>CM053271.1:48907141-49256671 GCA_028583415.1 Protea cynaroides | reverse complement strand
ATGTGAGAAGAGTTTCCAAATATTGAACGCTATATTGATATCTACTCCGATCTTAACTATTCCTATTCCAGGACAGCCATTTATCTTGTATACTGATGCATCGGGCTTGGGTTTAGGATGTGTACTTATGCATGGAGAACACGTAATTGCGTATGCCTCAAGATAACTGAAGACACCTGAGAAGAACTATCCTACTCATGATTTGGAATTAGCGCCAGTAGTACATGCTGTCAAGATATGGAGACATTACTTGTTCGGAGAGAAATCTCAGATTAAATCAGATCATAAGAGTCTCACTTATCTTTTTAATCAGAAGGAGTTGAACATGAGACAAAATAGATGGCTGAAATTATTGAAGGATTATGATTGTGATATCCAGTATCATCCAGGAAAGGCTAATGTAGTTGCTGATGCGCTAAGCAGAAAAGCAATGATAAAATCTCAAGGAGAGGTTAACACAACTACAGCAATGTGTACTACAGAAAAAATGTTCAATCACAGTAATGAGCAGTTCGTGATAGATGCACCGGGTGAATCAACCAACCAAGGATTTATTCATCGATTTTCAAATATGTTCGCAACATTGAAGATTGTACCTGATATAATTGATGAAGTGAAAACAGCTATTAAATCAGATCCTTATCTGAGAACGGTACAAGAAGACATCGAAAAAGGTAGGACTATTCCTGAGTTCACCTTAGATGATGAAAAGGTACTAAAGTACAAAGGAAGAATATGTGTTCCTGAAACAGAAAATTTAGACATTAGACACCGACTAATGAAGGAAGCTCACACCACCGCCTATTCGGTACATCCTGGAAGTACAAAGATGTATCATGATTTGAAGAAATTATATTGGTGGAGAGGAATAAAAGCAGACGTAGCTAAATTCGTGTCTCAATGCCTAAATTGTCAGAGGGTGAAGGCTGAACGACAAAGACCTGCAGGACTGTTGCAGTCCCTGCCAGAACCAGCATGGAAATGGGACTGCATCACTATGGACTTCGTCATCGGGTTACCATTAACTCCTCGAGTAGTTGACGTGGTCTGGGTGATTGTAGATCGTCTGACTGAGACAGCTCGCTTTATAGCAATACGACCACAGTATACCCTGGAGAGGTTAGCCAAGCTATATGTGGATAACATTGTCAGATTACATGGTGTACCTGAAAGCATTGTGTCCGATAGAGACCCACACTTTACTTTAAAGTTTTGGGAAGGATTGCAAAAGGCTATGGGTACAACATTGAATTTCAACTCTGCATTCCATCCTCAGGCAGACGGACAGTCGGAGCATACCATTCAGATTTTAAAAGACATGCTTCGAGCCTGTGTAATTGATTTTAAAGGTCATGGGATGAGAAACTACCATTGATCGAGTTCGCCTATAACAACAACTATCAAGCTACTATACAGATGTCACCCTATAAAGCACTGGATGATAGAAAGTGTCGAACTCCTTTGTTTTGGAATGAAGTTGGAGAACGTAGCATCGTTGGACTACAATTTGTAGAAGAAACTTGTCGAGTAGTCGACATCATCAAGGAAAGAGTTAGAACGGCTCAGAATCATCAGAACAGTACGCAGATACTCGACGCCGAGACCTTGAATTTGTTGTAGGTGATAAGGTATTTCTGAAGGTATCATCTATGCGGGGTTTAAAATGATTCGGACACAAAGGGAAGCTAAGTCTGAGATATGTCGGGCCATATGAGATTCTAGCTAAACGTGGAAAAGTGGCTTATCAATTGGCACTACCACCATCTATGTCAAGTGTGCATGATGTATTTCATTTCTCATTATTAAAGAAGTACGTCAGAGATCCAATGTACATTTTGACAGTGGATCCACCAGATCTAACTGATGATTTGACATTCGAAGTAGCACCAACTGAAATCACTAGCCGAAAGATTCAACGACTACGCAACCGTGACATCTACTATGTTAAAGTCACCTGGAGAAGCCGAGATATAGAAGAGATCACATGGGTAGAAGTGAACGCTATGCGGAAGCAATATCCTCATCTTTTCGACTCGAAAGGTATGTATAAATTTTGAGGAAATTTTTTTTAATAAGATGGAGGAGTTGTAAGACCCGTATCGAACTAACCGGTCTTACCACCTTGTACCAGGTCTACCTATCATGGTTGAGCCAAGTGGACCAAGTGCGTAAAGAAAATCAGAAGACCAGGTATGAGTTTGACCCAAAAACAGTAAATGTGAGGGTAGGATCGCATGCCTAAACAGGTAGGGTCGACCCCACCTCAACAGAAGTCCAACCTATGATTTTCTAGTCGTAGGGTCGCATGAGTAGAAAAACGTAGGGTCAACGGATCCTGCGACCCTACGTCCGACCCTACGATTACAGACAGAAACCGTAAATTAGAAAACTTTCCTAATTCCAAGGAGTTCTTTCCTAAACTCAATGGGACTTATTTTGGAGGGTTTTTCTCTATAAATAGGACGTCCCTTAGCCTCTTTCACTCATTTTAGAACCCTAATCAAAAGTGAGAGAAAGAGAAAGAGAAGGAAAAGAAGAAGAGAAGGAAAATTGAAGAAAAGACTAAGGAAGAGGAGGAAGATCAGAGAAACCTCTGAATCTCAGCCAATCTCAGGTATGAATCTAAGTCCCTTCATAAATTAAGAGCCTAGAATGGATTATGAAGAAGTTAGTATTAAGAAACCCAAATCATCCATTCATGGATGAGTTCCAAAGGAATCCATGGAAGTAATCATCACAGGCAATGGAAAGTGCATGAAAATCATAGTTATGAGCCATAGAACAATCTTAGAATGGACCTATGAGACCACAAGATCGATCACATGCCCTCGGGAAGCCCCAAGGAGGGTGTGGTCGCACGTAGGGTTGATTGGTAACCGACCCCACGTCCGACCCTACACCCTAGGGTCTATTGGTAACCGACCCTAGGTGCTTCCCTACCTGCGACCCTACGATTTCAGCTAGTCTAAATTTGTTGGAATTAATTTTAATTAAAATCTATCGACTTTTTAGGCCTTTCTAGTGATTTAAAGGTGATTCATAAAGCTTGAATGAGGATCTACACTCAATCAAAGGTGAGGGAACAAGACCTAAACTAATTGGCTAATAATAAATTGTTTTCGTTTATTGAGTCCAATACCATGTATGATTTTATGATTGTATGATTGTAATGTGCATATAACATGTCATCTACTATTCCTGTTATTACTGTTCATGCATATTTAATTCAATTTATTTACAACATGATGATGATGATGATGATGCTAGGAATAGGCATGTGAATGTTTGTGTGTGGTTAGTGTACTTGATGCGAGTGGGGCATCAGGGGAAGTGTGATGCGGTGCGATCCTAAGCACATTAGCCCTATCTACTCAAGTCTTATCCACTGACATCGTCGTATTGCCATTACCTTAGCAGAACTATTACGTCGTAGGGCATCAGGGGAGGTGGTCTCGGACCGTGTAGTCTCTGACTCTGCCGGGGGCCTTAGCTCTATTTCTATGGAGGTATTGAGGGATGCTGGGGTGAGGCCTTGGATACACTGTTTGACATTAGGATTGGTTAGTTGCGAGCCCAGTTTGCAAGCCCTCGCCAACAGGGGGTTACGTATTGGTATGGGTAGAGCATCAGGGGAAGTGTGATGCGGTGCGGTCCTAAGCACTTTAGCTCTATCTCTATTCCATGGTGGGGTGGATGTGGATGACAATGGTGTTTGATCCGTTGGGTGGGCTTACACATCCTGTGTATAGAGGTGAAGCGGCCACCGAACCTTTCTATAGCACATTGCAAACTTATGAACCAGACCAAAGATATGAATTGAATGCATGCATATGTTTGTTGCATTGTTTTGTTTGCTCACTGAGCCATGATGTGTGCTCACCCTTTCGACGTCGAATACTTTTAGTTGATGATGCAGATACCACGGTTGAAGACTATATGAATGCTCCTATGTATGGACATGCGGCGGTGATGGACGCTGAAGTTATGGTGGAGTCGCATGATTCGTCAAGAGTTACGTTTTCGATTAGAATTTTATTCAATTTATACAGACGATGTAATTGATTAAATATTTTATTTTATGTCTTATTCAATGGAGAATAATTGGATAATTTATTATTTTATAATTTTTAGACTCTCAGTTCATTAGTATAAAGACTTCCGCTATTGTGTATTTACCCTGATTATTGTTGTGGATGTGTATGGTTTAAGCAAACGGACACAACCTATTCGAGATCCTAGTTGAACCGTTGGTTAATTAGCGGTTCATCACACCATTTTGAATAGTGCGGAATTGGGGTGTGACATATATTCTTCAATAGTAGGACTTGCATAATCAATTAAAAATATTCTACATCAAAAGGGTGAGCACACATCACGGCTCAGTGAGCAAACAAAACAATGCAATAAACCTCTGCATGTATTCAATTCATATCTTTGGTCTGATTTTTAAGTTTGCGATGTGCTATAGAAAGGTTTGGTGCCCCCCACACCTGTATACATGAGTGTGTGAATACGCCCAATGGATCAGACACTATTTTCGTCCCACATGCACCCACCATGGAATAGAGATAGAGCTAAAGTGTCTGGATCAAACACCGCCAACACTTCCCCTGATACCCTACCCATACCAACACGTAAGCCCTTATTGGAGAGGGCTTGAAAACTGGGCTCACAATTAACCAATCCTAATGCCAAATAGTGTATCCAAGGCCTCACCCTAGCATCCCTCAATACGTCCATAGAGATAGAGCTAAGGCCCCCCGGCAGAGTCAAAGACCACACAGTTAGAGACCACCTCCCCTGATGCCCTACGACGTAATAGTTTTGCTAGGATAATGGCGATACGACGATGTTAGTGGGAAAGACTTGAGTAGAGATAGAGCTAGAGTCTAGTGACGATGTTAGTGGGCAAAGACCACCATGCCATGTCCTCTCCCTGATGCTCCACTCGCATCCAATACACCAATCACACACATACATTTACATGCCTATTCCTAGCTTCATCATCATCATCATGTTATAACTAAATAGAATTAAATATGCATGAACAATAATAGCAGGAATATTGGATGACATGTGAGATGCACATTACAAGCATACAAGCATAGAATCAATCATGGCACTGGACTCAATAAAAATAAACAGTTTGTTATTAACCAATTAGTTTAGGTCTTGTTCCCTCACCTGTTAACAATACTCGATCTCCTTCCATGCCTTGAAATTCTCTTTAAATTGATTTAACAACCTAAGAATTTTATGAATTTATGTTAGGGTTCATATGTAACATGTTACAATAGTAGGAAATCGAAACAGAGCACTGATGGGTGTCTGATTGGTCCTATGGTTTCATATTGTTTCGACCTTACTGCCTACGGTCGATACCCTATGGTCACATATGGTGTGACCGTAGCTGTGACCATATGATTCTTAAATCATCCCGAATGCCTATGGTCGATCCTCTGGTCATGCTGGTCATGCTATGGTCGACCGTAGCTGCGACCTTGAGATTTTTGGTCACATACTACATGCAATTCGAGTTCTTCCTGGGTCAAATCCTCTGATCTTCAATTGGATTTATTCTAAGGTCATCATATGGTCATCATTAGTAATTTCTTATCAACCCTAATCATCAAACTCTCTCCTTATGGTTCTCCTTGGGATTTTCTCAAAGAAATCACATGGATCATAATAGGTTGATAATGCCTATTTTCCATAGAAGTCTTATTGCATAGAGTTTACATCTTTAGGGATTAGGTTCATACCTTTGCCTGTGATAGAGAGCCAATCTCTTCTCAACAAGATCCTCTCCTTAGTCTTTTCTTCTTCTCCTTATCTTCCTTATCTTCCCTTCTCCTTCTGTAGGGTTTACTAATGTTCTAAAAGAGTGAAAAAGGGTTGAGGGATGTCCTTTATATAGAGGAAAACTCTCCATATAGAGTCCTCTTTCAATTAGGAAAGTTTTCAAAACTCGGAGTCTGATCTAGGGTCTCACGGTCGATGGCTAAGGTCGCAGAACCCATCGACCATAGGGTCGAAATCATCAACTGTGGGGTCTTGGATTTGTGATCTTCATTCTTACCATATGGTTGACCGTACCTACAAATGTATGCGACCATATGTATACAGTTTTGGGTGTTGAGTCAATTTTTATACTTGGTTTGTGATCTATCTTCACACGCTCGGTCCACTTGGTCCAGGAATGATGGGAAGACATGGAATGACACGGCTAAACCAAGTTAGTGGAGTGTGGGTCTTACAACTCCCCCCCTCTGATATAAATTTCATCCTCAAAAATTTACACATACCTTCTGAGTCAAATAAGTGAGGATATTGCTTCCGCATAGCGTTATCTTCTTCCCATGTAATTTCTTTCACATTTTGGCTTCTCCAAGTAACCTTAATGTAATAAATGTCATGGTTGCGAAGACATTGCACCTTCCGACTAATGATCTCAAAAGGTACTACTTCGAACGTCAAATCTTCAATCAAATCTGGTGGATCCGCTATTAACACGTGTGTTGGATCTCTGATGTACTTCTTCAATTGTGAGACATGGAATACATCATGTACACTAGACATTGATGGTGGTAGTGCTAACTGATATGCTACCCTTCCACGTCTATCTAGAACTTCATAAGGTCCAATATATCTAGGACACAACTTTCCCTTCTGTCCGAACCTTTTTAAACCACGCATAGGAGATATTTTCATAAATACCTTATCACCTATGGTGAATTCAAGATTTCTGCGTCGATTATCTGCATATTGCTTCTGATGGTTCTGAGCTGTTCAGACTCTTTCCTTGATAATGTCAACCACTCGACAAGTCTCCTTAACAAACTCTGGTCCAACAATACTCCATTCTCCAACTTCGTCCCAAAATAAAGGAGTTCAACATTTCCTACCATACAATGCTTCATAGGGCGACATCTGTATTGTAGTTTGATAGCTGTTATTATAAGCGAACTCGATCGATGGTAATTTCTCATCCCCTGATCCTTTGAAATCAATGACACAAGCTCGAAGCATGTCTTCTAAAATCTATATAGTACGCTCTGACTGTCCGTCTGTTTGAGGATGGAATGCAGTACTAAACTTCAACGTTGTACCCATAGCCTTCTATAATCCTTCCTAAAACTTTGAGGTAAAACGTCTCTTTATCAGACACAATGCTTTCAGGTACACTATGTAATCTGACAATATTATCTACATAAAGCTTAGCTAACCTCTCTAGGGTATACTGAGGTCGTATAGCTATGAAACGAGCTGTCTTGGTCAAACGATCCACAATCACCAAGACCGCGTCAACTACTCAGGGAGTCAATTGTAACCCGGTGACGAAGTCTATAGTGATGCAGTCCCATTTCCAAGCTGGTTTTGGCAGTGGCTGCAACAATCCTATAGGTCTTTACCTTTCAGCCTTTACCTGCTAACAATTCAAGCATTGAGACACAAATTTAGCTACATCCACTTTCATTCCTCTCCACCAATATAGTTTCTTTAGATCGTGATACATCTTTGTACTTTCAGGATGTACCGAATAAGCGGTGATGTGGGCTTCCTTCATTAGTCTGTGTCTAATATCAACGTCTTCATTTTTAGGAACACATACTCTCCCTTTGTATCTTATTACTTTCTCAGAATCCAAAGTGAAGTCAGGGTTAGTGCTACCTTTTTCAAGGCCTTCTTGCACCGTTATCCGATTAGGGTTTGATTTAATAGCTGCTTTCACTTTGTCTAATGGATCAGGTACAATATTCAATGTAGCAAACATGTTTGAGAATAGATGAATAAATTCTTGGTCAGTTGTTTCATTCGGAATATCTATCACGAATTTATCATTGTCGTAATTAAGTACTTTTCCTGTGATGCACACTACAACATTTGCATTAGCTTCTTCTTGTGATTTTGTCATAGCTTTCCTGCTTAATGTGTCAGCAATTACATTAGCTTTTCCTGGATGATACTGGATATCGCAATCATAATCCTTCAGTAATTCCAGCTGTCTTCTCTATCTCATGTTCAGCTCCTTTTGATTAAAACGATGAGTGAGACTCTTATGATCTGATTTAATATGAAATTTCTCTCTATACAAATAATGTCTCCATATCTTGACAGCATGTACCACCGCTGCTAATTCCAAGTCATGAGTGGGATAGTTCTTCTCATGTGTCTTTAGTTGTCTTGAGGCATACGTAATTACTTGTTCTCCTTGCATAAGCACACATCTGAAACTTAACCCAGACGCATTGGTGTATAAAGTAAATGGTTGTCCTAGGATCGAAATAATCAAGATGGGGGCTGATATCAATCTAGCCTTCAATGTTTGGAAAAACTCTTCATATTTATCGGTCCAAACAAACTTTTCTCCTTTCTTTGTCAGACTAGTGAGGGGTACGGTGATTTTAGAGTAATCTTCCTCGAATCGTCGATAGTACCCAGCTAAACCTCATAAACTTTTGATTTCAACAACATTCTTAGGTGCCTCCCATTTTACAATGGCTTCAACCTTACTAGGATCCACTTTAATTCCTTCAACGGATACAACATGGCCTAAGAAAGCGACTTCATTCAGTCAGAACTCACACTTAGTAAATATAGCATAAAACTTCTCTTTTCTTAGTCGCTACAAAGCGGTTTTTAGATTTGTGATATGAGTTTCTTTGTCCTTGGAGTAGACTAGTATGTCATCAATAAATACAATAACTGACGTATCCAACATATCATGGAATACCCGATTCATGAGTTCCATAAAATTTGCGGGTGCATTAGTCAATCCAAAATACATAACTAAAAATTTATAATGTCCATATCTAGTTCTGAATGCTATCTTTGGAATATCATCTTCCTTAATCTTCAACTGATGGTATCCTGACCGAAGATCAATTTTGGAGAATACTTTGGCACCTTGCAACTAATCGAACAAGTCATTGATCCGAGGCAATGGGTTACCGATTCTTGATTGTAAGCTTATTCAATTTCTGATAATCTATACACAGTTAAATGCTACCGTCCTTCTTTTTCATGAACAATACTGGCACTCCCCATGGTGATATGCTGGGTCTAATATAACCCTTGTCCAGTAACTCTTGTAATTGTACCTTCAACTCCTTCAGTTCAGTAGGAGCCATTCGATAGGGTGCTTTCATTACTGGTGCAGCTCTGGATATAAGATCTATAATGAACTCTGTCGCTCGATCAGGTGATAGTCTTAGTAGTTCCTCAAGAAATACATCCAAAAATTCATGTACAACTTCAATATCCTCCATTCATGGTGCTTCCTTGGTGAGGTCAACCATGGATACTAGATACCTAATTCCTCCTTTCTCGAGGCATTTTTTAGCCTTTAATGCAGAGAGAATGAGTTTTCATTTATGGGGAAGTTTGGTTCCCGTAAAACTAAACTCTGCTCCTTCCTTGTCTTTAAATGTCAGTTTCTTTTTTGCACATAATAGGTTTGCGGAGTGCCAAGCTAACCAATCCATTCCCAAGATAACATCAAAGTCTGCCATCTCGAGTTGAATTAAGGTTGCATCCAAAACTTCTCGTCGATAAGAATTGGACATGGTCCATAACCTTTGTCTAGTTCCACTTCTAATCCCATAGGTGATTGTACAAGCAGTTTGCAGTCTAAAGGTCTGAGGGGTAGATTTAACTTCTTTCCAAATGATACATATATAAAAGAATGAGTAGCTCCAGAGTCAAAGAGTACTCTGGTGGATAAGCCATTAATTGGTACGATACCTGTGACCACATCAGGCGATGAGACAGCATCCTCAGAAGTAACTGCATAATATTTTCCTTGTTGTAGCTGCTTCCTTGGCTTAGGACACTCTTTTGAATAATGTCCTACTTGATCACAATTGAAGCATTTGACTCCAGCATTACTTTGTTTCTGTTGAGGTTGGGTTGTCGGAGTAGTCTAGTCTTGGCTGCAGCATTGAAGCCTTGAGTACAGAATGGTTTAAATGTCTATGAGTTCCCTCCATTGTATGAGTTTCCATTGGGCCTCTTTATGCCTCTGTTCTGAGCAAAATAACTTTCCCTCTGGCTTGATTCCAGTACTCGAGCAATCTGTACTGTTTTGTTATATATTTTCTTTTCTAATCCCAATACATGCTCACGATGCTTCCCCTAAGTCCCATGACTAACCTTCAGTTTTGGTACTTTCCTCCTGTAAGCTAGAGGGAGCAAAGAACAACAGTTCTTCATAACGCTGTTGATATATGTCTACAGTCATCTGTCCCTGATATAGACTCAGAAACTCCTTTTCCATTTGATCTCTAAAACTCCTTGGAAAATACTTCTCAAAGAAAGCTTCTTTATAAATAACCCATGTCAGTTGGGCATGCTTTGTTAACTGATAACTTCTAGTTGATTTCCACCAGTGGTTTGCATCACCTTTCAACATAAATGTGGCACATAATACCTTCTCTTCTTCATCATAAAGTTTCTTTCCATTTTTTTGATCCAGTGAGCTAGCCACAATAGATCTAATGGTTTGCCTGTGAATTCTTTCTGCTTCAACTTCAGGAAATGCTCGATCAGTCTGGAGTTATCAAGCTGATACTGTACATATGCCCCATACATCGACAGTTGGTATTGATAATTACCTTGGTTATACCCGCCTTGCGGTGCTTCAGGGTTTTGCACTTGGCCTTGTATTTCTGGTATTTGCGGTGCTTGGGGTACAATGTTGCTACCACCAGGTGCCGTACTAGCTTGTCCTGCAGGTAGAGATGTTGTGTTTGCAATTGGGAAAGCAATTCCCATAGCAACTTGCATGTTGGCTTGCATTTACTGTATATGCTGCATTTGTTGTGCCAAATTCATCACCACAGTAGCCAAATCCATAGGTAGTGCAGGTAAGTTGGTTGGGTTGGCTTGGGTGTGAACATTCTGAGGTGCAGTATTCTGAGCTCTAATATTTCCTTCCTACCCTTGATGACCTTCATTGTCGTTGGTCTCCATAGGTAGTGGAGATGGGTTTGCATTCTGTCTCCTTCTACTTACTCTACGCCCAGCCATTTAAACTCTTGGTTGATGTGTTATCGGAAAAGCTACACTGGTGAGACAAAATAGAGTGGTGGTATTGGGTTAGTCTCACAATGGAAGGCGAAAGAAGAATAAAATCAATAGGCAAAAGTTTGAATAGAATCAAAATGCAGACAACAGTCAGTCATACGGTCGATGGCCTATGGTCACATGTTGTAAGACCATAGGTGTGACCATCAAATCCCTGGCAACTTACCGAGACCCTATGGTTGATCATACGGTCAATGGTTTTGGACGAATTATGCGACCGTAAGATTCAAAATCAGTTTTAAAACCTATTTTTTTGAGATTTTCCCTCTCATTTCCCTTTCTTCGTCCTACGGTCTCAACTCAGCTCACCACCACTGAGTTGCTACAGTATCAACCGTACGAACTTAGTGATTTTTCCATCTATCAACAATCTTCCTTCCATTCATCAAGGTATGTTCTCTACTCTTTCTCCTTTTTAAGCTTTCATACCTAGGTTTTTCTCTATTTATAGGGTTTTCTTCAAATTAATATTTTTTTGACCATAAAAATTTGATTTTTATTGGGGGTTATTGCTATTGGCTACCTAATGGATGAAAGCCCTTAAGAAAACTTGAGTTTCATCGGTTAGTTTAGTAGAAACTTGAAAATTTTCATTTTTGACCTAAATTTTGGGGTTTTCCCAATTGTCAAAATTTCTTCTAATTCGACCTACTTAGTTTAAATTTTCTATTGTATGAGCCTTGCAGGATGGTTTGGGACCTATGTAAGTCCTCTTGCCCAAATGTTTGGATAAAAAGTGAGGCTTTTCCCATTCTACGTCGTTATGCTGTCAAAGTTTCAAATTTATCTAACTTGTTTTTCTTATTTTCTTCTCTTGCAGTTATCATGGTTCGCACTAAGGTTCCTCGAGTTCATGACCCACGTTGCTTCTGATCCATGGAAGCAGAAACACAATACCCTTGGTTTAATCGGAAGAAGGTGGAAGGGGGTAGATGTGTTAACTTAGCCCATTTAGCCCGATTTGATGTGGAAAGGGCGTTTGGTGATATGGGCTGGGTTCCAGTGATTTTGTACGAGGCTTGCACTTGCCCGGACTTGGTCAAGCAGTTCTACTATCACCTACAGGTAGAGGGTGACCTAGAGGATGTTGACAGGGGTAGAGAGCTTCGGATCACCAGCTGGGTGAAAGGGGTTCTGATCTCTTTCAACTATCATGAATTGGCTGATCTTCTATCTCCTATGCATCTCAAATGATGGTCAGTTGGTTTACTGTGCACCCAGGGAGCCATAGTTTCTGTCTATACAGGTGCGTGTAGAAATAGATAACCAAATTTTTTGGGATGACCGTCGGGAGATGAAAGCAATCAACCTACATCCAGAGCCACGGGTTTACTGTAAGATTATCTAGCATAATCTTATTCCCCAGGGCAGACACTACGAGATGGTCTACATGTGACTCAATACCTGCTGTACTATATCTATATTAGGCAGTCAGTCTGCCTCCTATATATTATTCTTTGGACTATGCATAGAGAGCTACGTTGCCTAACTCGAGAGGTAACTTTCCCTATAGGTGGCTGATCTCCACCCTACTCACTCGTCTATAGGTGGAACTAGTGGATGAGAGGATCTTTGAGGACACCTTTTCAGCTGACTTTGATTGGGAGGCCATCAATAGGATGGGCATGAGAGAGATATAGGTTAGTGATGACGAGAGGAATGCTATGAGACGTCCTCTCACTTGGGTAGTGGCAGCAGATGCAGAGGCGGCAGTAGTAGTAGTAGAGGCACACGTGAGTGATGATGCAGAGGATGATGATCGGATGTACATGGATGTGGATGCCATCCCTCCCTTATCACCACAACATTCTACTAAAACTGGCCCTTCTCGGGCTTCTCATTCAGCTGGCCCTTCACGCCCACCACCAGATGACATGATGGAGCTGTTACGTGAGATTTAGGAGGCTCAGCACGTGCCTGATTGGAGCGTAGGAGAGCTTTTAGATGTTCAGTGCTCTACAGACCAGTGGGTAGCGGATCTGATAGCTAGTCTTCGAGCGACTCAGACTCAGGTGGCCTGGCTCGCGAGAGTATATGCTGAGGACTATGATAGAGATCGTGAGACACCTCCTCCTCCAGCACCTCCAGCTCCATGACATCATTTATTTCTTTTTCTCATTTATTTTATAGAGTAACTGTCTGGATTTATGGACCGTACTCTGATTCAGATGTATCTTGTCTTACTCTGATTCCCATTTACATATGTGCATTATCTTCTTTATTAGTTTATCTCTCATACAACACAGGTGCTTATGATGTGTTCTTATTATAATTTTTAATTTTTATCCTAACTCAGTTCATGACTCACGTGGAAATAGTCAGGTCAATGGGTAGAACCTGAGATGCTCTGATACCAAGTTGTCACACCCTAATTCTGGTCTAACCAGATTAGTGTGATGAACCGCCAATAAACCAACGGTTCAACCAGGATCTTGTATAGGTCATGCCCACCATATCAAACCACACACCCATTTTATGGAAATAATCAGAGGTAATAAAAAAATAAGCGGAAGTCTTACAGATAATGAACTGAGTGTCTAACAATGATAATAAATAATTAATCCGATTATCTCCAAAACTCAAGACATAAAAGTAATTAATCCATTATACGTTCCAATAATCAAATATAGCTAAACTAATAAAAAATGCACTGGTTGCACTCTCATGATGAATCATGAGCATCTTCAACAGCTTCTACATCCATGACGACAACGTGTCCATACGTCGGCGCATTCATATATTCTTCAACAGTAGGACCTGCATCATCAACTAAAAATATTCGACGTCGAAAGGGTGAGCAGACATCATGGCTCAGTGAGCAAACAAAACAATGCAATAAACATATGCATGCAATCAATTCATATCTTTGGTCTGATTTTTAAGTTTGCAATGTGCTATAGGAAGGTTTGGCGGCCAACGCACCACTATACACGGGTGCGTAAACCCACCCAATGGATGAAACACCATTGTCATCCACATCCACCCTACCATGGAATAGAGATAGAGCTAAAGTGTTCGGATCAAACACTGCCAAACTTCCCCTGATGCCCTACCCATACCGACACGTAAGCCCCTATTGGCGAGGGCTTGCAAACTGGGTTCGCAACTAACCAATCCTAATGCCAAACAGTGTATCCAAGGCATCACCTTAGCATCCCTCAATACGTCCATAGGGATAGAGCTAAGGCCTCTCGGCAGAGTCAGAGACCACATAGTTCCAGACCACCTCCCCTGATGCCCTATAACATAATAGTTCTGCTAAGATAATGGCGATACAATGATGTTAGTGGGCAAGACTTGAGTAGAGATAGACCTAGAGTCTGGTGACGAGGTCGAAGAACACCATGCCACATCCTCCCCCTGATGCTCCACTCGCATCCAACACACCAACCACACACATACATTCACATGCCTATTCCTAGCATCATCATCATCATCATGTTATAAATAAAAAAAATTAAATAGGCATGAACAGTAATAGCAGGAATATTGGATGACATGTGAGATGCACATTACAAGTATACAAGCGTTGAATCAATCATGGCGTTGGACTCAATAAAAATAAACAGTTTGTTATTAACCAATTAGTTTAGCTCTTGTTCCCTTACCTATTAGCAATACTCGATGTCCTTCCAAGCCTTGAAATTCTCTTTGAATTGATTTAACAACCTAAAAGTTATATGAATTTAAGTTAGGGTTCATATGTAACATGTAGGTAGTAGGAAATTGAAATAGAGCACTGATAGGTATCTGATTGGTCCTATGGTCTCATATTGTATCGACCTTACTGCCTACGGTCGATACCCTACGGTCGCATATGGTGTGACTGTAGCTGTGACCATATGATTCCTGAATCTTTTCGAATGCCTATGGTCAATCCTCTAGTCATGCTGGTCAAGCTATGGTCGACCGTAGCTGCGACCTTGAGATTTCTAGTCACAGACTACATGCAATTCAAGTTCTTCCTGGGTCAAATCCTTTGATCTTCAATTGGATTTATTCTAAGGTCATCCTATGGCCATCATTTGTAATTTCTTATCAACCCTAATCATCAAACTCTCTCCTCATGGTTCTCCTTGGGATTTTCTCAAGGAAATCACATGTTCATACCTTTGCTTGTGATAGAGAGCCAATCTCTTCTCAGCAAGATCCTCTCCTTAGCCTTTTCTTCTTCTCCTTCTCTTCCTCCTCTTCCCTTCTCTTTCTGTAGGGTTTACTAATGTTCTAAAAGAGTAAAAAAGGGCTGAGGGACGTCCTTTATATAGAAGAAAACTCTCCATATAGAGTCCTCTTTTAATTAGGAAAGAAATCCCTTAGTTTAGGAAAGTTTCCAAAACTCGGAGTCTGATCTAGGGTCTCACGGTCGATGGCTATGGTCGCAGAACCCATCGACCATAAGGTCGAAATCATCAACCATGGGATCCTGGATTTGTGATCTTCATTCTTACCATATGGTCGATCGTACCTACCCAGGTATGCGACCATGTGTATACAATTTTGGGTGTTGAGTTGATTTTTATACCTGATTTGTGATCTATCTTCACACGCTCCGTCCACTTGGTCCAGGAATGATGGGAAGACCTGGCACGACACGGTTAAACCAAATTCGTGGAGTGCAGGTCTTACAAACCTGTCCATATTGTATTATGGCTTAACGACTACGAAATGAGCCACCTTTGTGAGATGGTCTACAATTACCCAAACTGCATCAACATTATTCGACATCAAGGGTAATCTTGTCATAGAGTCCATAGTGATATGATCCCACTTCAACTCCGGGATCGGTAATGGTTGGAGTAACATGGCCGGTCTTTGTCTATCTGCCTTTACTTATTGGCAATTAAGGCACTTGTATACAAAAGCTGCCACATTAGCCTTCATACCTCTCCACTGGTAGGATTTTTTTAAGTCTTAGTACATCTTGGTACTGCTATGGTGAACTGTAAAAGGATAGGAATGAGCTTCAATCATAATGGTCTCCTTTAATGATTTGGCACACAAACCCTTCCTTTGTATCTAATCATGCCCATGCTGTCAATAGAGAAATCTTGGTCTTGTCTTCCATTTAAGGTCATGCTTAAGAGTCTTTAAATGACGTCTTTGAACTCATCAAGCAGGGTAGATTGAATAATTAAGGTACAGAGCAGCTCAGCTGTTGCCTCAATCCATTCCAACACAGCAGTATTAGTAGTAGAGAGTTCAACTTTCAAAGGAAGTTCAAGAACCAATGTATGGGCCATGTTGTGCCCTTCTCGCGTTCAGCTGACTCAAAGGTTTCCCCTTCTACTATGACTATCGCCTTTCGATTGAGAGCTTTAGCCACCACATTGGCCTTGCCAGGGTGATACTTGATAATGTAGTCATAATCTTTCAATAGCTTTAACCACCTTTCCTGTCTCATGTTTAACTCCTTCTGATTGAACAAGTGGGTAAAACCCCTGTGATCTAACATTATGCAAAACGTTTTCCTATATAAATAGTGTCTCCATATCCTAGGGGCGAAGACAATAGCTAAAAGCTCTAAATCATTGGTAGGGTAGGGTAATTCTTCTCTAGCACTTTAAGATGTCTAGAGGCATAAGCCACTGCTTTATCGTCTTGCATGAGCACACGACCTAACCCATACTTCGATGCATCTAAATAGACAGTAAATGGAGCCTTTTCAGATGGAATGGTCAGAATTGGAGCGGAGACCAGCTTATCCTTGAGAGTTTGAAAGTTTTCCTCACATTTGTCTAACTAAACAAACTTTACTCCCTTCTTTGTTTATCCTGTCAATGGTATAGCTATATGGGAGAATCCCTCAATAAAGAGCCGGTACCAATCCAAGGAAATTTCTAACCTCTGTAACTAATGTGGGATACACCAGTCAATGACTGCATTGACCTTTCTAGGGTCCACTGCTAATCCTTCAATTGATATAATATGCCCTAAGAATGCCACTTGCTTAAGCCAAAACTCGTATTTCTTGTACTTAGCATACAACTTCTCTTGTCTTAACTTTTGAAGTGCTAACTGAAGGTGATCCCCATGGGCCATATCATCTAGGTGAGTAGATGAGGATGTCATCGATGAAAACGATGACAGTCTTATCAATGAATTCATGGAATACCTGATTCATAAGCTCTATGAATGAGGCTAGAGCATTTGTTAGACCGAAGGACATTACCAAAAACATAAAGTGACCATATCTTGTCCTAAATGCTGTCTTGGGTATATCACTTCCTTTGATCATCAATTGGTGATAGTCAGACTGTAGGTCTATCTTTAAAAATACACATGCCCCTTACAGTTGATCAAACAGGTCATTGATTTGGGGCAATGGATACCGGTTCTTTATGGTAAGCTTGTTCAAATCCCGATAATCAATACATAGACAGACACTACCATCATTCTTCTTCACAAAAACATCAGTGCTCCCCAAGGTGATATACTTGGCCTGATAAAGTCCTTATCCAATAGCTCTTGAAGCTGTGTGTTGAGTTCTTTCAACTCAGTAGGAGCCATACGGTAAGGAGCCTTAGAAGCTGGAGCTGTCCCTAGGACGAAGTCAATAACAAACTCCATTTTCCAATTTGGTGGTAGACCAGGTAGCTCTTCAGGAAACACATTAGGAAATTCATTGACTATCGATATGTCTTTCAACCTTGGTATTTGGGCTTCTACGTAGTAGCTTGGAAGCTTAAAGTGCCGATAAGAACAACTTTCATCGCTTCTTGGTCTTATCGCCCATAAACACGAACACTTCTCCAATAGTAGGTTGGAATAAGATTTGACGTCTGGAACACAGAACATTGGCTTGGTGTTTAGCCAACCAATCCATTCCCAATATCACATCAAAATCCTTCACCACGAGGCATACGAGGTTAGCCTCCATCATCTTGTCTTCTATCACAGTGTTACACGATCCATAATAGTCTTCTAGACCAGACTTGGATCCCATAGGTGTATGCACTATCAGTGCACAGGTCATCTTATGTGTTGGCATTCCCATCTTTGTAGCCAATGTAGGGGATACAAAGCAATGCGTAGCCCCAGAATCAATAACACATGTGCAGGTATATCAGAATGAAAAGAGTATTTACACACACACATATATATATATATATATATATATATATATATATATATATATATATATATATATATATATATATATATATGAATGTTACTACATGTCATGCAAGATGATGCTTTCTTGAAAATTTTAAAATACCTATGACTACTCCAGGTGAACCTTCCTCATCCTTTATAGATAAGTTGAAGGCCTTGCCTTGTCCAGGTGGCCATGCCTTCTTTGGTTCTGGGAACGATCTTAGAAAATGGCCCATTTTGCCACAATTGAAAATCGTGCCATAAAGTATAGAAGAGGCACTTGAAACAGTAGGTCTTGGCTGATTTGTCTTGGGTGCAAATGCAGTCGGCTTGCTTAGACTAGTGGCAGGAAAACTATATGTAGGCCTCACTGTGAATGGAGTAGATGAAGCCGTCACTAAAGAACTGGGGTACTGAGCATGGAATGGCTTACTCGTAGGGCAATTATCAGTGAAGCTCATAGGTCTTTTCTAACCCTGATAATTCTAGTGATATCCATCCTCAACACTCTTTGCCTCTTGCACGACATCACTATACTTAGTTAGCAACATTGATTACACAATTACCTTGAGGTTTCCCTAAGCCTTAAACAAAGCCCCTTAGCTTAGGCTCTTCCTCCCTCACGGAAGTAGGAGAGAAGTAGAATAACTCAAATTTTTGCTGGTATGCTTCCACAGTATTACTCCCTTGGCATAAATTGAGGTACTCCACCTTCTTTCTGTCTCTGAAATTCTATGGTAAAAAAATTCTTGTAGAATGCTTCTTTAAAAATTTGCTATGTTCTCTCCCCATGGATCCTGATTAGAGTGGGTTGTATGCCTTTCCACTAGTCATAAGGCACTTCCTCTAACTGGAAAGTTGCACACAATAACTTCTATGCCTTAGTACACATTAAGGTTTTCAGTCTTTTCCATGGCCTGGATTCATACCACCGGTTGCATCAGATTTTTTCCAACTCTTGTAAACTTCAGAAGATGCATAAGCTTGAAATTGCTCATAACCTTTGCCCCATTTAGTTGAGGCTGTAATTGTATGCCTGCCATGGCTAGGTGTGTCTGAACGGGTGGCACTTCTACATGCACATGTGGAGCAGGTGGAATAGGAGGTAAGGAGGTAACAGCTCATGTACATATGGAGCAGGCAGGATTGGAGGTATGCCTTTGCCTTGTGCTTAGCCTAAAGTCTGTGGAGTTGGAGGTGCCCCACCTAAAGTGGCCAATAACTCAGTGAAGATGGCCATCCTAGTCTTCTGTTGCTCCTCTAAGTTGCAGACTAATCTACCCATTACCACTATCATCTCTGCCACATTTTGCATTAGAGGTGCATGTGGAAGGTTAGCTGGTGGCAGAGGAGAAGGTGGTGGAGGTGGTGGTGAGTTTGAGCCACCATGTCTGACACTACCTTTATCCTCAAGTGGAGGAGGCAAGTTAACATTCCTCCCTCTTTGTCTTCGCCTTGGAGGCATTGCTTGAAGTGGCCGACGGTTGGTAGGGAAAATCTGTAAATGCCCAAATGTTAGTATCAATCATATGTCCAATTAACCATAGCAACATCTTAAACATATCATGTTATGACAGGTACAAGCAATGCATAAAAAATTTTCATCTTTTCTAGGTCTTTCTAGGATGTTTTCTGAATCAAGGGTAGTAACCGGGAGCAAGTCCCTCTAGTTAGGATGGGCCAGTTTGTAATCCCCCCCAATTTATTAGGAGAATCGGGTGGTCAGTACCAGGTGCAACCCTCTGGCAAAGCACCTGGTTTGTAAACCTTGCAGCCCTTGCAGGATTAGACACTTCCAAAAGGTTATCCGGAGGATGTGACGGATGGTACACCATCCGGTTAAACCTCCGATTTAACACTTAAAATTTTTCCAAGTTTGTAGGCATACCGAAGGCATGAAATAAAGGAAGGTAGCTTCGTTTAAATTCAGATACCTCCAATTATTTTTGGGCGCCAAAAACCCAACGGATGTGACTCTTGGTTAACCAGAGGATCAAAACGGAGGCAACATTTAAGTTGCCGGTCCTCGGGTTCCGTGGAAATCAGAACCCTATAAAAGGACTTGGGTCCTCATTTGGAGCCCACAATAAGTGTCCTCCAGAAGAGAAGAGAGAGAAAGGCTTTCCTCTTCAACTTCGAAGTCCTTCCTTGGTGGTTCTTCGATTACATTGGGTGGTACAGCCCAATCTCTTCTCTTGAGGTCTGATTCCTTCTCACTTTTTCTTTTGTTTGATTCTCATTTCCTTTCATTGGGCATATCAAGGTTTTTTCTAATTCCTCATCATTGCAATAAAATGAGTGAGGCATTACATGTTTGCTCACACATACTGGTGGTTTTCTAATGGTGTGGTATTTGTCTATACACCAAGGATTCATTTGTTTCCTGTACCCATCATGCTTTTCTGCATTACCCTTTTTATATGTAGAGTATGACAATTCTTTCTAACTGTCAACCCATTTGGTTTGACTTTTGTAGACATTATGGCACGTGGTAGAGAAAGTAGGGTAGTTCTAGCTAGGAGATTTAACTGAACCCGATTCCTCTCATATGACTGTAGCCAAAACTAGGAGAAGTTTGGCATAGTCAAAGTTGAGGTAGGGAGCTTCATCATTCTGGAGGAGTTGACGGGGTTTGCGATAGGGTTTCACTTTGATGCACTAGGTTGGACACCCATACTGTGCATCCGTGATGACATTTACCCCAATTTGGTGAGGCATTTCGTTTGTAACCTGGACCATAACATTGACGGGGTGAGTGTACTACATCTCACTAGCATGGTGAAGGAAGTACGTGTAAGACCCGTAACGAACTAACCGATCTTACCACCTTGTATCAGGTCTACCTATCATGGTCGAGCCAAGTGAACCCAGTGTGTGAAGAAACCACAAGAGCAAGTATGAAATATAACCCAAAAACAGTCAAATATGAGTGTGTGGTCGCATGCCTAAAAGATGTGACCGACCCCACCTCAAAAGAGTCCAACCCATGACTTTTTAGTCATGGGGTTGCACATTTTAAAATGTAGGATCGCAGTATGTCTGACCCTACATGTGACCCTACACCCTAGGGTCTCACGTTTTAAAAACGTAGGGTCGCAGTATGTCCGACCCTACGTCCGACCCTACGAAAATAGCACGAACCGAAAATTAGGAAACTTTCCTAATTCCAAGGGGATCTTTCCTAAACTCATTGGGACTTATTATGGAGGGTTTTCCTCTATAAATAGGACGTCCCTTAACCTCTTTCACTCCTTTACAACCCTAATTGAAAGTGGGAGAAAGAGAAAGAGAAGGAAGAGAAGAAAAGAAGGAAACTTGAAGAAGAAGACTAAGGAAGAGAAGGAAACTTTAAAGAAACCTCTGAATAAAGGTATGAACCTAATTCCTCACCTGAATAAGAGATCCTAAAATAGTTAAGAAGAACATAGGATTAGGAGAAACCCAAATCATCCATCCATGGATAAGTTCTAAGAGATTCCATGGAGGAAATTATTATGGACAATGAATAGCGTATAACTTGGAGTTTTGAGCCATAGAACAATCTTAGAATGGACCATGAAAGTAAGCCAAAGGATCAAAACATAAAAGAATGAACTTTAGAATGAAAGGTCGACTTAGAATACGTGTGGTCGCACGTAGGGTCGAATGATATACGACCCTACGAGACCACATGATCGACCACATGCCCTCGGGAAGTCCCAAGGAGGGTGTGGTCGCACGTAGGGTCGAATGGTATCCGACCCCATATCCGACCCTACACCCTAGGGTCGCAGAAACTACTACCCTAGGTGCTACCCTACCTATGACCCTACGATTTCAATTAGTCTAAATCTATTGTAATTAATTCTAATTAAAATCTATCGACTTGTTAGGTCTTTCTAGTGATTTAAAAGTGATTCATAAAGCTTGAACAAGGATCTACGCTCAATCAAAGGTGAGGGGAACAAGACCTAAACTAATCGACTAATAATAAACTAATTTTGTTTATTGAGTCCAACACCATGAATGATTCCATGTTTGTATGATTGTAATGTGCATATCACATGTCATCTATTATTCCTGTTATTACTGTTCATGCATATTTAATTTTCATTTATTTATAATATGATGTTGATGATGATGCTAGGAATAGGCATGTGAATGTATGTGTGTGGTTAGTGTACTTGATGCGAGTGGACCATCAGGGGGAAGACATGACCTTGTGGTTCATCTTGGTCACCAGACTCTAGCTCTATTTCTACTCAAGTCTTGTTCACTAACATCGTCGTATCACCATTACCTTAGCAGAACTATTACATCGTAGGGCATCAGGGGAGGTGGTCTCGGACCGTGTAGTCTCTGACTCTGCCAGGGGGCCTTAGCTCTATCCCTATGGATGTATTGAGGGATGATGGGGTGAGGCCTTGGATACACTGTTTGACATTAGGATTGGTTAGTTGCGAGCCCAGTTTGCAAGCCCTCACCAAGAGGGGCTTACGTGTTGGTATGGATAGGGCATCAGGGGAAGTGTCATGCGGTGTTTGATCAAGACACTTTAGCTCTATCTCTATTCCATGGTGGGGTGGATGTGGACGACAAAGGTGTTTGATCGGTTGGGTGGGCTTACACACCCTATGTATAGAGGTGCGACGGCCACCAAACCTTTCTATAGCACATTGCAAACTTATAAACCAGACCAAAGATATGAATTGAATGCATGCATATGTTTGTTGCATTGTTTTGTTTACTCACTGAGCTCAAGTTAGAGAGTTGACCCTCACGCGCACAATTCTTTTTAGTTTCTGATGTTGTGGGTATTACGGTTAAAAATTATGTCAACACACCAACATATGAATATGTGGCGGCTATGATGAGCAAGCTGTGGAGGACTATTATGATTCGTTAAGCGAGCGTTTCACTGTGGATACGCTTAGAGTTTAATTTTTGTATTTGGATATTTGTAATATGTATTAAATTATGTTTTGGTTACTTGGAGATAAATGGAATATTAATTATTTACCATGACTAGACCTCAGTTCATTATCTGTAAAACTTTCGCTATTTACTTTATTATCTTTGATTAATGTGGAATGTGTTTTGGTTTAACATGGTGGGGATAGCCTATTCAAGATCCTGGTTGAACTGTTGGTTTATTAGCAGTTCATCACACCATTCTGGTTGGTGCAGAATTGGGGTGTGACAACTTGGTATCGGAGCTCTCATCCCTTGCCCATCAAACTTGAATACTTCCACTAGAGTCCATGAACTGAGTTAGGATAAATTAAAAGCTTTAATACAAACACACCATAAGCACCTGTGTTGGTTGAGACAAAACTTAAACAAGACAATAATGTACATATAAGAGGTGGAACCGTATATATACACAAACAGAAAGAAAAAATTCAAAATTTATCCCGATAAATAAATAACATATGGTACGGTCTAAAAGTAGGATAGTTGCCTGAGTATACAAATGATATAGTACAGTAACAAGAAGGAAACATCTATAAAGCAAAAAAATTAGAGTACCGAGTTGGTACTCACAAGATGTGAAACTCGATATATGATTGGAAAAAAAAAAAGGAAAATGGCTAGTAATGCCTAAATCCCTGCAAAGGTAAAGGTAAAAATCTCAGGCTGAATGCAACAGAGATAGGAGAACAATAGCTATACACCAAAAAATTGAGAGTAACTATAAAAGAAGATAAAGCTATACTCCTGGGTGATGTGAAAACTCAGAGTGAGATCCACCACAAGTTGATCCATTACCCGCTAAGCATTAAATAGAAGTTGCAACTTGACCCCACCACTGCCTGGGTCGAGAATGGGTAAGGAAAACTCATCTGAGCAGATGCTAAATAATGATAATCATATTGGAACAAATCAAAGGAGGTGAACAACCAGGCCACTCTAGTCAATTTACCTGGAATACCAAGTGCCTTGGCTACGGTTGTAATAAACTTGGCCCAATAAAATACAAGAGCAACAACAGATGAGACGACTATGCAAGTTGCTATGTGAATCACTACCCAAGTTGCCAATGCTACATCAACACCTCTGAGTCAAACCAAGCACGGTACCGATTGGTAGCAACACTGTACTTTCAGCACATGTGACCTATAACACAGTGCCTACCATACGGCAAGTCCGAATAACGCACAACCTAGTGCAGAAGCTTGGTGCACAACAAGCAGTGTATCAAGGTGGTTACCCTTATTAGCCACTGATATATGGGATAGCTGCATCATGACAAAATGATCCGACAAGGATTGAGAAATATTTTCTGAAGATGAAGCCTTAAACGTTTTCAGCAAAGGATCAAATCCATTGTGGCCATATAACTAGATAGGTTTATATAGGATGCGGTGCATTATTGACTTACTCTTATGATTATAGAGGATGCACATACCTAATTTTAAATTCTCATGTCTTGACAGGATACCTTATTGATTCAACCTGTCAATTGGAGTTATAGATATTGTTTCTTTAGTATTAGTCCTGATTATACCAATCTGAGCCACTCTCATGATTGAAAACATGAACAGAGATATGAACTGAATGAACAGTTAATGTTTAATCATGTTGGGTGTACATATTTCGATTTATACCTGATTTATTGATGTACCAAAACTTCCTCAGATTTATTCCTATAGTGCCTTGACCATTGTTATTATATACTCGATAAAACCTGTAACCATGAGGTTAAGAGCTGTAGAACCTCTATTTCCATATATTTGGACTACCGTACAACTTAACGACCTTTTGATGCCGGTTGGATTACCATAGATTTACTCCTGATCCTTTAAACCTAAGTTCATTAGATAAAGCAAGTGTTCGTCATTACCCAGAATTCGAAAGAAGAAAATGAATTACTTTTGGATAAACATTCTGATTCTTACATTTCTCGATATCCATCGATAAGATGTTTAGTGAGTAAGGAATTATGGAAAGTAAGATGATTAAATTCAGATTAGATTCTATAGCCAAGGAACCTTAGATGAAGAAAAGGAGGATCTGTTTCGAGATTGCTGAATAAATGGATATGGTCATGTCTATAAAAGAGTGCATGAGCAAGAAAGTAAGTAACAATCACAAGATATTTTTCGAGGTATATGAAAGAGAGATCAGGGTAAAAAAACAATGATAAAGAAGGTGTAAGCTAATGAGTTTTTTTTGGGATATATGAGATTTTAGCAATAATCTTTGAAAAAACTAGGAGGTTAAGGAGCTAGATGTGCTCTTAAGACCTTTATACTAGATTTTCCTAGTTCAAGCCCTTTTGGACTGGATGTTGTATTGGATGAGTGTTATTAACAATGTTCGAATCATATGGATGGACAGAATTTGGATGCAACCTAAATCGACTTGAGATGGTAGACTTTGACGTCATCTTGGGAATAGACTGGTTGTCTCAACACTCTACAAAGTTGTTATGTGCATAGAAGAGGTTATCATTCAAGAGTAAAGATGGCATATAATTTAGTTTTATTGGAAGCATGTTGCCTAAGAAGTGAAAGCTGATCCTCTCTATGCTAAAGGCGAAGAGATGCTTTGAAGATAAAGAAGTTGGATATATGGTATCAGTGGTATACGTTACCATAGAACCACCACAGATGGAAGATATTGATGTGATGCATAAATTTCCAATGTATTTCCAGGAGACTTACCTGGGTTACCATCTGATCATACGACTGAGTTCGTCATCGACTTGTTACCAAGGACGATACTTATGTCAAAGGCACCTATAGAGTAGTTCCTATGTAGTTGAAGGGATTAAGACTCAACTACAGGAGTTATTAGACAAGGGTTCTAGTCGGTTAAGTATTGCATCACGGGGAGCGTCAATTCTTGAAGAAGAAGGACGGTAGTGTCAAATTATATATAGACTACCGGGGACTAAACAAGCTCACGATTTAAGAATCGATATCTACTACCTCAGATCGATGACTTGTTTAAACAGTTGCAAGGAGCAAAGGTATTTCCTAAGATTGATCTTCGGTTGAGATATCATCAACTGAAGAATTTAGACAGCGATATTCCGAAGATAGTTTTTAGAATCGAGATTGGACATTATGAGTTCCCGATTATGACGGTTGGATTAACCAATGCCCTTACATCTTTTATGGAGCTGATGAACTGGGTGTTTCATGACATGTTGGACACGTTGGTCATAGTTTTCATAGATGATATTTTGGTTTATTCCAAAAATGAAGCAACTCATACAATTGATCTTGGAACAGCTTCACAACAGCTGAGAAGGGAAAAGCTTTATGCCAAGTCCAAGAAATATGTGACCTAATTAAACAAAGTGATCTTCTTAGATCACGTAGCATCATAAAAAGGGATTAAAGTGGACCCTATTAAGATAGAAGTAATCTTATGGTGAAAAACACCTAAAGAATATTGCGAAGATCATAAGTTTCTTAGGTTTAGCTGGTTATTACAGACGATTCATGGAGGACCACTCTAGGATCGTAATACCTCTTACCAAGCTAACCAGGAAGGGAAAGAAGTTTAATTGGACTGACAAGTGTGAAGAGTGTTTCCAGACTCTAAAGCTAGATTGATATCTGCTCCCATCTTGACTATTCCTATCCCAGGACAACCATTTACCTTATACACTGATGCATCTGGATTGAGTTTAAGATGTGTGCTTATGTAAGGAGAACAAGCGGTTGCATATGTTTCAAGATAACTGAAAGAGCATAAAAAAAATCACCCAACTCATGACTTAGAATTAGTAGCAATAGTACATGCTGTCAAGATATGGAGACATTATTTGTATGGAGAGAAATTTCAGATTAAATCAGATCATAAGAGTCTCACTTATCTTTTTAATCAGAAGGAGTTGAACATGAGGCAAAGAAGATGGCTGAAATTATTGAAGGATTATGATTGTGATCTAGTATCATCCAGGAAAGGTTAATGTAGTTGCTGATGCGCTAAGCAGAAAAGCAATGATAACATCTCAAGGAGAGGTTAACATGACTGCAGCAATGTGTGCTACAGGAAAAGTATTCAATTATGGTAATAAGCAGTTCGTGATAGATGCACCGGGTGGACCAACCAACCAAGGGTTTATTCATCGGTTTTCAAATATGTTTGCAACAGTGAAGATTTTATCTGATATAATTGATGAAGTGAAAGCTGCTATTAAGTCAGACCCTTATCTGAGAACGGTACAAGAAGACATCGAAAAAGGTAGAACTATTCCTGAGTTCACCTTGGACGATGAAAAGGTACTGAAGTACAAAGGAGGAGTATGTGTTCTTGAAACGGAAAACTTGGACATTAGACACAGACTAATGAAGGAAGCTTTGGTACATCCTGGAAGTACAAAGATGTATCATGATTTGAAGAAATTATATTGGTGGAGAGGAATGAAAGCAGATGTAGATAAATTCATGTCTCAATGCCTAATTGTCAGAGGGTAAAGGCTGAACGGCAAAGACCTGCAGGATTGTTGCAGCCACTGCCAGAACCAGCATGGAAATGGGACTGCATTACTGTAGACTTTGTCACCGGGTTACCATTGACTCCCCAAGTAGTTGACGCGATCTGAGTGATTGTAGATCGTCTGACTTAGACAGCTCGCTTTATAGCTATACGACCACAATATACAATATACCCTGGAGAGGTTAGCCAAGCTATATGTGGATAACATTGTTAGATTACATGGTGTACCTGAAAGTATTGTGTTCGATAGAGACCCACGCTTTACTTCAAAGTTTTGGAAAAGATTACAAAAGGCTATGGGTACAACGTTGAAGTTTAGTACTGCATTCCTTCCTCAGACAGACGGACAGTCGGAGCGTACTATTCAGATTTTAGAAGACATGCTTCGAGCCTATGTTATTGATTTTAAAGGCTCATGGGACGAAAAACTACCATTGATTGAGTTCACCTATAACAACAGCTATCAGGCTATTATACAGATGTGACCCTATGAAGCACTGTATGGTAGGAAGTTTCGAACTCCTCTGTTTTGGAGTGAAGTTGGAGAATGTAGCATCGTTGGACCAGAGTTTATTGAAGAGACTTGTCGAGTAGTCGACATTATCAAGGAAAGAGTTAGAACAGCTCAGAATCGTTAGAAACAGTATACGGATACTCGACATCGAGACCTTAAATTTATCGTAGGTGATAAGGTATTCTTGAGAGTATCACCTATGCGGGGTTTAAAATGATTCGGACAGAAAGGGAAGCTAAGCCCGAGATATGTCAGGCCATATGAGATTCTAGCTAAACGTGGAAGAGTGGCTTATCAGTTAGCACTACCACCATTTATGTCAAGTGTTCATGATGTATTTCATATCTCATTATTAAAGAAGTACGTCAGAGATCCAACGTAGGTTTTGACAGTGGATCCACCAGATCTAACTGATGATTTGACATTCGAACTAGCACCAACTGAAATCATAAGTCAAAAGGTTCAACGACTATGCAACTGTGACATATATTATGTTAAGGTCACCTGGAGGAGTCGAGATATAGAAGAGATCACATGGGAAGAAGAGAACCCTATGCGGAAGCAATTTCCTCACCTTTTCGACTCAGAAGGTATGTACAAATTTCGAGGATGAAATTTTTAATAAGAGGGGGGGAGTTGTAAGACCCGTATCGAACTAACCGATCTTACCACCTTGAATCAGGTCTACCTATCATGGTCGAGCCAAGTGAACCCAGTGTGTGAAGAAACCACAAGAGCAAGTATGAAATATAACTAAAAAATAGTCGAATATGAGTGTGTGGTCGCATGCCTAAAAGGTGTGACGGACCCCACCTCAAAAGAGTCCAATCCATGACTTTTTGGTCGTGGGGTCGCACGTTTTAAAACGTAGGATTGCAGTATGTTCGACCCTACATGTGACCCTACACCCTAGGGTCTCACGTTTTAAAAACGTAGGGTCACAGTATGTCCGACCCTACAAAAACAGCACAAATAAAAAATTAGGAAACTTTCTTAATTCCAAGGGGATCTTTCCTAAACTTATTGGGACTTATTATGGAGGGTTTTCCTCTATAAATAGGATGTCCCTTAGCCTCTTTCACTCCTTTACAACCCTAATTGAAAGTGAGAGAAAGAGAAAGAGAAGGAAGAGAAGAAGAGAAGGAAACTTGAAGAAGAATACTAAGGAAGAGAAGGAAACTTCAGAGAAACCTCTGAATAAAGGTATGAACCTAATTCCTTACCTGAATAAGAGATCCTAGAATAGTTATCAAAAATATAGGATTAGGAGAAACCTATATCATCCATCTATGGATAAGTTCTAAGATATTCCATGGAGAAAATTGTTATGGACAATGAATAGTGTACAACTTAGAGTTTTGAGCCATAGAACAATCTTAGAATGGACCATGAAAGTCAGCCAAATGATCAAAACATGAAAGAATGGACTTTAGAATGAAAGGTCGACTTAGAATACGTGTGGTCGCACGTAGGGTCGAATGATATCCGACCCTACGAGACCACATGATCGACCACATGCCCTCGGGATGTCCCAGGGAGGGTGTGGTCGCACGTAGGGTCGAATGGTATCTGACCCCACGTCCGACCCTACACCCTAGGGTCGTAGAAACTGCTACCCTAGATGTTACCCTACTTGCGACCCTACGATTTCAGTTAGTCTAAATCTATTGGAATTAATTCCAATTAAAATCTATCAACTTGTTAGGTCTTTTTAGTGATTTAAAAGTGATTCATAAAGCTTGAACGAGGATCTACGCTCAATCAAAGGTGAGGGAACAAGACCTAAACTAATCGACTAATAATAAACTGTTTTTGTTTATTGAGTCCAACACCATGAATGATTCCATGTTTGTATGATTGTAATGTGCATATCACATGTCATCTACTATTCCTATTATTACTGTTCATGCATATTTAATTTCCATTTATTTATAATATGATGTTGGTGATGATGCTAGGAATAGGCATGTAAACCAGACTCTAGATCTATCTCTACTCAAGTCTTGTTCTCTAACATCGTCGTATCACCATTACCTTAGCAGAACTATTACGTCGTAGGGCATCAGGGGAGGTGGTTTCAGACCATGTAGTCTCTGACTCTACCGAGGGGCCTTAGCTCTATCCCTATGGACGTATTAAGTAATGCTGGGGTGAGGCCTTGGATACACTATTTGACATTAGGATTGGTTAGTTGCGAGCCTAGTTTGCAAGCCCTCACTAACAGGGGCTTACGTGTTGGTATAGGTAGGGCATCAGGGGAAGTATCATGCAGTGTTTGATCCGGGCACTTTAGCTCTATCTCTATTCCATGGTGGGGTGTATGTGGACGACAATGGTGTTTGATCCATTGGGTGGGCTTACACACCCTATGTATAGAGGTGCGGCGGCCACCAAACCTTTCTATAACACATTGTAAACTTATGAACCAGACCAAAGATATGAATTGAATGCATGCATATGTTTGTTGCATTGTTTTGTCTACTCACTGAGCTCAAGTTGGAGAGCTAACTCTCGCACGCGTAATTCTTTTTAGTTTCTGATGTTGCAGGTATTACAGTTGAAGATTATGTCAACACGCCAACATATGAACATGTGGTAGCTATGATGAGCAAGCTGTGGAGGACAATTATGATTCGTTAAGCGAGTGTTTCACTGTGGATACGCTTAGAGTTTAATTTTCGTATTTGGATATTTGTAATATGTATTAAATTATGTTTTGGTTACTTGAAGATAAATGGAATATTAATTATTTATCATGACTAGACCTCAGTTCATTATCTGTAAGACTTTCGCTATTTACTTTATTATCTTTGATTAATGTGGAATGTGTTTTAGTTTAACATGGTGGGGATAGCCCATTCGAGATCCTGGTTGAACTGTTGGTTTATTAGCGGTTCATCACACCATTCTGGTTGGTGCAGAATTGGGGTGTGATAGTACGGATCAGCCTGGACATTGCTAGCCTAGGTGCCATACTTAACATCTCTACAGATGGGAGGCATACATACTTTGGTCCTCATCAGTTCATCGGTTACACAGAGGATCGCTAGACCACTGTAATGAGGGAGCTCATTCGCCTAGAGAAATTGAACATGCGAGATGGGAATATTAAGCCTAACTTTTTACCCATCCCCAAGATCATCAGTCACATCTGTGAGGACAATGGAAAATCGACGATCCTCCTCGGGATAGAATCCGTATCCGTATCGATGAAGATCGATTGAATCTGTTGGAGTCGCCACCTAGATTAAGGTCTAGGACCTCTAAAAATGTAGCCTCACCCTAAGATAAGAATTCTATTGACTCGTGACCCAATGTATCGGTTCTTTGGTCTGCAAGAGATCGGGTAAGTATTCAGGGTACGGTTATGGGAAGGTGTTAGGCACCCAAACTGCCCGATCAATATCGGCCTCTTAAACTTTCCTTAAATTCTAATTTTGACTGTGCTTGGTCAACTGGATGACTAGGGTTCAATGGGGGATGTCCTAAACCAGATTGCTAAGTTATTCTAACCTAGGGTTCAGCCAATCATGTTTTAAAGCAAATAAACAAGCAAATGTAATGTACAATATTATACAGTGAACCGAACCAAAGATGGTTCGGTCTTGGACTGAATCTGAGATGTGTAAGACATCTCAAACTACCTACGTATTCCAATCCTGGAAATCAAGTCCAAAAACGTAGTTCGAAATGGTTTGTGTGATTAAATGATTATGGAAGTGATTTATGCATGTGCTTCAATTAGATTCTTTGTTCAAGTTGAAGTTTATGCTGGATGTATGGTTGATGGGTGGCTTTGTACTGTATTTGGGATTCCCAAATTGCCTACGTATTCTATGGTTTGCCCTAGAAATCAGGTATGACGTAGTTCGAAAATTTGTGAGAGTTGGATTTGGAATGTGTACCAAAATCCTTCCATTTTTGTCAATAGGATCAGGGATGAGACCTAAATTCCTACCATTTTTATTGTTTCCATTTTTGTTAATAGGATCTAGGGATGAGACCTAAATTCCTACCATTTTTATTGTTTCCATTTTTGTTAATAGGATCTAGGGATGAGACCTAAATTCCTACCATTTTTATTTGGGATGTGTACCAAATTCTTTCTATTTTTGTCAATAGGATTTAAGGATGAGACCTAAATTCCTACCATTTTTATTATTTCCATTCTTAGGTTTTTAGGGTTTCCTATCCCTTTTCATTGTGATTTTCATTTTTAGGGTTTCATACCCTAATTATTCTCTTTATTCTAGGGTTTATTTTTCCCTAATTATTCTTTCCATTTTTAGGGTTTCACTACCCTAATTATTGTTTTCTTTTCATCTTAGGGTTTCCTACCCTAATTGTGCAATTCTTTCTATTTCAGGGTGTATGTTGCCCTAATTGCTATTTTTTTATTTTTTCTCTTTCCAAGACAAATATGACAAATGAAAATATTCCAACTATATCAATGGTAGTATTCCAAATATAGCAGTGTAAGCATCCAAATATAGTATATTGGAAATATATTCAAATTTAGCAACAAATCAGTCAAAGATGGCAAGTGAGCATGTGAATCAATACGAACATGGTAAGTGTGCATCCAAACATGGCAGTAATCATCCAATATGGCATGTGAGCATGTGTAACAAACAAATATGGCAATAAGCATGTGTAGCATTCCAAGTATGACATGTGAGCAATGTGAGCATTGGTAGACATATCAACATGGCATCAAATGGTTTAAATTTAATATCATCACATAATCAGAAATCAATTGATCATCCAGTTGTTCAGATTTATCAATCAATGGCTCAAGATCAAAGGCCATAATTAAATCATATGAAATAACTTAACATCAAATGGCCATATCAAAATTCGCATTAAAAGGTTTCAAATCAATGATCACAATTAATCACATTAAATTCCCAAGATCAGATCCAAATCAGATGGTCACAATTTAATCATTCAAATACAGATCAATGGTCCATATTTAATCACCTTAAATTTCAAACCAATGGGATCAATTTCATAAAATTCTAAGCATGCGATGGGATCAATTTCATAACAATTCCAAGCATCCGATGGGATCAATTTCATAAAAAAATTCCAAGCATTCGATGGTATCAATTTCATAACAATTCAAGATTGGACCAAATTCATCACATAAATAAATCACAAATAGATCAATTTTTAGCACATAAAACAATTCATGAGCACATAAAACAATTCATAATTAAATCAATTTATGGCACATAAAACAATTCATGATTAGATCAATGGTTGTAAGGAGATCAAATGGTGACAGCTGGGTTTGCTTAGGTATGAGGTGTGCAAAGGATTTCGGTGGGATGTTTGGGGAATAGGAGAGTGCTACGGCTAGACTGATGACCAAATCTAGGATGGATAAGTGGGGGCTTGAGTGATCACATGTGGGGGCTGCTAAGTGTCTAGGTGTGTGGGGATAAGTGGATAGAAGGAAGATCATGTGGACTGCAGAATGGTATTGTAGAATAGGATCGTGAGGTATTGAGTGATGAAGGTAATCGGGGAATAGGTGTATAGATAATCAGTTGGGCTTGCTAAGGAGATGGTAGGTGTTTATTCCGTGATGAACAGATTGCATGTGTGAGTGGTAGGTAGACAGCAGGAGATGGAGGTTGGTATTGATAGATTGCATGTAGGTGGCTGTAATGATAGCTGAATAGTTGTGTAGAGGGTGATGCTATAGTGTGGTAGGATGGAGGTGCGGTGTGTGGTGATCGGGTGATAGGGTTGATGCATATAATGAAGTGTTGGGTTTTGCTTGGGTGTTAGGTGTCACAAATAGGTGGGTTGAAGATATGGGCAGCAGGTTTGTAGTGTAGGTTCAAGCATGGGAGACAGATGGATTGCACAACTGGGCTGGGGTAGTGTGATGAAGATGAGGTGTATGTGTAGGACAGAATCCTAATTGATGGCCAAGTATGCACGGCTGGGTTTTAGTAGAGGGAGATGATCATGAGTATGGTGGCAATCAGTGGTGCTTTGGTGAGGTTGGGCAGTGATATATCATGAGATGAGGTGCAGCAACAAACAAACAACAAAAACAAACGGATGGGAGGGGCAGCTTACCTCAGGCGAACTCCTTCTCCTCCTTCTTCCTCTTCTTCTTCTCGTTCTCTCTCAATACTCTGCTCTTTAGATTTCTCCCTCAAACCTCTCTTTTCCCGTCTCTCTCTCTCTCTCCTTCTCTGCCTCTCCTTTTTTTTCTTTTTTTTAAGAGCAAAAAGAATCCCTCCTTTTATCTCACCTCTCTCTTGTTTTTTTTTTCCGCCTCTTTTTCTGTTTACTGCCCTCTTTTTTATCCTTTTTTTTTTTTTAGCTCTCCTCTTTTAGACCACCGATCCCCTTTATTATATTTCTTTCCCAAAACCAAAAAAATCACCCTCGATCTTCCCTCCTTTTCTTTCCTTATCACCGACCCAAACTTTCTCGTTTTTCAGCCACCTAGCAACCTTTTAGGAAAGAAAATTCTGCCTCCTTCTTCCTTCCTCTCCTCTCGGTTCTTTCTCTTTTTTTTTTTTCTCACCGCCCCCGCTCTCTCTCCTTATTCTATTTTTTTCTTCCTTTTTTATTCTTTTTTCTCACACCTCTCTCTCTTTCTTTCCCCTTCTCAATTCTCCCTTTTCTTATTCTGTTTTTTTTCCTTTTTTTATACTTTTTTCTCACACCTCTCTCTCTTTCTTTCCCCTTCTCGATTATCCCTTTTCTTATTCTGTTTTTTCCTTTTTTTATACCTTTTCTCACACCTCTCTCTCTCTCTTTTCGATCTTCTCCTTTCGGTTTCCCTTTTTTTGTTTTTTTTTTCTTATTTTATCTTCTTTCCTTCTTCAACTTCTCCACCTGTCCGCCCCTTCTTCTTTCGGATTTCTTTCCTTCTTATTCTCTCTCCTCCTCCTCTTTTTTCTTTTTTCCTATATATATATATATATATATATATATATATATATATATATATATATATATATATATATATATATAACATATATATAATATATTAATATATATTAACATATATGATATAATATACATATAAAACATATGCATATATTATATGATATATAATAATATATAAAGAAATATATGCATATGCGCCAACATGTATTGGTCCAGATTGACAAGGATTGATTGGATTGGGCCAAGACTGGCTTGAGTTGAGCTGAGTTGACTGGACTGATTGGAATTAACGGGGTTTTTTCTCCTTGTCATTTCATGGGTCATTTCCGCTGTCATCTTGCATGGAATTTTCCGATGGCCTCTATTCTAAATTTTTTTTTGTGTTCATTTTGTAGAACATTAAAAATGAGGAATATAGGAACTTGAATCACCTCATTTGGAAGTAAAATGGTCAACTTATGAATTTTTGAAGTTTAAGCGGATCAATTATCGATAATTTGGCTGACCATTCTGCATGAGATCCTTCGGAGGCTTCTACCGGAAATATTTTACGTCCACTTTGTAGAGCACTAAAAATGGAACATAACGAGACTGAAATCACCTGATTTGGATATGGGATGATCAAAATATGAATTTTTGAATATTAAATGACCATTTCCACATGTAATTTTGCATGGGACCCTCCGGAGACTTTTACCTGAGATTTTTTCACGTCCACTTTGTAGGACATCACAAATGAAGAACAATGGCCTTGGAATCGTCTGAATCCGACGTAGAACGGAAAAGATATGAAGCTTTGAAGTTCTAACGATAATTTTGCATGCAAGCTTGCATGGGACCCACTGGTGATTTCTACCCGGGATTTTTTACGTCCACTTTGTAGAACATCATGAATGAAGAATAATGGTCTTGGAATCATCTGAATCCGATGTCGAATGACCAAGATATGATGATTTGAAATTCAAACAATCCAACTTAGGATAATTTACATGAAGGCCCCTAGGATTATTTATAATAATTTCATAAACCTCCCTTATATGTATCATCTGACTAAAATGGTCATATCTTCCTCATTTGATATCGAAATTGAGCAATTCTGGTCTCGTTTCGAAGATAATTCTATGACCTATGCATCCATGCAAAATTATAACCCATGACCTTGCTGTGGACCCATTGAAAACTTCCTCAAATTCACAGACCCATTGAAAACTTCCTCAAATTCGCAGTAAAAAATCCAAACTTTCGATCATCTTTCTCCTTTTGTCGTCCACACGCCCGCAGGGCTTTGTTTAGCTGGGATGGCAAAAATGGGGTGCTTACAACATCATGCAACACAACATACTTCTTAGAGCCTTCAACAGAGAAGGGCTAAATGTGTTTGCTATGTACGTGATGCATTGTGCGTTTCAGGGAGAGCAGTTTTGTCTCCCTTACATCATTTTGAGGCACATCTTGTTCTTGGCAGACCACTTGGGCGATGGGAAGTTGCCATACGATTGCCTGTCGTCCCACATCTTACTTTGGGGTGAACCTTGCTAGAGAGGAGATTGACAATGGGAGGATTTCTCCCCATTTGGTTGGACCAGCATCACCCGGATGTAGCTTCATGACATCATGATGTCTGACCTAGAACTTGAGGCGATTGAAAAACCCTAGCGGAGGGCATGTCGGAGGATCCAGTGACACGTAAGGTAGCTACCAGAGAGGATCGTGACAACGAGATGGAGGTCCCAACAGGAGACGGGGCTTCCACTTCTACATCAACAGTTAGGCCTCAGAGACATATGGCTCATATAGAGGGGATGTTCACTGCTCTTTAGGAGAGACAATGGAAAATGATGGAGGAACTGGCTAGTATAACGCGAGAGCAACAAATCATAGTCCGACGTCAAGATGACTTTGACACTGAGCTTGGTTATATTTAAGCCACCATAACCTCTGCTGGAATCATTCCCCACATATACCACCAAGGTCCGACAAAGGGATATAGTCGCATGTGCTTACTCCAGTAGAGGCTCAGTAAAGTGGTTTAGATCCATCAACAACTCAATAGAGTGGTTCAGCCCCACCACTGGCTATTGACCCACAATAATCATCTATCATTTTCATTTTTCTTTTGCTTTATACTTGTATTTACAATTTTTCATCTTACTTTTTGTACGTGTCATGCACATAGGGTAATTGTCCGACGTGTGGATTGTACGCAACATTTTGTACTTGCCAATGACATGAATATATATATATATATATATATATATATATATATATATATATATATATATATATATTTTGTTCTTACTTTATACTTGTGCATTATTCTCTTATTTAAATTTTTTGAAGGTGGTGGCTAGATTATTGTTGTCCCTATTCACTACTGTTGGTTTGTACATGTCTTTTAGTTTAAGCTATGCATCTGTCACTGTCACATGGAAACACGTGTGCATGGGAGAACTAATAAGTAAAACAAAGTGGTTTGCTTTGATACTAATGTTGTTACAGTACATTCTGAAAAATCGGGTGTGATATCTGGGTCAACTCTTATGGCAACCTGAAAAAATACATCCAAGATCGCTACTATAATGATTACAATATAAATCCCACAATATACACATATAATATCTATATAATCAAGTGAATCAAGAATGATAATAATAGCGGAAGCAATAATATTGGACAGATGTATCTAAGTGATATCATACCCATAATATGTATCAGTTATGAATTACAAGCCATTGTTCTCCACAAAATACTTTTATATCAAATATACACATAGCCAATTCAAAAAGAGTAAATCTTTTACAATGTTTTGATAGACCTCTTCGTCTACTAGGAAAAAAAATCATTGAGTACTAAGGAAGGGAAAGAGTAAGGAGAGGGCTACGTCATGCGTAGATACAGTCACTATAGGTGAAGCCTTTATCGTGCTCTCCTCAAACATCATCAGAACTGGTGACAACACTCACCAAGGGGGATTCCATAAACTCAGCAACTGAATAATCACCTACAATAGAATCTAAAAAGAAGTGTTGACACGATGATGAGCTCCCATCCCAGCTCAGTGAGAAATCTAGTATCACATGCATGCAAAATTCAATGATATGAGATGCAATTCATCTTAATTAGGTCTCATGTCTTGTGTTACTACTTGGTATCAAATTGAGATTTAGCACAACGCTTTCGGTTCTGCCTATGACCATTGGTCTTCAACTCTCATATACCAGGCAAAGATAGAAGTTGAATAGATGACCTCGGACCATTAAACAGCTTCTACAAGCAAACCCCATAAAGGTCCCATAAATAGCACCTCGGTTACCTCTTCAGGATCATCACTTTCCATCATAGACTTTGTCTCATGTCAGTTACCGTGCTCCAACATGTCACTGACTCTTCCCTTGGGTCACCTGACCTTTAGAAGTATGAGCCTATGCCAGTATCTTTACCCCTACTGGAAGAGCATAGGAAATAGGGTAATGACACCACCTATGTCTATTATTTTCATTTAATTAATATGACTGCCCGCTAGCAGAGATCCCCTGCTTCACTCCCATGGATCACCATGTCCCCACTATCATGCTTGCAAAACCGCTACGATGCCTACGAACAGAGAACCCCGGCTTTACTCCAATGGATCACTGTGCTCCCACTAGTGTGCATTTAATCCAATATGATCTATGTGTCTGCCCTCCAACGCACCACACGTGTAAGACCCGCACGCCACGAACCCGGCCTAACCTTATATTTCGTGTCAGGACCCGTCTACATATCATGGTCGAGCCAAGTGGACCAAGTGTGTGAAGAAACCCAAGACCCAATATGAAAATTTACCCAAAAACAGTCAAAATGAGGGTAGGGTCGCATGTTTTAACAGGCAGGTCCGACCCTCCCATCGACCCTCAACCATGGGTCGCAGGGTCTATGAGTTGTCCGACCCTCCCATCGACCCTCACCATCGACCCTCGGCATTCGGGAAAAACAGCACGAACCGAAAATTGAGAAACCTTCCTAATTTCAATTGGAACCTTTCCTAAACTCAATGGGACGTATTTTGGGAGGTTTTACACAATAAATAGGACATCCCTAAGCCTCTTTCACTCCTTTTAAAACCCTAATTGGATTGAGAGAAAGAGAAGAGAAGGAAGAGAAGAAGAGAAGGAAAACTTGAAGAAAAGGCTAAGGAAGAAGAGGAAATTCAGAGGAACTCTGAATCTCAGCAAAACTAAGGTATGGATACATTCCCCATGATTTAGTTAAGACTTTAGAATGGTTTATGAAGAGGATATGACTTAGAAGAAACCCAAATCATCCATTCATGGTTAGGTTTTCATGGAAAACCATGGAGGAATTCATTGAAACCATGTAGGTGAATAAAGTATAGTTCTAAACCATAGAACATGTATAGAATGAATGGTGGAAGCAAGCCATAGGACCCCAAACATGAAGAATGAATTAAAAATTGGAAATTGGACCAGAGTGCACCGAGGGTCGCACACAGGGTCCATAGATCCATCGACCATATGAATTCTGACCATCGACCCTCAGCATTCGAGAAGTTCAGACAGAGGGTAGGGTCGATAGACCCCTCGACCCTATGCATTCTGAGCATCGACCCTCAGTTAACAGCATGGTTTTTAAATTGAAAATTAATTCTAATTAAATTCTATCGACTTTGTTAGGTTTGCTAGCAATATAATAACAATATAAAGGTGATTCTAAAGCTTGGAAGATGATCTAATAACAAGCAAAGGTGAGGAAACAAGACCTAAACTAATTGGTTAATAATAAACTGTTTTATTTCTTGAGTCCAATGCCATATTGATTCTATGCGTGTATGCTTGTATGTGCATTTAACATGTCATCCAATATTTCTATTATTTGTTCATGCATATTTACTTTATTGTTTGTAATATGATGATGATGATGATGATAGGAATAGGCATGTGAATGTTTGTGTTTGGCTAGTGTATATGGTGCGGGTAGGGATGGTATCAACTGGTACAACCATGACCGTTCATCATGGGGTGTATATTGTGCCATGGTCTATTCAAGTCATGTCCACTAAGCAAGTGTTAGTGTGCTTGATGCGAGGGGAGCATCAGGGGGAGGACGTGGCATTGTGGTTCAGCCTGGTCACCAGACTCTAGCTCTATCTCTACTCAAGTCTTGTCCACTAACATCGTCGTATCGCCATTACCTTAGCGGAACTAATATGTCGTAGGGTATCAGGGGGGGGACGTGGCATTGTGGTTCATCCTGGTCACCAGACCCTAGCTCTATCTCTATGGATGTATTGAGGGATGCTGGGGTGAGGCCTTGGATACATTGTTTGACATTAGGGTTGGTTAGTTGCGAGCCCAGTTTGCAAGCCCTCGCCAACAGGGGCTTACGTGTTGGTATGGGCAACCGGTACAGCCATGCCATTTTCATGGGGTGTATATTGTCCATGGTGGGTGCATGTGGGGCGACAGTGCCATTTTCATTGGGCATTTCCACATACTCGTGTATAGAGGTGCGGCGGCCACCTATCCTTTCTATAGCACATTGCAAACTTATATACCAGACCAAAGATATGAATTGATTGCATGCATATGTTTGTTGCATTGTTTTGTTTACTCACTGAGCTCAAGTTGGAGAGCTGACCCTCGCGCAAGCAATTCTTTTTAGTTTTTGATGTTGCAGGTACTATGATTGAAGATTATGTCGGTACGCCAACATATGAACATGTGGAGGCTATGAATGAGCAAGCTGTGGAGAACGAACATGGTTCGTTAAGCGAGCGTTTCAGCAATGGATACGTTTAGTGTTTAGTATTCGTATTTGGATATTGTAATATGTATTAAGTTATGTTTTGGTTACTTGGAAATAAATGGAATATTAATTATTTATCATGTTTAGACCTCAGTTCATTATCTGTAAGACTTCCGCTATTTATTTTATTACCTCTGATTAATGTGGAATGTGTTTTGATTTATCATATGTGGGATAGCCTATATTGAGATCCTGGTTGAACCGTTGGTTTATTGACTGTTCATCACACCATTCTGGTTGGTACAGAATCGGGGTGTGACAACACGAACCATCATACATGGGTTGTACCCTAATAGAGATCCCCGAATCCCCACTCCCATGGATTACCGTGTCTATATTAAGGTTGTAGCAATCCAACATGGTACGTGTACCCATGCTCCAACATGTCACATGTACCATTATACATGACAATACATATGCATTATTAATATAAAAGTTATGCTCCAGTAGAGACCCCCAGCTCCACTCCCATGGATCACCGTTCCCCCGCTAGAGTATAGCATCAACATCATGGCCTACGTATTGTGCTCCAAAATGCTACAAATCCGTTATACCCAAACATCAAACAACAATCATAATTATTATAATGCAATTCATGCTCATACATATACAGTCATTAATAACATGTAATTCAATAAAACCTAAGCATATTACTAGGCATATTGTAGACATGTGCAAAGGTCCTAAGTCTATGGATTAGACCCCTCACTTGATTGCACTACAAGTGCAGTAGTAATACGAAGCCAAACAAAAGGCTTCAACCTTGCCTGTGTTCGATACCTATTTAAGCAGATAAGATTTCATTAGTTGGTTGTATAACTTTTAACCAGCATGAACAAGCCTTATATGTCCATACACGGGTCTTAGGATAAGTCATGAACCAAATGGTTGGTCTTCATATCCTAACTAGGCATACTGGCCAATATAGTCAGAATCAGAGGATGTAACTGAGTGGTGTTGCCTCTGGAATTACCATCTGATTAACACTTAGAATATTTTCTAAGTAAACAGAGCCGAAGGATACAATCGAATGGTCAAGCATCTGGCAGACCATCCAGTTTAATACCCCTGTCACAACAGTATGGTTTTAGAAGGTTTTTTAGAGGCTTTAGCGGGTGGTGTATCATCTGGCACTGCCTCCGCTTAGTACTAAGCCTGTCCGAGGGTCTAGATTAATCGAACCCAAAAGGTAACCGGGGGAAGGTAACCGGAGGGTCATGCCTTTGATAGAGTCCTCCGGTAAGAGCCTTCGATTGCTCCTAGGTCATCAACCAAGGCATTTGCCTCAGTGGAGGCTTGGTATAAGTCACCCAGAGGGATAGTCATAACTAGGCCTCTAGTTGGTGCCTCCGATTAGTACCCAGAAACCAAGTTACGAACTGAACTTGGTCTCCAAGCCGGAAAACTTTGATTCGCACTCCATAACATTCAATTTTGTTGGTGGGAATCATCTTTCCACACTTAATGTGACTTAAGGGAGCCATTGAAAGCTCCATTAAACTCCATTTATGGAGTGGGTGATCTTAACCTAACTTTCTAGGTTTAATGGTGGTCTCCATTAATGGAGACCATTAATGGTGCTCACCCACCAATGTCTTTGCATTCATTCTACGAAGGAAGAAAGAATGAGGAAGGTAGGAGCTTACCTTAAAAGAGAATGAGCTAGGGCTTAGAGTTCGTTTCTTTGAGCTCTACTCTTCTCTTCTCTTCTTCTTTCCCACACCCTATCTAAATGACCAAGAGAGAAATAAGGAGCAATGGCTCCTTACTTATAGAATTCACAGAGAGAGAGAGAGTGAGACTTATCTGAGCTTAACCAAATGCTGACAACCGGGTGGTGCATCATCAGACAGAGCATCCGATTAGGCCAAAATATTGCCTTTTAGTCAGCCAATTGGCCCGAATGCTTTGGGATGAGCATCACGACCACCTAGGGTCCACCAAGACACCTAACCTTACCAGGTTAGAGCAATGAAGCTTACTTGTGGTACAGATACTACCATCGGTTCTGTGTTGGGTGCTCCATCAATCGTCAGGTTAAGACCTGGCATAGGAGGAATCCAGGTTAGTAAGGGATTCTGGGTGTGGGTCATACATAATACTTTTTTGTTACCTGTCTGACTATGAGTTGGGAGTTGCTATAGATGATTAACCGATTGACCATTAGGTTTTTTGTAAGACCCACACTCCACTAACTTGGTCTAACCATGTCGTGCTAGGTCTTCCCATCATTCCTGGACCAAGTGGACCGAGCGTGTGAAGATAGATCACAAATCAGGTATGAAAATCGAGTTAAAAACACTAAAACATACCTAAGGTCGCATCCCTGGGTAGGTATGGTCGACCATAAGGAAGGGAACCAAAAATCTCAAATCCAGAACCCCACAGTCGATGATTTCAACCCTACGGTCGACGGTTTATGCCACTGTATGATCGATCGTGAGAACCCAGATCAGACTCCGAGTTTTGAAAGCTTTCCTAAACTAAGGGATTGCTTTCCTAATTAAAAGAGGACTCTATATGGAGAGTTTTCCTCTATATAAAGGACGTCCCTCAGCTCTTTTTCACTCTTTTAGAACATTAGTAAACCCTAGAGAAAGAGAAGGAAGAGAAGGAAGAGAAGGAGAGAAGAAAAAACTAAGGAGGAGAATTTGCTAAGAAGAGATTGGCTCTCTATCTTAGGCAAAGGTATGTAACGAATCTCTGGAGATGTAAACTCTAAGTATAAGACTTCTATGGAAGATAGGCAATATCAACCTATTATGTTCTATGTGATTTCCTTGATAAAATCCCAAGGAGAACCATGAGGAGTGAATTTGATGATTAGGGTTGATAAGAAATTACTAATGATGGCCATAGGATGACCTTAGAATAAACCCCATTGAAGAACAGAAGAATTAACCCAGGAAGATCTCGAATTTCATGTAGACCGTGACCAGAAATCTCAAGGTCGCAGCTGTAAGACCCGTATCGAAATAACCGGTCTTACCACCTTGTATCAGGTCTTCCTATCATGGTCGAGCTAAGTGGACCAAGTGCGTGAAGAAACCATAAGACCAGGTATGAAATCAACCCAAAAATAGTCAATTATGAGCGTGTGGTCGCATACCTAAACAGGTGTGACCAACCACACCTCAAAAGAGTCCAACCACATGAATTTAGGTCATGTGGTTGGACATTTTAGAAGGTGTGGTCGACGGATTCTGCGACCCCACCTCCGACCACACGGAACCCAGTCAGAACCAAAAATTAGGAAATCTTCCTAATTCAAAGGGGGGTCTTTCCTAAACTCATTAGGGCATATTATGGAGGGTTTTCCTTTATAAATAGGACGTCCCTTAACCTCTTTTACTCCTTTAGAACTCTAATTGAAAGTGAGAGAAAGAGAAGAGAAGGAAGAAAAGGAAAATTGAAGAGGAAGACTAAGGAGGAAGAAAATTCAGAGAAAACTCTGAATCTTCAACAATCCTAAGGTATGAACATATTCCCTATGATAAATTGAGAGCCTAGAATAGTTTATGAAGAAGATAAGATTTAGGAGAAACCCAAATCATCCATCCATGGATAAATTCCAAGAGAATCCATGGAGGAAATTATGTGGACAATGGATGGTGTATAAAATAATAGTTTTGAGCCATAGAACAATTATAGGAAGGACCATGATGATAAGCCAAGGAGTCCAAACATGGAGGATTGGAATTGAGAGTGAAAGGTCGACCAACACACGTATGGTCGCATGATGTGCGACCACATGAGACATACATTTCCGACCACATGCCCTCGGGAAGTTTCTAGGGAGGGTGTGGTCGCACGTGTGGTCGGAGTATGTCCGACCACACCCTGCGACCCCACGCCCTGTGGTCGCAGAAACTAAAACCACAGGTGCTGCCACAACTGCGACCCCTCAGTTTTTGTTAGTCTAAACTCATGGAAGTTAATTCTAATTTAAAATCTTTAAATTTGTTAGGTTTTCAAGTGGTATAAAAGTGAATTACAAAGCTTGAATGAGGATCTACTATCAATCAAAAGTGAGGAAACAAGACCTAAATTAATTGGTTAATAATAAACTATTTTTATTTATTGAGTCCAATGCCATGAATGATTCTATGCTTGTATGCGTGTATTATACATTTTACATGTCATCCAATATTCATGTTATTACTGTTCATGCATATTTAATTCAGTTTATTTATAATATGATGATGATGATGATGATGATGCTAGGAATAGGCATGTGAATGTTTGTGTGTGGTTAGTGTGCTTGATGTGAGTAGGGCATTAGGGGGAGGATGTGACACTGTGGTTCATCCTGGTCACCAGACTCTAGCTCTATCTCTACTCAAGTCTTGTCCACTAACATCGTCATATCGCCATTATCTTAGCAGAACTATTACGTCGTAGGGCATCAGGGGGGTGGTCTTGGACCGTGTAGTCTCTAACTCTGTCGGGGGCCTTAGCTCTATCTCTATGGACGTATTGAGGGATGCTGGGGTGAGGCCTTGGATACACTGTTTGAAAATAGTATTGGTTAGTTGCGAGCCCAATTTACAAGCCCTCGCCAATAGGGGCTTACGTGTTGGTATGGGTAGGGCATCAGGGGAAGTGTCATGCAGTGTTTGATCCGGGCACTTTAGCTCTATCTCTATTCCATGATGGGTGCATGTGGGACGGCAATGGTGTTTGATCCGTTGGGCGGCTTCACACACTCGTGTATAGAGGTGCAACGGCCACCTATCCTTTCTATTGCATATTACAAACTTATGAACCAGACCAAAGATATGAATTGAATGCATGCATATGTTTGTTGCATTGTTTTGTTTGCTCACTGAGCCATGATGTGTGCTCACCCGTTCAACATCGAATATTTTTAGTTGATGATGCAGGTCCAACCGTAAAAGATTACATGAATGCTCCAATGTACGGGCATGTTGCGACGATGGATGCAAAAGCTATGATGGAGTCACATGATTCTTCGTGCGAGTGCAACTCATGCGTCTTTGATTAGATTTATTAGTTGGATTATTCATAAGATATAATTGATTAATTTATTTTATTTTATGTCTTAGTCTTTTGGAGATAATTGGATACTTTACATATGTTATCATTGTTAGATACTCAGTTCATTAGTATTAAAGACTTCCGCTATTGTTTATTTACTCTGATTATGGTTGTGGATATGTATGGTTTAAGCAAAAGGACACAACCTATTCGAGATCCTGGTTGAACCGTTGGATCATAGACGGTTCATCACACCATTCTGGTTGGTGTAGAATTAGGGTATGACAGCAGCTATGGTTGACCATAGCATGACCAGTATGGCCAGAGGATCGACCATAGGCATTCAGAAATATTTCTTAAATCATATGCTTGCAGCTACGGTCGCTCCATATGCAATTGAAGGGTATCGACCGTAGACAGTAAAGTCGATACAGCATGAGACCATAGGACCAATCAGACACCTATCAGTGCTCTGTTTTGATTTTCGACTACTGTAACATGTCACATATGAACCCTAACTTAAATTCAAATAACTTTTAGGTTGTTAAATCAATTCAAAGAGAATTTCAAGGCTTGGAAGGACATCGAGTATTGCTAACAGGTGAGGGAACAAGACCAAAACTAATTGGTTAATAACAAACTGTTTATTTTTATTGAGTCCAATGCCATGATTGATTCTATGCTTGTATACTTGTAATGTGCATCTCACATGTCATCCAATATTCCTGCTATTACTGTTCATGCATATTTAATTCCATTTATTTATAACATGATGATGATGATGATGATGCTAGGAATAGGCATGTGAATGTATGTGTGTGGTTGGTGTATTGGATGCGAGTGGAGCATCAGGGGGAGGACGTGGCATTTTGGTCTTCGACCTCGTCACCAGACTCTAGCTCTATCTCTACTCAAGTCTTGCCCACTAACATCATCATATCGCCATTACCTTAGCAGAACTATTACGTCATAGGGCATCAGGGGAGGTGGTCTCGGACTGTGTGGTCTTTGACTCTGTCGGGGGCCCTTAGCTCTATCTCTATAGATGTATTGAGGGATGCTGGGGTGATGCCTTGGATACACTGTTTGGCATTAGGATTGGTTAGTTGCGAACCCAGTTTGCAAGCCCTCGCCAATAGGGGCTTACGTATTGGTATGGATATGGCATCAGGGGAAGTGTTGGCGATGTTTGATCCGAACACTTTAGCTCTATCTCTATTCCATGGTGGGTGCATGTGGGACGGCAATGGTGTTTGATCCATTGGGTGGATTCACACACTCGTGTATAGAGGTGCGGCGGCCACCAAACCTTTCTATAGCACATTGCAAACTTAAAAACCAGAGCAAAGATATGAATTGAATGCATGCATATGTTTGTTGCATTGTTTTGTTTGCTCACTGAGCCGTAATATGTGCTCACCCTTTCGACGTCGAATATTTTTAGTTGATGATGCAGGTCATACGGTTGAAGAATATATGAATGCGTCGACATATGGACACGTTGCTGCAATAGATGTAGAAGCTGAAGAAGATGCGCATGATTCATCATGCGAGTGCAACCAATGTGTTTTTGCTGAAGTTTAGTTATAATTTGAACATCAGATATGTAATTGATTATTTATTTATTATGTCTTGTGGTTTGGAGATATTTAGATTAAATACTTATTTATCACTGTTAGACTCTTAGTTCATTATCTGTAAGACTTTCGCTTATTTGTTTATTAGCTCTGATTATTAATGTGGAATGTGTGTTTGGTTTGATATGGTGGGTACGACCTATAGGAGATCCTGGGTGAACCGTTGGTTTATTGGCGGTTCATCACACCATTCTGGTTAGACCAGAATTGGGGTGTGACATTTTTGGCTAGTCAAAAGCCTAAGAGTAAAGCTTCATTCTTAGCCTTGTTATTAGTCAGGGAGAACTGAAACCTTATTGCTAAGCATACCTTGAATTATTTTGGGCTTATGAGTATGATCCCCTCCCCAACTATATTTCGTTAAATGAGCCGTGTACTTCTAGTGTCCATGACTGCTTGTCTATAGATGTCTTGATGTCATCATTGGTAACTACTACTTCGCCATCTGGTAAGGTACTCTCTACAATGAAGTCAGTTAGTGCCTAAGCTTTGATGGTCGTGAGCTTTGATGGCCGTTCTTGGGACGTAGGTAAGATTGAAATTTTTTGAATTTGATGGCCGAATTGACTAGTCGACCTGAGATATCGGGCCGAGAGAGCACTTTCTTTAATGGGGTGTTTATTAGCATGGATATGGAACAAAACTAGAAGTATGGCCTTAACTTTTGACCTGCCATGACTAGTGCAAGGGCTAGTTTTTCAATTGGCTTATACCTTGTTTTCACATCTAGTAATAACTTGTTGACGTAGTAGATAGGAATTTGGACTTTTGACTCTTTTTTTAGTAATACTACGCAGTTTGACACTCCTAGTTATAGCTGGAGTTTGTCTCCGGGGTCTGGCTTGACCAGCAGTGGTGGTGATGCTAGGTATGCTTTGAGGTATTCAAAGGCTTTTTGATATTCCTCTGCCCACTTGAAACGTCCTGCTTCCTTTAGAGTCTTGAAGAACGGGAGGCAGCGAAAGGCCAATTTGTACATGAAACATCCCAGAGTGACTATTCAACCATTCAACTCCTATACTTATTTTGGTTTAGTTGGTAGTGTCATGTTGCATATTAGAGTCATCTTAGAGGGGTTTGCTTCTATCCCTCTCTGGGAGACCATGAATCCTAGGAATTTTTATGACATGACTCTAAATTCACACTTGGTCAGATTGAGCCGCATGTTGTTCGCTCAAAGCATGTTGAATGCTTCAGTGAGGTCGGCTATATACTGGTCAACTTTCTTGCTTTTTACAAGGAAATTGTCCACGTAGACCTCCATGTTGCAACAGATCTATTTTTCAAACACTTTATTTACTAACATTTGGTATATGGCTCCTATGTTTTTGAGGCCGAATGGCATGACTGTGTAGTAGAAGAGTCCCTTATTTGTGATGAAGGCTGTACATTCCTTATCTTGCCTGTGCATCTTACTTCGGTTGTAGCAGAGTATGCATCAAGGAAGCTTAGAAGTTTACAGCCAGCTATGGCATAAATGAGCTGATCTATCATAGGTACTGGATAACTATTTTTTGGGCAAGCTTTGTTGAGGTCTATGAAGTCTATGCAGATTCATAACTTTTCATTGTATTTGGGAACCATGACGACATTGGCAAGTCAATCCGGGTAGTTGACTTCTCAGATAAACCCTACCTTCAACAATTTTTGTACCTCTTCGTCGATGGCCTACTGATGAGCTAGGGTGAAGCTTCTTTTCTTCTACTTAATTGGCTTGTGCTGGGGATTGACGAAGAGGTGGTGCTCAATAACCTCCCGAGGAATGCTAGGCATGTCAGAGGCTGACCAGACGAATACATCTAGATTCTCCTTAAGGAAGGTTACCAAGTTAGCCTTTTGATCTTCTGGCAATTGAGAGCTGACTTAGAAAGTTTTTTTATGGATAGTCAGCTGAAATTAGGATTTGACGAGCTCTTCTATGGGTGAGTCTCTTTTCTGATAGAGGTCGTCCCTTATATCTTCCACATCAACAGATTGAACAGACATGGCTTTCTTACTTGCGGCCAAGTCAGTAGTATACCACTTTTGTGATACTGTCAGGTCTGCTCTACACTTTTTGACTCTGCTCTCTGTAGGGAACTTCATGACCAAGTAGTATGTGGACATGCAGGCTTACTGTTGGTTCAGCGAGAGTCAACCGAGTATAACATGGAAGCTGGCTGTTCACTTGAAAGGTCACACGTTGGAACTTGAGGAGGATTCATACCTCTGACTTCGATCTCTATATTAATAGGTTGGGTGCTTTGTAGCACCTGAGCTAGTTGAGTGATTTGCTGACTCGAGACTTCAAACTATTTGCTGGTGGCATATTGGGGGCAGGCTGAGTAGAGGAGGAATAAGTAGTGTGCATGCGGGGATAGGATTTGGGGTTGTCCCCGGGGTGCTAGCGTCACTGTCCTCATCCCTAATGTCTTCCACTGGTGCAGCTAAGCTAGTACGAGTTCTTCTGTGAGCCATGGAAGAGGAAAGATAGCCTCCCTTGTACACTTTCTTTGAATTTAGTCTAGGGCCCCACGATGGGTGCCAAACTGTTGTAGTTGAAAATCATTCCATGTATTTGCAATGAGGATGACCTGCGATCATAGAGTCAGAGGCAGAAATGTAAGACCTACATGCCAAAAACCTAGCCTGATTGAAATTTCTAACTCATGGTAGGTGTTCCCACTGTGAACTGGACCAAATCGTTAACGAAATAATTCGCACCGACACGAATGGCAACAACCCCAGGTATGATTTCCAATAAGAACTAAACATGGACCAAGCTGGACCACGAAGCAAGGAAAAACTACCTTGTCCGATGGCAGGTGTAGGGTTGTGCTCTATAACCAGACCCTACAACCAGACAGGCTACGGGTGCGACCCACTTAGGTTGGATACTCCGAGATGGAACCAGTAAGAATAAAAAGCATATTTTTTTCACTCTCCTAGGTATACTCTTGTGGAATAACTCCTTAATCTATGGAACCTCATACAAGAAGGGAGTTAGTCTCCCAAACACCTCACATGCGGACATGTGGCGAGGATATACCCAAGAACCCTTTGAATTAGAATTCCACTCTAAGAGGGAACTCTAGACTAATTAGAACTCCTCCTATTGTACCTCTCTTGTATGTACACACTCTCCAATCTTAGGAGAAATCTTTGACAAATATGCAATTATGAGAGAAAGAAAGAGGAAGAGAGGAGAAGCAGTGCCAAGGGAAGAACCAAGAGACGATCAGCTCTGTTCATCCTACCTTCGACCAGCCTACCAGTAAAACCTGCATCCAGAAATCCTAGCCTAACTCGGCTTTTCTTTTGTGCCAGGGTTTTCCAACATTGACAAACCCGAATCATAGCTAGCTTGAAGACCAGCACAACTAAATATTAAAAGAAAACCCCAAGTGGATTAAGGACTGTGCTAAGTGCGACCTAAAGAGTTATCGATCATGACTACCGGTCAGAAGGCCCAACCCATGTGTGACCGACCTCATGGCCTGACAAGCTCGAGTAAACACCGTGGTAAATCAAATTCAAATACAATCAATTGGGGACACGAGAATATTCCCTTGGACCCACAAATGAACCCAATGGGCCCCATCTCTAAACCAACAAATCGAACTAGGATTTGGGGAGTTCAACTTCTACTCAAACTCCTGTTCTACTACTTGGAACCGCCTCACAGCTTTTCACTCTAACTAAGAGTCCCACTTCCAAGGGAGACTAATGGAATAACCAATTCAGACTTCTTTCTCTTCTAAGACCCATTTACAAGAAAACTCTGACGTGTTCTCAGCGAGAGAGAGAGAGAGCGAGAGAGAGAGAGAGAGAGAGAGAGAGAGAGAGTGAAGGAGGAAGAGAAGCCTAGAGGGGTGTCTGCATAGAGGACTGTTGACGTCTCACCATCGCTTGCAATGTCATCGATAACTCTCATTAGAACTGCATCTTAGTATTGCAATATAAATTAACCTAATTGCTAAACTACTTAAACTAACATGCCTTGATGGAGCTCCGCTCACCATTAATGGTAGAGCCAAGTATCGTCTTTTGGATCTCGAGAAGACCTTCACTCTCAATTGATTTAGGGTAGACCTTGAATCCATCTTTGAGTTTAAACCCAATATAACAATTCCTAGACCTAGGAGTAATGCTTGTAGGTGATCGTATAAAGCTAACGAATGGAGGAACTTTACTCTCAATCGATTCAGAGTAGACCTTGAATTCATCTTTGAGTTTAAACCCAATATAACAATGCCTAGACCTAGGAGTAATGCTTGTAGGCGACTGTATAAAGCCAACGAATGGAGGAATTAATTAATGGGGAAACTTCGATCAAAGTATTGTCGACGAACTTTCACCAAAGAAGTCCATAAGCTTGACCAGAGGGGACCCCAGAGGTGAAATCTGTGCCTCCAACTAGACCAGTAAACCTAGACCAACCCTTTGAGGAGTAGCCAAACGCAAAGCCAGACTCGCCACTGAGTGACCCGCCTCGCAACAGGCTAGTCATAAAAGGTTCCTGATAAGTTACCGGACGAGATACTAGACTAGACACTAATCGATCGGCCTCGCGACCAGCTACTGATAGGAGGCCTCAAATTCTAACAGGATGCGATGCCGAACTCGACCCTGTGCTTCCAGATTCGCGACCGGCCAGAGTCAGAGTGCCTTAATCACTATGTAATGACTTAGGCAACTATTAAATACTTATGCACACTACATAGGTGTCAAGTACAAAGGAAGTACTAACTCGTGCGGTGTGATAAATCATATTTATGAACCCTCAAGTGAGGAACGTAACCCTGATTAATTTTTGGAGTGTTTGTACTAATGTATATGTCTGTGTAAAATCCTTGCTGTCAATAACATGTCATCCAATAACTGTTACTTTTGCATGCATTTGCATTTGTTTTGTATATGTGAAGATTGTGAATGTATGCTATTATTGCTTGGTGGGAAGTGGTTAAAGGGTCAACAACCACTGGATCTGACTTGCTAGGCAAACCTTTGCCATGCATTGCTCCAATATCTTAGTGGGATGATAGTGTCTAGGGGGAAGACAAACAGACTGGGACTTCTACTGGGGTATTGAGGGAATGCATATGATACCATATAGGATTGGTTAATGGCAGAACCCATGTATGCAACCTTAGCCAGTAGGGGATTAAGTACTGGTATGTAATGGGGGATGAGGGGGAAGGGTTAGCAGTGGTCATTTGAGCATCATTGGTCTGGCTTTTACCCTATCACCATTCATAATTGGAGATGCATGGCTTTACCAAGGTTGTCTGTGTAGGCTAGTGAGTGTCCATTCTCTACTATACATGGGGTTATGGTCAGCTTTGGTGAGTGTGACTAGGCCTTACCATAGCACTTAGATTGCATTATGCCTGACCCTTATGTGTGCATTATTCTATCCTACATTTGCTTGCTTGCTTGTCTATTTCTCATGACCTCAAGTTGGAGAGCTCACCCTCGCGATCGCCATTTTTTTTAGTTGATCTTGTAGGTACTAGTATGATGGACCAAGCGAGCATCCTAGACACTTACACCTCAGTACCGCTAGAGGAAAAAGCTATGGAAATAGATCGAAGTAATGCATAACAATTTCATGATGTGGACGTAAAGGATTAGTAGATGAATCAGAAAACTCTCTATTAGTTTTATTCATTTATTACTTATTTATTCATTTGGATCCCATATTATGGGATACATATAAGAATGGCTTTGTTATGTTGAGAATAACAAGGATAACACTTGATCAAATGTTACTAATTATTTATTGAGCTTAGTGATACTTTATTTCTTCCGCTATGGTAATTACTCTGGATTATGCTTGTATGACATTTGGTTTGGGTTTGATTGGAGGTTAATATACTTGGTGCACTGATTCTAGGTTGGACCATGACTAAATGTCAAGTCGGTCCATCATATTCCAATACTTTACACATTTGAAAATTTGGGGTGTGAGAGGTTTAGCATCAGAGCAATGCTCAGTACACTATGCCAACCAAACTAATGTAATAAAAGCCTTACTGGTAAACTGAGAATTAGGATGAATAAAACCTAAAGAACATAAACTATAAAGGTGAAACATTGTGTTTGCTGTATGCTTAATAGAAACTAAACAAGCATAATACGCTAAGACAAGATTAGAGATTAATATATATAAACAAACTTAAAATTTAAACAGTATTATTTATAAACCAAAAAACAGTGTAAACTATGTAAAAAGAAGAAGAATAAACTATGCATAAGAAGAAATCAAAGATTTGCGTCCAAACATTTAAAAAAATTGTTTAATAAAGTTTTCCAAGATGTCAAATGAAAAGAGATTGTATTTTCATCAGCTTTACTCCGAATCAGTGGGTGGTGGTGTCGGCTCACGAACTCATTGGAAGGTATGCACCCGTGGTACCGCCAATGCATCACGAACGTCTTTTGCTGTTAGGATGCCAGCCCTAGTTAAAGCCATCTGGAAAACATCTAGACGGGAAGTGAAGGATGCCTACGTATATCAGAAACGTAGGACCTGGTTCTCAATGGTGCGCGCAAACTCCTTCTGGTCAGCCTTGATGCTGCGAACCTCAGCCATGATGTCACCTAGAGTAGTAGAAGCCTGAGACGAACCTGGCTGACCTCCAACTACTACCTTGACCCTAGTGGGTGTCTCCTATCCTACCATACCCTCTGTTTCCCCAACTGCCTCTGCTACTCGTGACACCACATATGCCCTAGAAGGAGCGTGAGCTTCTAACTCCTCATCAGAGAGTACCACCTCATGAAGCTTCATCTTTCCAATGGCGTATCAGTTGAAAGGAGCTGTCACAGTCTCCTCGAAGGGCTCGTCCTCCTGGACATTGATCCTCATTTGCACAAAAGGGTGAGTTAGCAGTTTACCGTATGACAGAAGTGAAGACCCTGCACCCTCAGCTGCCGCAATCATAGTCTGCATCAAGATGTATGGCAAATAAACCAGATCTCTTGTCACTACTCTACAAGTAAAAAACTGACCAAATGTAGAAACTTCATTAAAGTAACCATTTTGGGGCAGGATGTTGTATTGAATGATCCTGCAGTAGATGTAGGGTAGTGGATGATAATTGACTGTCCGATGCTCATGGCTTGGTTTGAGGATTCCGTTCCAGATCGTAGTTCGTAGACTCTTAGACATGAATTCCTTATCCTCAGGCCCATTGAACACTTTGTCTCCAGCCATTGAAATTTCTAATAGACAGGCCAACTGTTCAGTGTTGAAGGTGATTTTGTGACCCTTCAAAAGGTTATAAATACGAAGATCTTCCACTTCATCGTCATCATCCATACCTCCTTTCACTTGTAAGTTACAATAAAACAACTTCAGAGTCACGATGTCTATTTCATCCCTAATTCGTATCTGGGGTCCACCATGATGATTAGACCTACAAGACACAAGAGAAGACAAGGGGGAGGCAGGCCTATGGCCATGGGTCTACTCCGATGCCAAAGTTAGGGCCTTGTGAACAGTCAATGGGCTTGGTATCCGAGCCCACTTTTATATGTGGGGGGTAAGTGAGAGATTCCTGTTCGAGGTATTAGAGGAACAATCCCTAAGAAAGAGTATTAAATGTTATGTACTTGAAATCTTGGGATTCCCCTAATACTTGCCTTGTTGCTCTACTAAATCTGCAAGGTTCAGCTGAGTAAGTAAAAAATAAAAATTCCCCTAACACTTGCCTCGTTGCTTTGTTAAATTTGCAAGGTTCGGCAGAGTAAGAGATAGGAACTCAAAAGTTGACACTAGCCCTTGAGGCCATTTGCCTTGGCTTGTCCGAGGGAGATGGTCTTAAATCTGTCTTGAAGTTAACAGTAGCCCCTGAGGCCATTTGCCTTGGCTTGTCTGAGGGAGATGGTCTCAAATCTGTTTTAAAGTTGACACTAGCCTCCTTGCTCTATTGAATTTTGTAAATCCTATCTACTGTGGGGGGATCTTTTAGGTCCCTCAACCTGTAATGATTGGTGAATGCCTAGCTATTGGTGCAGACGTGTTGAGGCCGAGAATGTTGAGGCTGAATATGCTGAGGCTAAGGTATTGAGTTCTCATGCAAATATGCATGGGCTTTGTCGATCCTACCGATCTGTCGGACTGATCTGATGATACGGCTCTGTCGATCGTGCCAATCTATCAGACTTTTCTAATGATGTAGCTATAGCTATATCAGTCTTATCGATCTACCAGACTGATCTGATGATGTAGCTATGTTCGTTGTGCCGATCTGTCGGACTGATCTGATGATGCTGCTATGTCGATCTTGTCAATTTGTTGGATTGATTTGATGATGAGGCTCCGTCAGTCGTGTCGAACTGCCTGGACCAGATGTAGTCATAGACTAAATGTGCCAGTCATGCTGACTGAGACTGCCAAAGTGATGACATTGATAGGAGATGGATCGTTTTACTATGCACTTTGATGGAGTCAATAGGAGTCGGTATAGGCCGACCATATGTGGCCGACCTAACTACCTCGGCCAATATAAGTACTTTTGTTTTTTGATGTGGCATAATATATGTTGTTCCAAAAATGATGTGCCTATTTTATCTTTTTGCTCTTTTGCTTCTCGGTTTGTAGTTGAAAAATCTTGATGCGTAGGAGGTGGTCTTGCATGTGACCATTTCTTCTTTTGGTTCCTTCGAACTGGTCGATGCATTTTGGCTAAGGTGACTTCTTTGGTCAATTTACTTCATTCTGTAATTAAAAAAATCTTGATGCGCAATGGGTGGTTTAGCATGTGACCGCCTCTGTTAGTTGGTTTTGTAGTGACCAAAGGCGCTTTCGAACTTGCCGATGTGTTTTGGCCCAGGTGAATACCTCAGACAATTTGCTTTGGCCCTTTGTGGCACCGAGTGTCGTACTTGAAGTTGACTCTCCTTGGATTCACCTTGGCCAAGATAAAGTGATTTGGTCGAGGTGTCCACTTCGGGCCATATATCTCGGCCCTCATGGGGAATGGGTGCGAGCTTGAATTTTTCTTTCTTGGGATTCACCTCGGCCTAACAAAGTCTTTTGGCCTAGGTGTCCACATCGGAAGATATGCCTCGGCCCTCTGGGGCACCAGTCTTTGCATTCTTGGTCAGTCTGTTAGGCTCGACCTGCTTCTTGTCTTCTTGAATTTACCCTCAGATCAGTCATGTGTCTTGGCTAGGCCTACTGGCTTGTTTGAATAGTCACGCTCGGTCAAGATGGCTCGGTCTTTTCGAGCTATTAAAGCTTGAAGTTGAATTTACCCTCTTTGGCCATTTATCTTGGTAATGTCGAATTGGTTTGATCGAGGGGTCTTACATAAGCTAACAAAATCTTGTCACACCCCAATTTTGGATGAACCAGAAGCGTGAATGAACCGTCATATGAACCAATAGTTCAACCAGGATCACATGGGACCGTGCCAACCATCAAACCATACATATCCACAACATAATTGGAGATAATAAATAATAAACGGAAGCTTGTATTAATGAACTAAGTGTCTATTATGATAAATAAATATTAAATCGATTATCTCCAAGTAACCAAAACATAAATAAATATCTATTACAATTCCAAATATGATGATAAATTACTAAGCATAAACACAATGAAAACACTTGCATGAAGAGTCATGCTCATCCTCCATTGTCTGCACGACCATAGTTGCCATGTGTCCATAGGATGACGCACCTCAAATAATCTTCCACTGTAGTAATTGCATCATCAACTTAAAACATACGACATCGTGGGGTGAGCTCACAACTTAGCTTAGTGAGTAAACAAAACAATGCAGTATATATATGCATGATGTTAATTCATATATTTGGTCTAATAAGTTTCCAATGTGCTATGGCAAGGATAGGCTGCTACCACACCTCCATGCATGAGAGTGTAAGCATGCCCAATAGATCACACACCGCTGTTGCCCCACATCACCCACTATAGAATATAGATAGAGCTAGAGCCTAATGGATCACACACCGCCAGCACCCCCTGATACTCTACCCCATACTAGTACATATGCCCCTACTAGCGAGGGCTTACAAACTAGGTTCATGTCTAATCAATCCTAGATGTCATCAGATTGTATCCAAGGCCTTACCCTAGCATCCCTCAATACGCCTATAGAGATAGAGCTAGGATCCACTTGCTAGGCTAGGGCCCATACCATAATCACCCCTTTGATACTTTATGATGTACTAGTTTCACTAAAGTAATGGCGATATGACGATATCAGTATGGTGAATGGTTCGATGCTCCAACCTCTCCCCATTCAACACACTAACCACATACAAACACATGCCTATTCCTATCATCATCATCATCATAACAGAAATAAAGATTAATAATAAAATATACATAAACAGGAACAATAGTTATTGGATGACATGTTATATGCATAATCAATCATACGAGCATGGCATCAGTTAAATTAACAGGAAGAAAAAGGTAGCTTGTTATTAACCAATTAATTTAGGTCTTATTCCCTTACCTGCGAGTGATGTTTGTTCCTTTTCCAAGCTCTAAAAATTATCTTAAACTAGTGGAAAGCATAAACAATTAATGAACTTAGATTAGGGATTCATTCCATCATGTTTTGTACTCTATTTCACTAAAACAGGTGCTTAGCCACGTTCGCTTTCATTCCTCTCCACTAGTATAATCTTTTCAAGTCATGGTACATTTTAGTACTTATGGGATGTACCGAATACGGTGTGGAATGAGCTTCTAACATTATTCTTTGTTGGAGGTTGAATCTTTACTTTTAGGTATACATATTCTTTATTGCAGGTTTGAATCTTTACTTTTAGGTATACATAATCTTCCTATGTATCTCAGAATCTTATCTGAATCCAATGTAAAGTGAAGATTTGGCTTACCCTTTCCTAAATCTTCTGGTACTATCATCAGATGTGGATCTAAAAGAATTGTTGTCCTTACTTCGTCCATCAAATCAGAGACAATCTTTAACACTGCGAAGGCAAGCAAAAAGTTGTTGCTCTATAAGTTCTCGTTTAATTGGATCATCACGAGTTTCTATTATATGCTGCTCTTCTTCCAAATCCAAAATTATTGTTGCAAAGCACAGGGCGGCATTTGTTCTTGGTCCTTCTTCTTCAGGCTTCATTATTCCTTTCCCGCTCAAGGCATCAGCTACCATATTGGCTTTGCCAGGATAATACTGAATATAACAGTCATAGTCCTTCAGAAATTCCAACCATCTCTTTTGCCTCATGTTCAACTCTTTTTGGGTGAAGAGATTAGTAAGACTCTTCTGATCTGACTGGAATTTCTCCCCATATAAGTAATGTCTCTAAGTCTTAATTGCATGAATCACCACTGCTAGCTCCAAATTGTGAGTAGGGTAATTCTTCTCGAGTTCTTTTAGTTGTCTTGAAGCAAAAGCAATTACTTTTTGACCTTGCATCAACACGCATCCTAAACCCAATCCGAAAGCATCGGTGTACAGGGTAAATGGTTGCCATGGTATTGGAATGGTCAAGATGGGAGCCGATATCAACCTTGTTTTCAATGTCTATAAACACTCTTCACACTTGTCGGTCCAAATAAACTTCTTTCTTTCTGGTTAGCTTGGTAAGAGGTATGGTGATTCTAGAGTAGTTCTCCATGAATCGTCTGTAATAATCAGCTAACCCCAAGAAACTTCTAATCTCAACTATGTTCTTAGGCGCTTCTCATCCTATAATAACTTCTATCTTACTAGGGTCCACCTTTATCCCTTTTGATGATACTACGTGACCTAAGAATCCAACCTCGTTCAATCAGAACTCACACTTTTTGATCTGGCATAAAGCTTTTCCCTTTTAGCCATTGTAAATCTGCTCTATGATCCGTTACAGGACTCTCTTCATCTTTGGAATAGACCAATATCTCGTCTGTAAAAATTTTGACTGACATGTCCAACATGTCATGGAACACCCTACTCATAAGCCCCATAAAAGATGCAAGGGCATTGGTTAATCTAAACGACATAACCAGGAACTCATAATGCCCGTACCTAATTTTGAAAGCTATCTTCAGAATGTCGCTGTCCTTAATCTTCAATTGATGGTATTCTAACCGTAGATCGATCTTGGAGAATACTTTTGCATCTTGCAACAGATCGAATAGGTCATCGATCCGAGGTAGTAGATATTTATTCTTGATCGTAAGCTTGTACATTTCCTGGTAGTCTATATACAGTCAAACACTATCGTCTTTCTTCTTCACGAACAACACTGGTGCTCCCCATGGTGATATTGTCACACCCCAATTCTAAACCAACTAGAATGGTGTGATGAACCATCTATTATCCAATGGTTCAACCAGGATCTCGAATAGGCCGTGTCCCTTTGCTTAAACCATATACATCTACAACCATAATCAGAGTAAATAAACAATAGCGAAAGTCTTTAATATTAATGAACTGAGTATCTAACAGTGATAACATAAATAAAGTATCCAATTATCTCCAAAAGACTAGAACATTGAATAAAATAAATTAATCAATTACATCTTATTAATAATCTAATAAAAATCTAATCAAAGACATATGAGTTGCACTCACACGACGAATCATGCGACTTCATCATAGCTTCTGCATCCATCGCCACAACATGCCCGTACATTGGAGCATTCATGTAATCTTCTACTATAGGACCTACATCATCAACTAAAAATATTCGACATCGAAAGGGTGAGCACACATCATGGCTCAGTGAGCAGACAAAATAATGCAACAAACATATGCATGCATTCAATTCATATCTTTGGTCTGATTCATAAGTTTGCAATGTGCAATAGAAAGGCACCACCTCTGTGTCAGTCTTGGTAGAAGTGTCAGACTTATTGGGACGTCTTACCCAAAGTCTCCAGGAACAACAGAGGGGCATGGTTGCACAAATGGTAGCCGAGTGTCGCAGTCAGGGAATTCATCAAGGCCCCCAAGATGAAGTGTTGATAGTTAAAGGAAGGGGTAAACAAGTAAAGAGAATCCAAGAATAAGAAACACCATGAGTTGTACCTTGGGTACCTCAATTTGGGAATGAAGAACAAACAAAGGAACCACCATCTGCTGTTAATAAGACCTTAATGCAACCTATTGTGGGTCCCCAGAGATGTTATTAGCGCGAAATTCAAAAATAACTTATGCGACAATACACCCAAATTGATAAAAAGGCACCATCGCCAAGACCCGAGGAAGTAATTGCATGCATCTCATGCAGAGTGGTGGGGCATGTGGCTCACAATTGTCTGAAGTATTAGGAGTGCTACACCTCTATGTAAGCGGGGACCTCGCACTGACTTAAGGAAGTTTTGAGAATTGGGTAAGCCTTAAACTCCCTCGATTACTAAATATCATAACTGATATGTGTTGATCTCATGAGTTATGATGCATGATAGACACCCATATGTATGGGATAAGAACTTACAATTACGACCTGATTTTAGAGGCAAAATTTTTATAAATTGGAGGTATTGTAAGACCCACACCTAGACTCCTCACCAACTTGGATCCCCACTATGTCGGGCCTTACTGTGCCAATACTTGGCACCCTGACTTTTGACCATCCATATGATGTGGGGTCCACTTATTGGATCACTTAGTGATGGTAGAACATATGAGAGAAAATACATGTAGCCTAGGAAGCATCCCCACTGAATTGGGCCAATAAAATTAAGCCTAAGTCTATTTTAAGCTTAACCAGAGGCATAACTGGATGAACGATCACCCGATTGATAGCAACCAGTTAAACACAAGATTGGGCCTTCTCTCTTCCCAATTTCTATAAAAGGACTCATTCCTCCTTTTCTCCTTCTTGGAACCGTGGGAGAGTAAGAGAAGAGAAGAAGAGCTCATGAGACCAAGCTCAAGCCCTAATTACTTACAGGTAAGTCTAATGGTCTCCTCTTTCCTTTGTCTTTGGTATTGGTGTGTAGAACCCATTGGTGATTGTCACCATTTATGGTCTCCATCAATGGAGACCAATGGAAACCTAGGATGTTAGGTTTTGATTCACTCACTCTATGAATAGAGTTAAACGATATCTTAAATGACTTCCTTAAGTCACATTGATGGTGGGAAGATGATTCCCACCAACTAAAATGGATATCATGAAGTGGGAATCAAATCCCCAAGAAATGGGCACTAAGCTCCATTTGTGACTTGGTTTCTAGGTACGAATTGGAGGCACGAACTGGAGGACTAGCAGTGGCCCTAACTTTCATTGACTTGAACCAGTCCTCCACCAAGGCAATTGCCTTGGCCTAACAGACCAAGTAATAATCGGAGCCACCCAATAGGAGCCATCTAACCAGGAGAATGACCCTGTGTAAGACCCACACTCCACTAACTTGGTCTAACTGTGTCGTTCCAGGTCTTCCCATCATTTTTGGACCAAGTGGACCGAGCGTGTGAAGATAGAACACAAACCAGGTATGAGAATCGAGTTAAAAACACTAAAAACATACCTAAGGTCGCATGCCTGGATAGTTATGGTCGACCATAAGGAAGGGAACCAAAAATCTCAAATCCAGAATCCCACGGTTGATGATTTTGACCCTACGATCGATGATTTATGCGACCGTATGATCTACCATGAGAACCCAGATTAGACTCTAAGTTTTGGAAACTTTCCTAAACTAAGGGATTGCTTCCATAATTGAAAGAGGACTCTATATGGAAAAATTTTCTCTATATAAAGGACGTCCCTCAGCCCTTTTTCTCTCTTTTAGAACATTAGTAAACCCTAGAGAAAGAGAAGGAAGAGAAGGAGAAGAAGAAAAAGCTAAGGAGAAGAATTTGCTGAGAAGAGATTGACTCTCTATCACAGGCAAAAGTGTGAAACGAATCTCTGGAGATGTAAACTCTAAGAATAAGACTTCTATGGAAGATAGGCAATATCAACCTATTATGATCTATGTGATTTCCTTGAGAAAATCCCAAGGAAAACCATGAGGAATGAATTTGATGATTAGGGTTGATAAGAAATTACTAATGATAGACATAGGATGACCTTAGAATTAACCCCATTGAAGAACAGAAGAATTAACCCAAGAAGAACTCGAATTTCATGTAGGCTGTGACCAGAAATCTCAAGGTCGCAACTACGGTCGACCATAGCATGATCAGTATGGCCAATGATCGACCATAGGCATCCGTAAAGATTTCAAAAATCATATGATCGGAACTACGGTCACACCATATGTGACCGTAGGGTATCGACCGTAGACAGTAAGGTCGATACAACATGAAACCATAGGACTAATCAGACACCTATCAGTGCTCTGTTTTGATTTTCGACTACTATAACATGTCACATATGAACCCTAACTTAAATTCATATAACTTTTAGGTTGTTAAATCAATTCAAAGAGAATTTCAAGGCTTGGAAGAACATTGAGTATTGCTAACAGGTGAGGGAACAAGACCTAAACTAATTGGATAATAACAAACTATTTATTTTTATTGAGTCCAATGCCATGATTGATTCTATGCGTGTATGCTTATAATGTGTATCTCACATGTCATCCAATATTCCTACTATTATTGTTCATGCATATTTAATTCTGTTTATTTATAACATGATGATGATGATGATGATGCAAGGAATAGGCATGTGAATGTATGTATATGGTTGGTGTGTTGGATGCGAGTGGAGCATCAGGGGGAGGACGTGGCATGGTGGTCTTCGACTTCATCACCAGACTCTAGCTCTATCTCTACTTAAGTCTTGTCCACTAACATCGTCATATCGCCATTACCTTAGCAGAACAATTATGTCGTACGGCATCAGGGGAGGTGGTCCTGGACCGTGTGGTTTCTGACTCTATCGGAGGACCTTAGCTCTCTATGGACGTATTGAGGGATGCTGGGGTGAGGCCTTGAATATACTGTTTGGCATTAGGATTGGTTAGTTGTGAGTCCAGTTTGCAAGCCCTCGCCAATAGGGGCTTACGTGTTGGTATGGGTAGGGCATCAGGGGAAGTGTTGGCGGTGTTTGATCCGGACACTTTAGCTCTATCTTCATTCCTTGGTGGTTGCATGTGGGACGGCAATGGTGTTTGATCCATTGGGCGGATTCACACACTCGTGTATAGAGGTGCGGCAGCCACCAAACCTTTCTATTGCATATTGTAAACTTATAAACCAGACCAAAGATATGAATTGAATGCATGCATATGTTTGTTGCATTGTTTTGTTTGCTCACTGAGCCGTGATGTGTGCTCACCCTTTCAACATCGAATATTTTTAGTTGATGATGCAGGTCCTACTATTGAAGAATATATGAATGCGTCGATGTATGGACACGTTGCTGCGATGGACGTAGAAGCTGAAGAAGATGCGCATGATTCATCATGTGAGTGCAACCAATGTGTTTTTGCTTAAGTTTAGTTAAAATTTGATCATCGAATATGTAATTGATTATTTATTTTTATGTCTTGTGGTTTGGAGATAATTGGATTAAATATTTATTTATCACTGTTAAATTCTCAGTTCATTATCTGTAAGACTTTCACTTATTTGTTTATTATCTCTAATTATTAATGTGGAATGTATGTGTGGTTTGATATGGTGAGTACGACCTATGCGAGATCCTGGGTGAACAGTTGGTTTATTGGCAGTTCATTTCACCATCTAGTTAGAACAGAATTGGGGTGTGACAACTTGTTATCTGAGCATCTCAGGTTTTACCCATTGACCTAACTACTTCCACATGAGTCATGAACTGAGTTAGGATAAAATTTAAAATTTATAATAAGAACACACTATAAGCACCTATGTTGTATGAGACATAAACTAAGAAAAGAATAATGCACATATGTAAAGGGAAAACCAATTTTATAAATATATCCAAATGGAAATAAGACAAGTGTACATCAAATTCAGAGTACAGTCTACAATACAGACAGTTACTATAAATAGCAATCATGGAGCTGGAGGTGCTGGAGGAGGAGGTGCCTCACGATCTCTATCGTAGTCCTCAGCATATACTCTCGCGAGCCAGGCCACCTGAGTCTAAGTTGCTCGAAGACTAGCCGTCAAATCTGCTACCCGCTGGTCTGTAGAGCGCTAGGTATCTAGAATCTCTCCTACTCTCCAATTACTCACATGCTGAGCCTCTCTAATCTCACGTAACAGTCCCATCTTGTCATCTGGTGGTGGCATGAAGGGAGCTGAATGAGAAGCCCTAGAAGGGCCAGCTCCAGTAGAATGTTGTGGCGATGGAGGAGGGATGGCATCCACATCCATATACATCCGATCATCATCCTCCTCATCACCACCCTCGTGTGCCTCTGCTGCTACCTCTGCTGCTGCTGTTGCTGCCGCCTCTGCATCTGCTGCCACTATCCGAGTGAGAAGACATCTCATAGCATTCCTCTCATCATCACTGACCTGTATCTCTCTCATGCCCATCCTGCTGATGGCCTCCCAATCAAGGTCAGCTGAAAAGGTGTCCTCAATGATCCTCTCATCCACTAGGTCCACCTGTAGACGAGCGAGCAAGGTGGATATCAGTCGCCCATAGGGAAAGTTGCCTCTTGAGTCAGGCAATGTAGCTCGGTGCATAGTCCAGAGAATAATGTATGGGAGGCAGACAGGCTGCCTAGTATAGATACAGTACAGCAGGTACTAAGCCAGCTGAGAGATCATCTCATAATGTCCGCCTGGGGAATCAAATTATGCTGGATAATCTTGCAGTAGACACGTGCCTCTGGATGCATGTTGATTGCTTTTGCCTCCCAGCGGTCATCTCAAAGAATCTAACTATCTATTTCTGCACGCATCTATGTAGATAGAAACTGTGGCTCTCTAGGTGTACAGTAAACCAACTGTCCATCATTGGAGATACCTAGGAGATCAGCCAACTCCTGACAGTTGAAAGAAATTGGAACCAATTTCACCCAGCTGGTGATCGAAGTTCTCTGCCCCTCTCCACATCCTCGAGGTCACCCACCACCTGAAGGTGACAGTAGAATTGCTTAACCAAGTCTGGGTGAGTGCAAACCTCATATAGGATCACTGGAAGCCAGCCCATATCACCAAATGCTCTTTCGACATCAAACAGGGCTAAATGGGCTAGGTTTACACACCGACCCCCTTCAACTTTCTTTCGGTCAAACCAAGGATATCGCACTTCTACTTCCACAGACCTAAAGCGAAGTGGGTCATGAACTTGAGGAACTTTGGTGCGAACCAAGATAACTGTAAGAAAAGAAAATAAGAAATAAGTTAGGTAAATTTAAAAATTTGACAGCATAACGACGTAAAATGGAAAAAGCCTCACTTTTCACCCAAACATTTGGGCTGGAGGATTTACATAGGTCCCAAACAATCCTGCAATGCATATTCAATCGAAAATTTTAACCAGGTAGGTCGAATTTGAAAAAATTTGACAATTGGGCAAAAATCCCAAATTTTAGGTCAAAAATGGAAATTTCAAAATTTTTACCCAAGCAACCGATGAAACTCAAATTTTTTTGAGGACTCTCATCCAATGGGTGGCCAATAGCAAAAGCCCCCAATAAAAATTAAATTTTTACGGTTAGAAAAATATTAATTAGAAGAAAACCCTACAAATGGCAAAAACCCTAGGTATGAAAGCTTAAAAATGAAAGAGAGTAGAGAACATACCTTGTGGAATGGAATATAGGTCATAGATCAAAGTAAAAATCACCAAGTTTGTATGGTTGACACTGTAGCAACTCACTGGTGGCGAGTTGGGCAGAGACCGTAGGAGGAAAAAGGAGAATGAGAGGGAAAACTCTCGAAAATAGGTTTTTAAAAACTGATTTTGGATCTTACAGTCACACAATTCGACCAAAACCATTGACCGTAGGATCGACCGTATGATTGACCATAGGGTCTCGGTAAGTTGCCAGGGATGTGATGGTCGCACAACATGCGACTGTAGGTCATCGACCGTATGACCTACTGTTGTCTGCATTTTATTATATTTGAACTTTTACCTATTGATTTTGTTTTTCTCTCGCCTTCTATCGTGAGACTAACCAATACTACAATCATATCTTGTCTCACATGTACAGCCTTTCCAAGTACCATTCATTAAATGGCTGGTCACAGAGTAAGTAGAAGGAGACAAAATGCAAACCCATCTCCACCACCTATGGAGACTAATGACAATGAAGGTCCGCAAGGACAGGAAGGAAATATTGGAACTCAAAATGCTGCACCTCAGAATGTGCACACCCAAGCCAAGCAAACCAACCTACCTGCACCACCTACAGATTTGGCTACTGCGGTGATGAATTTAGCACAACAATTACAGCAAATACTACAAGTGCAAGCCAACATGCAAGCTGTTATGGGAATGGCTTTCCCAGCTGCAAACACGACTCCTCTACCTGCAAGACGAGCTAGTACTGTACCTGGTGGTAGCAACACTATACCCCAAGCACCGCAAACACCAGCCATACAAGGCCAAGTACCAAACCCTGAAGCACCACAAGGCGGGTATAACCAAGGAAATTATCAGTATCAACCACCTATGTATGGAGTATATGCATAGTATCAACTTGATCACTCTAGACTGATCGAGCATTTTCTGAAGTTGAAGCCGAAGGAATTTACAAGCAAGCCATCAGATCCGTTATGGCCAGCTCACTGGATTGATGAGATGGAAAGAAACTTTATGATGATGACTATGAATGAAGAAGAGAAGGTATTATGTGCCACTTTTATGCTGAAAGGTGATGCGCATCATTGGTGGAAATCTACTCGGAGTTATCTGTTGACAAAGCACACCCAACTGACCTGGGCTATCTATAAAGAAGCTTTCTTCGAGAAGTATTTTCCCAGGAGTTTCAGAGATCAAATGGAAAAGGAGTTTCTGAGTCTGTATCAGGGATAGATGACTGTAGACGCATATCAACAGTGTTATGAAGAACTATTTTTCTTTGCTCCCTCTAGCATGCAGGATGAAAATACAAAAACCCGAAGGTTCATCATGGGACTTAGGGGAAGCATCCATGAGCATGTATTGGGACTGAAAAAGAAGATTTATAATGAAGATGTACAGATTGCTCGAGTATTGGAATCGAGCTAGAGGGAAAGTTATTTTTCTCAAAACAAAGGTATTAAAAGGCCTAATGGAAACTCATACAACGAAGGGAACTCAAAGACATTTAAACCCTTCCATACTCAAGGCTTCAATGCTGCAGCCAAGATGACTCTAAAGGCCAACCTCAACGGAAGCAAATTAATGCTGGAGTTAAATGCTTTAATTGTAATCAAGTAGGAAATTATTCACGGGAGTGTCCTAAGCCAAGGAAGCAGCTACAACAAGAAAAATTTTATGCAGTTACATCCGAGGATGTTGTCGCATCGCCTGATGTGGTCACAGGTATGACCTGAACCTTTTATTTTGTACAACCTTGTGTGAACATGTAGACTAAATTAAATGAAATCATAGGTATCGTACCTATTAATGGCTTATCCGCTATAGTACTTTTTTATTCTAGAGCTACTCATTCTTTTATATTTGTGTCGTTTGAAAAGAAGTTAAATCTACCCCTCAGACCTTTAGACTACAAACTTCTTGTAGGATCACCTATGGGACTAGAAGTGGAACTAGACAAAGGTTATGGACCATGTCCAGTTCTTATTGACGAGAAGATTTTGGATGCAACCTTAATTCAACTTGAGATGGCAGACTTTGACGTTATCTTGGGAATGGATTGGTTGACTTGGCACTCTACAAACCTATTATGTGCAGAAAAGAAATTGACATTTAAAGACAAGGAAGGAGCAGATTTTAGTTTTGTGGGAACCAAACTTCCCCGTAAATGAAAACTCATTCTCTCTGCATTGAATGCTAGAAAATGCCTCGAGAAAGGAGGAATTGGGTATCTAGTATCCGTGGTCGACCTCACCAAGGAAGCACCATGAATGGAGGATATTGAAGTTGTGCAAGAATTTTTGGATGTATTTCCTGAGGAACTACCAGGACTACCACCCGACCGAGCGATAGAGTTCATTATAGATCTTATACCCGGAGCCGCACCAGTATCGAAAGCACCCTATCGAATGGCTCCTACTGAACTGAAGGAACTGAAGGTATAATTATAGAAATTACTGGACAAGGGTTATATCAGACCCAGCATATCACCATGGGGAGCGCCAGTATTATTCATGAAAAAAAAGGATGGTAGCGTTCAATTGTGTATAGATTATCAGGAATTGAATAAGCTTACAAACAAGAATCGATACCCGTTGCTTCGGATCGATGACTTGTTCGATCAGTTGCAAGGTGCCAAAGTGTTCTCCAAAATTGATCTTTGGTCAGAATACCTTCAGTGGAAGATTAAAGAAAGTGATATTCTGAAGACAGCATTTAGAACCAGATATGGACATTATGAATTTTTAGTCATGTCTTTTGGATTGACTAATGCACCCGAAATTTTTATAAAACTTATGAATTGGGCATTCCATGATATGTTGGATATGTCAGTCATTGTATTTATTGATGACATACTAGTCTACTCTAAGGAAAAAGAAACTCAAGTCACAAATCTAAGAGCCGCTCTGCAGCGACTAAGAAAAGTGAAACTTTACGTAAAATTTACAAAGTATGAGTTCTAGCTAAATGAAGTCGCTTTCTTAGGCCATGTTGTATCTACTGAAGGAATTAAAGTAGACCCTAGCAAGATTGAAGCCATTGTAAAATAGAAAGCACTTAAGAATGTTACAGAAATCAGAAGTTTCTTAGGTTTAGCTGGTTACTATCGAATATTCGTGGAAGAATACTCTAGAATCGCCATACCTCTCACCAGACTGACAAAGAAAGGAGAAAAGTTTGTTTAGACCGATAAATGTAAAGAGTGTTTTCAAACATTGAAGGCTAGATTGATATCAGCTCCCATCTTGACTATTCTGATCCCAGGACAACCATTTACCTTGTATACTGATGCGTCTGGGTTAGGTTTAGGATGTGTGCTTATGCAAGGAATACAAGTAATTGTGTATGCCTGAAGATAACTAAAGACACATGAGAAAAACTATCCCACACATGACTTGGAATTAGCAGCAGTAATACATGCTGTTAAGATATGGAGACATTATTTATATGGAGAGAAATTTCAGATTAAATTAGATCATAAGAGTCTCACTCATTTTTTTAATCAGAAGGAGTTGAACATGAGACAAAGAAGATGGTTGGAATTACAGAAGGATTATGATTGTGATATCCAGTATCATCCAGGAAAAGCTAATGTAATTGCTGATGCACTAAGCAGGAAAGCAATGATAGAATCCCAAGAAGAAGTTAGTGCAAATGCTGTGGCGTGTGTCACAAGAAGAGTATTTAATTACGGTAAATAGTAGTTCGTGATTGATATTCCGAATGAATCAATTGACCAAGGGTTTATTCATCTATTCTCAAGCTTGTTTGATGCATTGAAGGTTGTACCTGATCTATTAGATGAAGTGAAAGCCGCTATTAAATTAGACCCTTATCTGAGAACTGTAAAAGAAGACCTCAAAAAAGATTGGACTACTCCTGACTTAACCTTGGACGTTGAAAAGATACTAAGATACAAAGGAAAGGTATGTGTTCCTGAAAATGAAGACTTGGATATTAGACACAGACTAATGAAGGAAGCTCACACCACTGCTTATTCGGTACATCCTGAAAGTACGAAGATGTATCATGATCTGAAGAAACTATATTGGTGGTGAGGAATGAAAGCAGATGTAAGACCCGTATCGAACTAACCGGTCTTACCACCTTATACCAGGTCAACCTATCATGGTCGAGCCAAGTAGACCAAGTGCGTGAAGAAACCACAAGACCAGGTATGAAGTCTAACCCAAAAACAGTCAAATATGAGGGTAGGGTCGCATGCCTAAACAGGTGTGGTCGACCCCACCTTGAAATATTCCAACCCATGACATTTTAGTCGTGGGGTCGCATGACTAAGAAGGTGTAGGGTCGACGGATTCTGCGACACTACGTCCGACCCTACGATGACAGACAGAAATCAAAAATTAGAAAACTTCACTAATTCAAAGGGGATATTTTCTAAACTCATTGGGACTTATTATGGAGGATTTTCCTCTATAAATAGGACGTCCCTTATGTAAGACCCGCACGCCATGAATCCGGCCTAACCTTACATTTCGTGTCGGGACCCGTCTACATATCATGGTTGAGCCAAGTGGACCAAGTGTGTGAAGAAACCCAAGACCCAATATAAAAATTTACCCAAAAACAGTCAAAATGAGGGTAGGGTCGCATGTTTTAACAGGCAGGTCCGACCCTCCCATCGACCCTCACCATCGACCCTCAACCATGGGTCGCAGGGTCTATGAGTTGTCCGACCCTCCCATCGACCCTCACCATCGACCCTCGACATTCGAGAAAAACAGCACGAACTGAAAATTGAGAAACCTTCCTAATTTCGATTGGAACCTTTCCTAAACTCAATGGGACGTATTTTGGGAGGTTTTACACTATAAATAGGACGTCCCTAAACCTCTTTCACTCCTTTTACAACCCTAATTGGATTGAGAGAAAGAGAAGAGAAGGAAGAGAAGAAGAGAAGGAAAACTTGAAGAAAAGGCTAAGGAAGAAGAGGAAATTCAGAGGAACTCTGAATCTCAGCAAACCTAAGGTATGAATACCTTCCCCATGACTTATTTAAGACTTCAGAATGATTTATGAAGAGGGTATGACTTAGAAGAAACCCAAATCATCCATCCATGGTTTATTCATCGGTTTTCAATTACAGGAAAAGTATTCAATTACAGTAATGAGCAGTTCGTGATAGAAGCACCGGGTGAATCGACCAACCAAGGGTTTATTCATCGGTTTTCAAATATGTTTGCGACATTGAAGATTGTACCTGATATAATTGATGAAGTGAAAGTCGCTATTAAATCAGACCCTTATTTGAGAACGGTACAAGAAGACATCGAAAAAGGTAGGACTATTCCTGAGTTCACCTTGGACGATGAAAAGGTATTGAAGTACAAAGGAAGAGTCTGTGTTCCTGAAACTAAAAACTTGGACATTAGACACCTACTAATGAAGGAAGCTCATACCACCGTTTATTCGGTACATCCTGGAAGTACAAAGATGTATCATGATTTGAAGAAATTATAATGGTGGAGAGGAATGAAAACAGATGTAGCAAAATTTGTGTCTTAATGCCTAAATTTTCAGAGGGTAAAGGTTGAACGGCAAAGACCAGCAGGATTGTTGTAGCCACTGCCAGAACTAGCATGGAAATGGGACTGCATCACTATGGACTTCGTCACCGGGTTACCATTGACTCCTCGAGTAGTTGACGCGGTCTGGGTGATTGTAGATCGTCTGACTAAGACAGCTCGCTTTACCACTATAGAGGTTAGCCAAGCTATATGTGGATAACATTGTCAGATTACATGGTGTACCTGAAAGCATCGTGTCCGATAGAGACCCACGCTTTATTTCAAAGTTTTGGGAAGGATTGCAAAAGGTTATGGGTACAACGTTGAAATTCAGTACTGCATTCCATCCTCAAACAGACGGACATTCGGAGCGTACCATTTAGATTTTAGAAGACATGCTTCGAGCCTGTGTAATTAATTTTAAAGGATCATGGGATGAGAAACTATCATTGATCGAGTTCACCTATAACAACAGCTATCAAGCTACTATACAGATGTCACCCTATGAAGCACTGTATGGTAGGAAGTGTCGAACTCCTTTGTTTTGGAATGAAGTTGGAGAATGTGGTATCGTTGGACCAGAGTTTATCGAAGAGACTTGTCAAGTAGTCGACATCATAAAGGAAAGAGTTAGAACGGCTCAGAATCGTCAGAAACAGTATGCAGATACTCGACGTCGAGACCTAGAATTTTTCGTAGGTGATAAGGTATTCTTGAAAGTATCACGTATGCGGGGTTTAAAACGATTCAAACAGAAAGGGAAGCTAAGTCCGAGATATGTCGGGCCATATGAGATTCTAGCTAAACGTGGAAAAGTGGCTTATCAGTTAGCACTACCACCATCTATGTCAAGTGTGCATGATGTATTTCATATCTCATTATTAAAGAAGTATGTCAGAGATCCAACGCACGTTTTGACAGCAGATCCACTAGATCTAACTAATGATTTGACATTCGAAGTAGAACCAACTGAAATCACTAGCCGAAAGGTTCAACGTCTACGTAACCATGACATATACTATGTTAAAGTCACCCGGTGGAGCCGAGATATAGAAGAGATCACATGGGAAGAAGAGAATGCTATGCGAAAGCAATATCCTCACCTTTTCGACTCAAAAGGTATGTGCAAATTTTGAGGACAAAATTTCTAATAAGGGGGGAGTTGTAAGACCTATATCAAACTAACCGGTCTAACCACCTTGTACCAGGTCTACCTATCATGGTTGAGCCTAGTGGACCAAGTGCATGAAGAAACCACAAGACCAGGTATGAAGTCTAACCCAAAAACAGTCAAATATGAGGGTAGGGTCGCATGCCTAAATAGGTGTGGTTGACCCCACCTCAAAAGAGTCCAACCCATGACTTTTTAGTCGTGGGGTCGCATGACTAAGAAGGCGTAGGGTCGATGGATTCTGCGACCCTACGTCCGACCCTATGATGACAGACAGAAATAAAAAATTAGGAAACTTTCCTAATTCAAAAGGGATCTTTCCTAAACTCATTGGGACTTATTATGGAGGGTTTTCCTTTATAAATAGGACATCCCTTAGCCTCTTTCACTCCTTTAGAACCCTAATTGAAAGTGAGAGAAAGAGAAAGAAAAGGAAGAGAAGAAGAGAAGAAACTTGGGGAAGAAGACTAAGGAAGAGGAGGAAGTTCAGAGAAACCTCTGAATTAAGGTATGAACCTAATTCTCTACCTGAATAAGAAAGCCTAGAATAGTTTATGAAGAACATAGGATTAGGAGAAACCCAAATCATCCATCCATGGATAGATTCCAAGAGATTCCATGGAGGAAATCATTATGGACAATGAATGGTGTATAAATTATAGTTTTGAGCCATAGAACAATCATAGAATGGACCATGATAGTAAGCCAAAGGATCCAAACATGAAGGAGTGGACTATAGAGTGAAAGGTCGACACAGAATACATGTGGTCGCACGTAGGGTCGAATGATATCCGACCCTAAGAGACCATATAATAGACCACATGCCTTCGGGAAGTCCTAGGGAGGGTGTGGTCGCACGTAGGGTCGAATGGTATCCGACCCCACCTGCGACCCTACACCCTGGGGTCGCAGAAACTGCTACCCTAGGTGCTACCCTACCTGCGACCCTACAGTTTCTGTTATTCTAAACATATTGGAATTAATTCAAATTAAAATCTATCGACTTGTTAGGTTTTTCCAGTGGTTAAAAGTGAATTATAAAGCTTGAACGAGGATCTACTAGCAATCAAAGGTGAGGAAACAAGACCTAAACTAATTGGCTAATAATAATCTATTTTCGTTTATTGAGTCCAATACCATGAATGATTCTATGATTGTATGATTGTAATGTGCATATCACATGTCATCCACTATTCCTGTTATTACTGTTCATACATATTTAATTTTTTTATTATAACATGATGCTGATGATGATGCTAGGAATAGGCATGTGAATGTATGTGTGTGGTTAGTGTACTTGATGCGAGTGGAGCATCAGGGGGAGGACGTGACACTGTGGTTCATCCTGGTCACCAAACTCTAGCTCTATCTCTACTCAAGTCTTGTCTACTAACATCGTCGTATCGTCATTACCTTAGCAGAACTATTACGTCGTAGGGCATCAGGGGAGGTGGTCTCGGACCGTGTAGTCTCAGACTCTGTCGGGGGGGCCTTAGCTCTATCTCTATGGATGTATTGAGGGATGTTGGGGTGAGGCCTTGGATACACTGTTTGACATTAGGATTGGTTAGTTGCGAGCCCAGTTTGCAAGCCCTCGCCAACAGGGGCTTACGTGTTGGTATGGGTAGAGCATCAGGGGAAGTGTGATGCGGTGTGGTCCTAAGCACTTTAGCTCTATCTCTATTCCATGGTGGGTGCATGTGGGGGCGAAAATAGTGTTTAATCCATTGGGTGGTTCCACACATTCGTGTATAGAGGTGCAACGGCCACCTATCCTTTCTATTGCACATTGCAAACTTATGAACCAGACCAAAGATATGAATTGAATGCATGCATATGTTTGTTACATTGTTTTGTTTGCTCACTGAGTCGTGATGTGTGCTCACCCTTTTCAAATTCAAATATTTTTAGTTGATGATGCAGGTACGACAATGGAAGATTATATGAATGCCCCAATGTATGGGCATGCGGCGACAATGGAGGCAGAAGTGATGATGGAGTCACATGATTCATCATGCGCGTGCAACTCCTGTGTTTTTTATTATATTCTGTTTAAGTTATACAGACAATGTAATTGATTTAATTATTTTAATTTATGTCTTAGTCTTTTTTGGGAGATAATTGGATAATTTATTTACTTTATCACAGCTAGACTCTTAGTTCATTTAATATTAAAGACTTCCGCTATTGTGTATTTATTCTGATTTTTGATTGTGGATGTGTATGGTTTAAGCAAATGGACACAGCCTATTCGAGATCCTGGTTGAACCGTTAGTTTATTGGCGGTTCATCACACCATTCTGAATAGTACGGAATTGGGGTGTGACAACTTGGTATCAGAGCTCTATGGCCCTGTCTATTAAACCAGTATACTTCCACAAAATTTTATGAACTGAGTTAGGATAAAATTTAAAAGCTATAATAATAACACACTATAAGCACCTGTGTTGTATGAGATAAAATTAAGAAAGAGAATAATGCATATATAAAAGGAGAAACAAGTGTTATATACATCAAATAAAAAGCAACATACATACATATCCAAATCAGAGTACGGTCCACAATCTGGACAGTTACTCTATAGTACAAGGAAAAACAAAAGAAAATATACATCATGGAGCTGGAGGTGCTGGAGGTGCTGGAGGAGGAGGTGCCTCACGATCTCGGTCATAGTCCTCCGCATACACTCTAGTCAGCCAGGCTACCTAAGTCTAGGTCACCTGGAGACTAGCTGCCAGCTTGGCCATCCACTGATTTGACGTACGCTGGGCCTCTCTAATCTCACGCAGTAGCCCCATCACATCATCAGAGAGTGGGCGTGAAGGACCAGCAGTTTGTGAAGGAGCCTGAGATGGACCAGCTCCAGTAGAATGTAGAGGTGATGGAGGAGGTATGGCATCTACATCCATGAACATACGATCCTCATCCTTAGCATCACCCCCATGGACCCCTGCTGCTGCCTCAGCGTCTGCTACCTCCACTCGAGTACGAGGACGCACCAGAGCGTTCCTCTCATCATCACTTACCTGATCATCCCGCATACCCATCCTATAGATGGCCTCCCAGTCAAGGTCTGATGAGAAGGTCTTCTCTTGAATCCTCTCATCCAATAAATCAACGTGTAGGCGTGTGAGCAGTGTAGTGATCAGACGTCCGTAGGGTAGGTTGCCTAACTGACCAGGCAGCGTAGCGCGGATCATCGTCCAGATGATAATATAAGGAAGGCAAACAGGCTGCCTGGTGCAAATGCAGTAGAGGACATACTGAGTCAACTGAGAAATCCTATCATAGTGTCCACTCTAGGGCCTCAGGTTGTGCTAGATAATTTTGCAGTACACCCAAGGCTCTGGACATAGGTTGATCGCTTTCATCTCCCAGCGATCATCTCTAATGAGCTGACTATCAATCTCAGCACGCATCGCCAAGGATAGGAACTAGGGTTCCTTGGAAGCACAATACATTAAAGGGCCGTCATTTGATATGCCCAAAAGATCAGCCAACTACTGGTAGTTAAATGAAACTTCCACCCCTTTAACGTAGCTCGTGATCCTGAGCTCCCTACCCTTCTCTGTGTCATTGCGATCCCCCACTATCTAGAGATTGCAATAGAGCTGCTTCACCAAAGCAGGACGAGTACAAGCCTCATAGGTGATCACAGGAAGCCAGTCCATATCACCAAAAGCACCCTCCACGTTAAATAAGGCTATACTAGCCAAGTTTACACAGCGACCCCCTTCTACTTTCTTACGCTCATAGCGAGCATACTGAGCTTCTACCTCGTTGAAGCAGATACGAACGGGGTCATGAGCCCTAGGAACCTTGGTACCAGCCATACTATCTGCCAAGGCACAAAAAAATAAACAAGATATTAGTAATGGTGAAAAACTCAAAATTTCAGCATTATAACGGCATGATTTGGCCGAAAGCCTCACTTTTCACCCAAACAACTAGGCAGGAGGACTTACATAGGTTCCAAAATTTGAAGAAATTCCAATAAATTGGAAAAATCTCAAAAATTAGGACAAAATGGAAAATTTTAAGTTTCTCGATAACCAACTGATGAAACTCAAATACTTTTGAGGGCTTTCGTCCATTGGGTGACCAATAGCAAAAGCCCCAATAAAAATTAAATTTTTATGGTTAAAAAAAGTTTAATTTGGAGAAAACGCTATAAATGGATGAAAACCTAGTTTAGAAAGCTTAAAAATGGGAACAGTAGAGAGCATACCTGAAGAGACGGAGCGAGAGTCATGAACGGAAGAAACAATCACCAAACCCTAGGGGTCGATACTATAGCAACTCAAGGGAAGCGAGCTGAGTTGGAAGAAAGGAGAAAGAATGGGAAATGAATCCAAAATCGGGCTTAAAAACCTAATTTTGGATATCGTAGGGTCGCAAAATTCGACCAAAATGTGCAACCCTACGACCGACCCTACCGTCGGCCCTAGGCTCTCGGTGATCTAACAAAGAACCATGGGTCGGACCTAGGGTTGGACATATACTGACCCTACGATCGACCCTAGGCTCTCGGTGAGCTGACAATGTTCTTAGGGTCGCATACCCTAGGGTCGAATACAGTGCGACCCTGCCATCGACCCTATAATGGAAAATTCAGTATTTCTACTAAATGATCTGAAAATTTGGAAATTTTTATTGATCAGTTGGATTTTGACTTGGGAAAAACTTATATTGAATGCCTCACATGTTCTATGACTGTTTTTCAGACACTACTAACACCAGGACAGAAAATGGCTGGGCGAAGAGTGACCAGACTAGGTCGTAACCCAATTCCACCACCACCACCTATGGAGGAAGATAGCCATGAAAATCCTGATGTACAAGAGAATCTGAAAATGGCACCGCCAGTGGCTAGTGGCCAGGAAAATTCTACAAACTTGCCAACCCCACCTACAGATCTGGCTACAGTGGTAATGAACCTGGCACAACAGCTGCAACAAATACAGCAGGTGCAAGCCAATATGCAAGCTGCTATAGGAATGGCTTTTCCAGCTGCCCATACGACACCTATGCCAGCAGGACAAGCTAGCACAGTACCAGGGGTAAGCAACACGATACCCCATGCACCCCAAACGCCAGTTATGCAGGCTCCAGTGCAGAATCCTGAGGTAGCTCAAGGCAGTTACCAGTACCAACCATATATGTATGGGGCCTATGCCCAGTATTAGCTGGACCACTCTCGACTGATCGAGCTTTTTTTGAAGATGAAGCCTAAAGTGTATAATGGTAAGCCAGCAGATCCTTTGTGGCCAGCACATTAAATCGATGAAATGGAAAGAAATTTTATGATGATGACGGTAAATGAGGAGGAGAAAGTACTGTGTGCAACCTTCATGTTGAAAGGCGATGCACACCACTAGTAGAAGTCCACTTGGACTTATCTATTAACCAAGCACGCCCAATTGACCTGGGCTATCTATAAAGAGACATTCTTTGAGAAGTATTTCCCGAGAAGTTTTTGAGATTCTATGGAGAGAGAGTTCCTGAGTTTATATCAGGTCCAGATGACTGTGGATGCATACCAACAGCGTTATGAAGAGTTGTTTTTCTTTGCACCCGCCAGTATGCAAAAGGAAAACACTAAGACCCGAAGGTTCGTCATGGGACTTAGGGGAAGCATTCGCGAGCATGTTCCGGGACTGGAGAAGAAAGTCTTCAATGAAGCAGTACAGATTGCTCGAGTAATAGAGTCGAACCAGAAAGAGAGCTATTTTGCTCAAAATAGGGGTATTAAAATGCCAAATGGAAATTCATACAACGGAGGGAATACAAGGACATTCAAACCCTTCCGTACTCAAGGCTTCAATGCTGCAGCCAAGACTACTCCAGCAACTCAACCGCAACAAGAGAAAAATAACGAAGGAGTAAAATGCTTTAACTGTAACCAAATAGGACATTACTTAAGGGAGTGTCCTAAGCCCAAAAAGCAGCTACAGCAAGGAAAGGTTAATGCTGTTACATCTGAGGATGCTGTCGCATCGCCTAATGTGGTCACAGGTATGACCTGAACCTTTAATTTTTGTGTTACATTGTGTGAGCATGTAGACTAAATTAAAACAAATCACAAGTATCGTACCTATTAATGGCATACCCGCTAGAGTACTCTTTGATTCTGGAGCTACTAATTCTTTTATGTCTGTGTCATTTGGAAAGAAGCTGAATCTACCCCTCAAATTTTTAGACTACAAACTGCTTGTACGATCGCGTATTGATTAGAAGTGACATTAGAAAAAGGTTATGGGCCATGTCCAGTTCTTATTGACGAGAAGACTTTAGATGCAACCTTGATTCAACTTGAGATGGCAGACTTTGACGTCATCTTGGGAATGGACTGGTTAGCTCGGCATTCTGTAAACCTATTATGTGTAGAAAAGAAGCTGACATTTAAAGACTAGCGAAGAGAAGAGTTTAGTTTTGCGGGAACCAAACTTCCCCGTAAATGAAAACTCATCCTCTCTGCATTAAAGGCTAAAAAATACCTCGAGAAAGGAGGAGTTGGGTATTTAGTATCAGTGGTCGACCTCACCAAGGAAGCACCACGAATGGAGAATATTGATGTTGTGCATGACTTTCTAGATGTATTTCCTGAAGAACTACCAGGACTACCACCCGATCGAGCGACAGAGTTCATTATAGATCTGATACCTGGAGCCGCACCAGTATCTAAAGTACCCTATAGAATGGCTCCTACTGAATTGAAGGAATTAAAAGTACAATTACAGGAATTACTAGACAAGGGTTACATCAGACCTAGCATATTACCATGGGGAGCGCCAGTATTGTTTGTAAAGAAGAAGGACGGTAGCGTTCGACTGTGTATAGACTACCGGGACTTGAATAAGCTGACAATCAAGAATCGGTACCCATTGCCTCGGATCGATGACTTATTCGATCAGTTGCAAGGTGCCAAGGTGTTCTCCAAGATCGATCTTCGGTCAGGATATGATCAGTTGAAGATTAAGGACGGTGATATTCCAAAGACAGCATTCAGAACAAGATATGGACATTATGAATTTTTAGTCATGTCTTTTGGATTGACTAACGCACCCGCAAATTTTATGGAACTCATGAATTGGGTATTCCATGATATGTTGGATACATCGGTCATTGTGTTTATTGATGATATATTGGTCTACTCCAAGGACAAGGAAACTCATGTCATGAATCTAAGAGCCGCTCTACAGCGATTAAGGAAAGAGAAGCTTTACACCAAATTTACAAAGTGTGAGTTTTGGCTAAATGAGGTCACTTTCTTAGGCCATGTTGTATCTGCTGAAGGAATTAAAGTGGATCCCAGTAAGATTAAAGCCATTGTGAAGTGGGAAGCACCAAAGAGCGTTGCAGAAATTAGAAGTTTCCTAGGTCTGGCTAGGTATTATCGACGATTCGTAGAAGACTATTCTAGAATTGCCGTACCTCTCATTAGTTTGACTAAGAAAGGAGAAAAGTTTGTTTGGACTGATAAATGTGAGAAAAGTTTCCAAACATTGAAGGCTAGATTGATATCTGCTATGATCTTGACTATTCCTATTCCAGGACAGCCATTTATCTTATACACTGATGCGTCAAGATTGGGTTTAGGATGTGTACTTATGCAAGGAGAACAAGTAATTACGTATGCCTCAAGACAACTGAAGACACATGAGAGTAACTATCCCACTAATGACTTGGAAATAGTAGCAGTAGTACAAGCTGTTAATATATGGAGACATTATTTGTATGGAGAAAATTTCAGATTAAATCAGATCATAAGAGTCTCACTTATCTTTTTAATCAGAAGGAGTTGAACATGAGACAAAGAAGATGGTTGGAATTATTGAAGGATTATGATTGTGATATCCAGTATCATCCAGGAAAGGCTAATGTAGTTGCTGATGTGCTAAGAAAAAAAGAAATGATAAAATCTCAAGGAGAGATTAACACGACTGCAGCAATGTGTGTTACAGGAAAAGTATTCAATTACAGTAATGAGCAGTTCGTGATAGAAGCACCGGGTGAATCGACCAACCAAGGGTTTATTCATCGGTTTTCAAATATGTTTGCGACATTGAAGATTGTACCTGATATAATTGATGAAGTGAAAGCCGCTATTAAATCAGACCCTTATTTGAGAACGGTACAAGAAGACATCGAAAAAGGTAGGACTATTCCTGAGTTCACCTTGGACGATGAAAAGGTATTGAAGTACAAAGGAAGAGAATGTGTTCCTGAAACTAAAAACTTGGACATTAGACACCTACTAATGAAGGAAGCTCATACCACCGTTTATTCGGTACATCCTGGAAGTACAAAGATGTATCATGATTTGAAGAAATTATAATGGTGGAGAGGAATGAAAACAGATGTAGCAAAATTTGTGTCTTAATGCCTAAATTTTCAGAGGGTAAAGGTTGAACGGCAAAGACCAGCAGGATTGTTGTAGCCACTGCCAGAACTAGCATGGAAATGGGACTGCATCACTATGGACTTCGTCACCGGGTTACCATTGACTCCTCGAGTAGTTGACACGGTCTGGGTGATTGTAGATCGTCTGACTAAGACAGCTCGCTTTACCACTATAGAGGTTAGCCAAGCTATATGTGGATAACATTGTCAGATTACATGGTGTACCTGAAAGCATCGTGTCCGATAGAGACCCACGCTTTATTTCAAAGTTTTGGGAAGGATTGCAAAAGGTTATGGGTACAACGTTGAAATTCAGTACTGCATTCCATCCTCAAACAGACGGACATTCGGAGCGTACCATTTAGATTTTAGAAGACATGCTTCGAGCCTGTGTAATTAATTTTAAAGGATCATGGGATGAGAAACTACCATTGATCGAGTTCACCTATAACAACAGCTATCAAGCTACTATACAGATGTCACCCTATGAAGCACTGTATGGTAGGAAGTGTCGAACTCCTTTGTTTTGGAATGAAGTTGGAGAATGTGGTATCGTTGGACCAGAGTTTATCGAAGAGACTTGTCAAGTAGTCGACATCATAAAGGAAAGAGTTAGAACGGCTCAGAATCGTCAGAAACAGTATGCAGATACTCGACGTCGAGACCTAGAATTTGTCGTAGGTGATAAGGTATTCTTGAAAGTATCACGTATGCGGGGTTTAAAACGATTCAAACAAGAAAGGGAAGCTAAGTCCGAGATATGTCGGGCCATATGAGATTCTAGCTAAACGTGGAAAAGTGGCTTATCAGTTAGCACTACCACCATCTATGTCAAGTGTGCATGATGTATTTCATATCTCATTATTAAAGAAGTATGTCAGAGATCCAACGCACGTTTTGACAGCAGATCCACTAGATCTAACTAATGATTTGACATTCGAAGTAGAACCAACTGAAATCACTAGCCGAAAGGTTCAACGTCTACGTAACCATGACATATACTATGTTAAAGTCACCCGGTGGAGCCGAGATATAGAAGAGATCACATGGGAAGAAGAGAATGCTATGCGAAAGCAATATCCTCACCTTTTCGACTCAAAAGGTATGTGCAAATTTGGAGGACAAAATTTCTAATAAGGGGGGGGGGGGAGTTGTAAGACCCATATCAAACTAACCGGTCTAACCACCTTGTACCAGGTCTACCTATCATGGTTGAGCCTAGTGGACCAAGTGCATGAAGAAACCACAAGACCAGATATGAAGTCTAACCCAAAAACAGCCAAATATGAGGGTAGGGTCGCATGCCTAAATAGGTGTGGTTGACCCCACCTCAAAAGAGTCCAACCCATGACTTTTTAGTCGTGGGGTCGCATGACTAAGAAGGCGTAGGGTCGATGGATTCTGCGACCCTACGTCCGACCCTATGATGATAGACAGAAATCAAAAATTAGGAAACTTTCCTAATTCAAAAGGGATCTTTCCTAAACTCAATGGGACTTATTATGGAGGGTTTTCCTTTATAAATAGGACATCCCTTAGCCTCTTTCACTCCTTTAGAACCCTAATTGAAAGTGAGAGAAAGAGAAAGAAAAGGAAGAGAAGAAGAGAAGAAACTTGGGGAAGAAGACTAAGGAAGAGGAGGAAGTTCAGAGAAACCTCTGAATTAAGGTATGAACCTAATTCTATACCTGAATAAGAAAGCCTAGAATAGTTTATGAAGAACATAGGATTACGAGAAACCTAAATCATCCATCCATGGATAGATTCTAAGAGATTCCATGGAGGAAATCATTATGGACAATGAATGGTGTATAAATTGTAGTTTTGAGCTGTAGAACAATCATAGAATGGACTATGATAGTAAGCCAAAGGATCCAAACATGAAGGAGTGGACTGTAGAGTGAAAGATCGACACAGAATACGTGTGGTCGCACGAAGGGTCGAATGATATCCGACCCTACGAGACCATATGATAGATCACATGCCCTCGGAAAGTCCCAGAGAGGGTGTGGTCGCACGTAGGGTCGAATGGTATCCGACCCCACCTGCGACCCTACACCCTGGGGTCACAGAAACTGCTACCCTAGGTGCTACCCTACCTACGACCCTATAGTTTCTGTTATTCTAAACATATTGGAATTAATTCTAATTAAAATCTCGACTTGTTAGGTCTTTTCAATGGTTAAAAGTGAATTATAAAGCTTGAACGAGGATCTACTAGCAATCAAAGGTGAGGGAACAAAACCTAAACTAATTGGCTAATAATAAACTATTTTCGTTTATTGAGTCCAATACCATGAATGATTCTATGATTGTATGATTGTAATGTGCATATCACATGTCATCTACTATTCCTGTTATTACTGTTCATGCATATTTAATTTCGTTTATTATAACATGATGATGATGATGATGCTAGGAATAGGCATGTGAATGTATGTGTGTGGTTAGTGTACTTGATGCTAGTGAAGCATCAGGGGAGGACGTGACACTATGGTTCATCCTGGTCACCAGACTCTAGCTCTATCTCTACTCAAGTCTTGTCTACTAACATCGTTGTATCACCATTACCTTAGCAGAACTATTACGTCGTAGGCATCAGGGGAGGTGGTCTCAGACCGTGTAGTCTTTGACTCTGTCGGGGGGGGGGCCTTAGCTCTATCTCTATGGACGTATTGAGAGATGCTGGGGTGAGGCCTTGGTGTACTGTTTGACATTAGGATTGGTTAGTTGCGAGCCTAGTCTGCAAGCCCTCGCCAACAGGGGCTTACATGTTAGTATGGGTAGAGCATCAGGGGAAGTGTGACGCGGAGCGGTCCTAAGCCCTTTAACTCTATCTCTATTCCATGGTGGGTGCATGTGGGGGCGGCAATGGTGTTTGATCCATTGGGCAGTTCCACACATTCGTGTATAGAGGTGCGGCGGCCACCTATCCTGTCTATTGCACATTGTAAACTTATGAACCAGACCAAAGATATGAATTGAATGCACGCATATGTTTGTTGCATTGTTTTGTTTGCTCACTGAGTCGTGATGTGTGCTCACCCTTTTCAAATTCAAATATTTTTAGTTGATGATGCAAGTACGACAGTGGAAGATTATATGAATGCCCCAATGTAAGAGCATGCGACGGCAATGGAGGCAGAAGTGATGATGGAGTCGAATGATTCATCATGCAAGTGTAACTCCTGTGTTTTTTATTAAATTTTGTTTAAGTTATATAGACAATGTAATTGATTTAATTATTTTAATTTATGTCTTAGTCCCTTTTGGGAGATAATTGGATAATTTATTTACTTTGTCACAGCTAGACTCTCAGTTCATTTAATATTAAAGACTTCCGTTATTGTGTATTTATTCTAATTTTTGGTTGTGTATGTGTGTGGTTTAAGCAAATGGACACAGTCTATTCAAGATCCTGGTTGAACCGTTTGTTTATTGGCGGTTCATCACACCATTCTGAATAGTGCGAAATTGGAGTGTGACAACAGATGTAGCTAAATTTGTGTCTCAATGCTTAAATTGTCAGCAAGTAAAGGTTGAAAGGCAAAGACCTGTAGGATTGTTGTAGCCACTGCCAGAACCAGCATGGAAATGGGACTGCATCACTTTGGACTTCGTCACCGGGTTACCATTGACTCCCCGAGTAGTTGACGCGGTCTGGGTGATTGTGAATCGTTTGACCAAGATAACTCGTTTCATAGCTATACGACCTCAGTATACCTTAGAGAGGTTAGCTAAGCTTTATGTAGATAATATTGTCCGATTACATGGTGTACCTGAAAGCATTGTGTCCGACAGAGACCCACGCTTTACTTTAAAGTTTTGGAAAAGATTACAGAAGGCTATGGGTACAACATTGAAGTTTAGTACTACATTCCATCCTCAGACAGACGGACAGTCAGAGCGTACTATTCAAATTTTAGAAGACATGCTACGAGCTTGTGTTATTGATTTCAAAGGATCATGGGATGAGAAATTATCATTGATTGAATTCGTTTATAACAACAGCTATCGAGCGACTATACAAATGTCACCCTATGAAGCACTATACGATAGGAAATGTCGAACTCCTTTATTTTGGAATGAAGTTGGATCACGGAGTATTGTTAGACCAGAGTTTGTTGAAGAGACTTGTCGAGTAGTCGACATTATCAAGGAAAGAGTCCAAATAGCTCAAAACTGTCAGAAGCAATATGCTGATAATCGGCGCAGAGATCTCGAATTCACCATAGGTGATAAGGTATTTTTGAAAATATCTCCTATGCGTGGTTTGAAAAGGTTTGGACCATAGGAAAAACTGTGTCCCAGATATATTGGACCTTATGAAGTTCTAGATAGACGTGGAAAAGTAGAATATCAGTTAGCACTACCACCATCCATGTCAAGTGTGCATGATGTATTTCATATCTCATTACTGAAGAAGTACATCAGAGATCCAACACACATGTTAACAATGGATCCATCGGATTTGACTGAAGATTTGACGTTCGAAGTAGTACCTTTTGAGATCACTAGTCGAAAGGTGCAATGTCTTTGCAACCGCAATATTTATTACGTTAAGGTTACTTGGAGAAGCTAAAATGTAGAAGAAGTTACATGGGAAGAAGAGAACACTATGCGAAAGGTATGTGCAAATTTAGAGGATGAAATTTATATAAGAGGGGGGAGTTGTAAGACCCACACTCCACTAACTGGTCTAACCATATCGTGCTAGGTCTTTCCATCATTTCTGGACCATGTGGACCGAGCGTGTGAAGATAGATCGCAAACCAGGTATGAGAATCGAGTTAAAAACACTAAAAACATACCTATGGTTGCATACCTGGGTAGGTATGGTCGACCATAAGGAAGGGAACCAAAAATCTCAAATCCAGAACCCCATGGTCGATGATTTCGACCCTACGATCGACGGTTTATGCGACCATATGACCGACCGTGAGAACCCAGATCAGACTCTGAGTTTTGAAAACTTTCCTAAACTAAGGGATTGCTTTCATAATTGAAAGAGGACTTTATATGGAGAATTTTCCTGTATATAAAGGGCATCCCTCAGCCCTTTTTCTCTCTTTTAGAACATTAATAAATCCTAGAGAAAGAGAAGGAAGAGAAGGAAGAGAAGGAGAAGAAGAAAAAGCTAAGGAGAAGAATTTACTGAGAAGAGATTGGCTCTCTATCACAGGCAAATGTATGAAACGAATCTCTAGGGATGCAAACTCTAAGAATAAAACTTCTATGGAAGATAGGCAATATCAACCTATTATGATCTATGTGATTTCCTTGAGAAAATCCCAAGGAGAACCATGAGGAATGAATTTGATGATTAGGATTGATAAGAAATTACTAATGATGGCCATAGGATCCTTAGAATAAACCCCATTGAAGAATAGAAGAATTAACCTAGGAAAAACTCAAATTTCATGTAGACTATGACCAGAAATCTCAAGGTCGTAGCTACGATCGACCATAGCATGATCAGTATGACCAAAGGATCGACCATAGGCATTCGTAAAGATTTCAGAAATCATATGGTCGCAGCTACGGTGGTACCATATGCGATCATAGCGTATCGACCGTAGACAGTAAGGTCGATACAACATGAGACCATAGGACTAATCAGACACCTACGAGTGCTCTGTTTTGATTTCTGACTACTGTAACATGTCACATATGAACCCTAACTTAAATTCATATAACTTTTAGGTTGTTAAATCAATTCAAAGAGAATTTCAAGGCTTGGAAGGACATCGAGTATTGCTAACAGGTGAGCGAACAATACCTAAACTAATTGGATAATAAAAAATTGTTTATTTTTATTGAGTCCAATGCCATGATTGATTCTATGTGTGTATGCTTGTAATGTGCATCTCACATGTCATCCAATATTTCTGCTATTATTATTCATGTATATTTAATTCTGTTTATTTTTAACATGATGATGATGATAATGCTAGGAAAAGGCATGTGAATGTATGTATGTGGTTGGTGTGTTGGATGCAAGTGGAGCATCAGGGGGAGAACGTGGCATGGTGGTCGTCGTATCGCCATTACCTTAGCAGAACTATTACATCGTATGGCATCAGGGGAGGTGGTCCTCGACCTTGTGGTCTTTGACTCTGCCGGGGGGCCTTAGCTCTATCTCTATGGACGTATTGAAGGATGCTGGGGTGAGGCCTTGGATATACTGTTTGGAATTAGGATTGGTTAGTTGCGAGCCCAGTTTACAAGCCCTCGCTAATAGGGGCTTACTTGTTGGTATGGGTAGGGCATCAGCGAAAGTATTGGCGGTGTTTGATCCAGACACTTTAGCTCTATCTCTATTCCATGGTGGGTGCATGTGGGACAGCAATGGTGTTTGATCGATTGGGTGGATTCACACACTCATGTATAGAGGTGCGGTGGCCACCAAACCTTTCTATTGCACATTGTAAACTTATAAAGCAGACCAAAGATATGAATTGAATGTTTGCATATGTTTTGTTTGCTGACTGAGCCGTAATGTGTGCTCACCCTTTCGACATCAAATATTTTTAGTTGATGATGCAGGTCCTACCGTTGAAGAATATATGAATGCACCAACATATGGACACGTTGTTGCGATAAACGTAGAAGCTAAAGAATATGTGCATGATTCATCATGCGAGTGCAACCAATGTGTTTTTGCTTAAGTTTAGTTATAATTTGATCATCGGATATGTAATTGATTATTTATTTTTATGTCTTGTGGTTTGGAGATAATTGGATTAAATATTTATTTATCACTGTTAGACTCTCAGTTCATTATCGATAAGACTTCTGCTTATTTGTTTATTACCTCTGATTACTAATGTGGAATGTGTGTGTGGTTTGATTTGGTGGGTACGACCTATGTGAGATCTTGGGTGAACCGTTGGTTTATTGGTGGTTCATCACACCATTCTGGTTAGACGAGATTTGGGTTGTGACACCCTGTGGGTAAGTTCCACCGGTAAAGTGCATGACTCTATTTGGCCATGCCTCTGTGTAAGCTTAATACCTAGAGGCATAATCAGTGGTAGTAAACCAGAGGCATAATCGGTGACACAGGGACATGTTTTATGCCTAGTCGATGGCAGCATAACCAGCAACATGAATCGAAGGTAATGCCGAATGATATGCCACCTGACAAAGCCTCTAAAAAACCCAATGGAACCACACTGTATAACAGTGGATATGAAGTGAATGGTCTACCGGATGACCGACCATCTGATTCATCCTCTGGTCCAGTATACTTAAGAAATAACTAAGTGTTAACTGGCCTATCGTACCGGAGGAACGACCAACTGGTTTATCCTTCGGTTTAGTCTATTTTGATTTATAAGCCTAATAATGATTAAGAAGACCAACCATTTGGTTCCCGACTTATCTTGGGACCCATGCATGGACTCTCAGACTTTTCTATGCTGATTTAAAAGATGTTAACTAATTTAATGAAACTTATCTAACTAATTAAGTAAAACACCGCTGGTAGTCGATCGAGTCTTCTGTTGGCTTCAAGGTTCAGCAGTAATTTTGGTATATACAGGTGAGGGGTTGGGTCACATAGAGTTTGAGCATGTGTTTGTTGTATGTCCATTTCTTGCTATAACTTGTCATACAATGAATTATATATATAATTGTTCATGTATTTGCATTATAGCAATAACTATGTGTGCTTGTTATTGTATGATGGACGTGTGGAGTGTGGGAGCATAACACACTAGCCATGTTGATAGTTGTTATTACCTTAATAGAGATACAATGAACCATGGGAGTGTGGATCCGAGGTTCTCTCCAAGGAGTAGTTGTTTAAGTCATTTGCGTGCATAACCATGTATAATGGTCCATGTGACGTATTAGAGTATGGCCATTCGTATCATGTTGGTGTACCAGTATTTTAGTAGTACAATGATCCATGGGAGTGGAGATCCCGGGTTTTCTATTGGGGTGCCACCCATGTATGGTGGTTCATGTAACGGGTGACTTCATGAATCACATTGGGAATGGTTGTACCTTAGTAGAGGCATGACAAACCATGGGAGTGGGGAGTCAGGGATCTCTGTTGGGTGCAGTCTTGTTGAGACCATATATGATGGGCGTATAGCATGTGGGAGCACAATACATGAGATATGTTGGCACACTATACTCTAGTGGGGACACGATCAGTCCATTGGAGTAAAACAGGTAAGTATAGCTTTACTTACTGTGTGTACGTGCCATGTTGAGTGGTTATTGTTATGGATGTGATTACGTATGGGGTATATGATTATGTAGCGTGTGGGAGCACGATACATGGCCATATGTCCGCTTACACCTTAGTAGGGGCACGGTCAGTCCATTAGAGTGGAACAGGGATCTCTACTGGGGTATAGCCTTATTTATTATATTCACATATATCCTGCATTAACTTAGTCAAATGACTTGTGCTCTAGCAAAGGGTGGACAAGCCACTGATCATCGAGGGTCACTCGGATCAGTGGTGCCATTGATCATTACGAGGGTTACTCGGGGTCAATGATGGTTCACCCTGTAAGATCCGCACTCCATGAACCCGATTTAAACCTTTAATTCATGTCGTAACAGGTCTTCCAATCATCACCGGGCCATACAGGATGAACATTTGACAACCAGGTACGAAAATGGACCCATGTATGATAAATATTTCATACCGGTCGATGGTACCGGTCTATGGTACCAGTCGACCGGTATAGCCTACGCTGGCAGACCACTTAGATCCAGAAACGGATCTCTTCGGGTTTCACTTTCCAAATTCCAAACCGAAGGACTTTCCTAATGTTAGGGGGCTTCCTAAACTCAACCTTAGTCTATATAAGGACCCCTAAACCTCCTTAAATCCATTTCATTGATCCTCACAAACCCTAGAGAGGAGAAAGAGATTGAAGAAGGAGAAAAAGCAAAGGAAGGAGAAAGAAGAGCCGCCATTGCCGTTGGATGAAGAACACATTACCGCGAACCAACGGTAAGTGCTTAAACCTTCCTCTACATTAAGCATTCTAGAATGGTTAGTCATGATTGGATCAATACCATGCAAGGCGAGGTATTGATCTAAACCATATTTTGTCGTCAAACCCTAATTTAGTCGATAAACCCTAGATTCAAGTTCTAGGTTGAAGATCATCGAAACTAGGACTTGAATGGAGTTGAAAACAACTCTAACTCATTGCTTAGACCTAGAATGTATAGGAGAAAACAAAGAATCAATAGGGGGTGACCGACGGAAGGCGAGAACCGAATGTATGGTCTTCCGGAGACATACCGATTAACCATACTAGTCGCACCCTATGCGACTTGTACCTGCGATCGGTATCTCCCAGAGAGTGGTCTATGGGGACCAGTCGACCATACCTATCGCACCTTTCCCCACAGTGCCACGGCCGGTACCTGCGATCGGTACCCGTGACCGGTCTGCTCTGTAAGAAGTGTTTTGACCTTGTTGGTTTTCCGACCAACGTAAACCCTAAGATAAATTATTCTAACTTAACCCTAACATCATGTAGGACCTTGTGATAGCAAGTTTGGATTCTATGACGTGGAGCAAGTTATCAAACAAGCGTCAGGTAAGGGAATCGGACCTAAACCCTAATAATTTAAAAATAGTAAAATGTTGTTAATAATTATGATTCTATGGACTGATGTTTGTGCATACTCGCATGTCATCTTTACTTTCAGTTATTATTATTGTTCATGCATACTCGCTATGCTAGGATGTGATTGTTAGGCATGTGAATATTTTCGTTGGTGTATGGAATGGGAATGGCCTGGGGTCTGGGATCATTCCTCACACTAGCACCTTTTCGTATCATTCTGTCTTAGCATGCTTGGTGCGGGTAGGTATCAGGGGGAGGAAGTAGCACTGTGGTCTCTAGCCTGGCCACTAGACTCTAGCTCTATCTTTATGCCGTAGGGAGCTGTGCTAGGACAGGGCCTACTGTGATGACATATAGGATTGGTTAGTTGTGAGCCCAGTTTGCAAGCCCTTGCCAATAGGGACTTACGTGTTGGTATGGGTAGGGTATCAGGGGAAGTGTTGGCGGTGTTTGATCCGGATGCTTTAGCTCTATCTCTATTCCATGGTGGGTGCATGTGGGACGACAGTGGTGTTCGATCCATTGGGCGGCTTCACACACTAGTGTATAGAGGTGCGGTGGTCGCCAATCCTTTCTATAGCACATTGTAAACTTAAAATCAGACCATAATGTAAATGTTATTCATGCATTTGTTTGTTGTCACACCCCAATTCTGTACCATTCAGAACGGAATGATCCACCGCTAATAAACCAACGGTTGAACCAGGATCTCTAATAGGCGGCGGTATTCACTAAAAATAAAACCATGCACATCCACAACCATAATCAGAATAAATACACAATAGCAGTATAGCAAATGAACTGAGAACTCTAAATGTAATAATCATAATTAAAATATCAAGTTATTGTTGTATCGACTGAGACATAAATAAATAAAATATCAATTACATCCTTTTATAAATTTAATAAAAATCTAATAGAATACGCATGAGTTGCACTCGCATGAGGGGTCATGCGTATCCTCCAAGTCTTCAGCTTCTATTGCAGCAACACGCGCATACACCGGAGCATTCATATAATCTTCAACTGTAGTACCTGCATCATCAACTAAAAATATTTGACGTCGAGAGGGTGAGCACACATCATGGCTCAGTGAGCAAACAAAACAATGCAACATACATATGCATGCATTCAATTCATATCTTTGGTCTGGTAAATAGTTTGCAATGTGCTATAAAAAGGATAGGTGGCCAAAGGTCACGTTTATTGATGCCGCACCTCTATACAAGAGTGTGTGAAGCCACCCAAAGGTAACGTTTATTGTCGACCCACATGCACCCACCATAGACAATGTACACTCAAATGTCATGTTTATTGTTGTACCCGTTGCCCATACCAACATGTAAACCCCTGCTAGTAAGGGCTCCCAAACTGGGCTCGCAACTAACCAATCCTAATGCCAATCAGTGTATCCAAGGCCTCACCCTAGTATCCCTCAATACATCCATAGAGATAGGGCTAAAGACCCCCAGCAGAGTCAGAGACTACACGGTACGAGACCACTTCCCCTCATACCCTACGACGTAATAGTTCTGCTAAGGTAATGGCGATACGACGATGTCAGTGGACAAGACTTGAGTTAGAGATAGAGCTAGAGTGCTGAGACCCCGCCTATGACACCTCCCCCTGATACTCGCTCGCATCAAGCACACCAACCACACACATACATCCACATGCCTATTCCTATCATCATCATCATCATCATGTTATAAACAATAATTAAATATGCATGAACAGTAATAATAGAAATATTGGATGACATGTTGAATGCACATAACAATCATACACGCATAAAATCAATCATGGCATTGGACTCAAGAGTAAAACAGTTTATTATTAACCAAGTTTAGGTCTTGTTCCCTCACCTTTACTTGATCGTAGGTCCTCTTTCAAGCTTTAAGAATCAACTATATATCGATATTATAACACTAGAAGACCTAATCAAGTCGATAGAATTTAATTAGAATTAATTCGGACTTTAAAAAGCATGTTGTTAACTGGGGGTTGATACTAGGGTCGGAGGTTCCATCGACCCTCGGTGCGACCACATACAGTTTGGACTTCCCGAACACTGGGGGTCAATTGTTAGGGTCTGGTAGGGTCGATTGGCCATCGACCCCCCGTGCGATCCCCTGTGGGTTTTGTCAAATTTTCATCCTTCAGTCCATTCCTTCGTATTTGGGGTCCTATGGCTTGCTTCTACAATCCATTCCACACATGTTCTATGGTCTAGAACCGTAGTTCATTCACCTATATGATTTTTATGATTTCTCCCATGTTTTTCCATGAAAACCTAACCATGGATGGATGATTTGGGTTTTTCCTAGATCATTCCCTCTTCACTATCTATTCTAAGGTCTGTAGAATTACATGGAGATAGTACCCATACCTGAGAATTAGGCTTGTCTCTTTGAAGCCTTCTCTTTGATCTTCTTCTCTACTTTCCTTCTCTTCTCTTTCTCTTCTCCTTCTCTTCTCTTTCTCTCAATCCAATTAGGGTTCTAAAAGGAGTGAAAGAGGCTTAGGGACATCCTATTTATAGAGTAGAAACTCCAAAAATAAGTCCCATTGAGATTAGGAAAGAATCCCATTAAAATTTGGAAAGTTTTCAAATCACAGTTTCTGTCGGCAGACTAGGGGTCGATGAGGGGGTCGGAGATCCCATCGACCCCTGGTTCTAAAATGTCCAACACCCAGTTAAAAACTCAGGGTCTGACTTTTATACTGGGGGGTCCGACCCTACCTTGCTGGGTATGCGACCCTCCCCCTATTTTTAGTGTTTTTGGGTCAGTTTAATACCTGGGATCGTGATCTCCCTCACACACTTGATCCATTGGGCTTGACCATGATGGGTAGACCTGGTTCAAGGTGATAAGACCGGGTTAGTTTGATACGGGTCTTACATTTGTTGCATTGTCTGATTGTCTTACTGAGCTAAGTTGTGAGCTTACCCTGTATATATATATACATGTTTTTAGATGTTGATGCAGGTTATACTGTGGAGGACTACATGGATGCTTCGGCGTATGGAGGTGTTGCTGCTTTAGAAGTGCAAGCAGGAGAGGACGAGCATGACGCTTCATGCGAGTGCCCTTTCTACGTGTACCTCTAGGATTTTTTTAGTTTATTTATTTATTTTCAGTTGGATTTACAATTGATATAAGGATATTTATTTATGTTTTGGTGTTGAGAATAATTAGATATTTTATTTAAATTATCATTAGAGAATTCAGTTCATTTAATTTAAGACTTCCGCTGTATTTTATTGTATTCTGATTATGGTTATGTGCAATGGTTTGTATGAGTGGACAAGGTCTTATTGAGATCCTGGTGTGATCCATTGGTTTAGTGATGGTTCACTCACACTTTTGGTTCAGTCGGAATTAGGGTGTGACACACCCAGTGACGAGCCATTGATCATCGAGCATCACTCGGTCAGCGGTGTCATTGATTTTCTAGGTTCGTCTCGAGATCAATGTAGCTCGATTGAGCTAGGGTATGGGCTGACCATGATTGCATACACATTTGATTGCCACTCACAATTGCTTGTTTATTTACTTCTATACTGCATTCATAAATTATTGCATAGGATTGCATTGGATACCTGATTTCTCACTGAGCTGGGATGTGAATTCACCCCTCAATATCAAAATCTTTTTAGCTTTGATTGATATGGATCCTATTGATGTAGAGGGCACTTTTCTTGGTGGAGGGACATTGAGGGGTCATGTCGATGGTTGTACCTATAAAGACTGTGTTTATAGGACCTGAGTCAGCACCTTGCTTTTTTTATTTTGATGTCTGTAGATAGATGCGGTTTGGTCTATCTACAGTATGTTATTTGGATTTACTCTAGTTATTTAGTACAGGATATATGTAACATGAATATTACTTGTGAAACGGTTTGTAAGACATAACAGACTTATATGTAATGATAATATTAGAAGCATCTATTCTATATTATGATTCCACTGCAACTCTTATAAATTCTACTATAAATATTATTAATTATTGTTGATTATGTTAGATATTTTATGTGTAGATTGTGGGGTTTGTTTAGTAGATCACTTTGGTAGTCGATCGCTGGAAGATTCAGGTTGTTGGATGACTCAGATATTAGGCCCGATTCCCCAAAATGGGCTATGACAAAATATTTATTACATCTTGGAGAAAGAAATTCCAAGGTAAAAGAGAAAACTAGGGTAGTAGGAGATGATTCCTAAACCTTGGAAAGGAAATCTTCCTTGAAGAAGGTGAGAATTGTACCTGTGAATTAAAGTTGGAGACGATTGGTTGGAGTTCGATAGCTTTGAGACACACTGGAGATGAAGAACTATATACCCAAAGGCAAAAAAGAAGCTCCAGTTGAAGAAAAAGAAGAGTGGGAAAAATAGCCCCCACATTTTGAATTTATAGGAGAAGATTTTAATCCAACCGGTCGTGAATCCCGACAAGGGGTCGCATCCAGGTCCCCCTCCGATTGATATTGGTAGCCCTTGGGAAATACCTAGATGGACTACCGGTCGCACCACTGCGAGACCAGAGTCACGACCTGCTAGACCCAGAAGCCCAAAAATTGGTTCACGGTTGTGATGACTGGCCGCGTAGGTTAGACTAAGAAAATCAAGACCGAGTAGCATAGCAATGAGTGTATTATCAAATTGTAGGGTCGATAATGTGTATGATTTGTGTCACTTTGCATGTATTCTCTATCTGTTATTAGATTCGTGCCATTTACTATGAAACTTGGTACTAACCGGATTAGTGTGTCATTTCAGGAACCGTCATTGATTATCGATGGCACCGCATATTCATTCTGCCTCACACCTCAACTAGAACCGAGACATCCAATTTGGAAATAGACAAAGCGACGGACCAAGTCCTAATGGAAATCAACCACTCGTCTCCTCACTAGAAGAAGACATTCAGGAGGGACACTTGATGCGACATACCTGGCATCGATTTTTGAAATTAAAACCAACTGAGTTTACTGGACTGTCAGATGAACCTAATCAACCAAAATACTGGATCTAGTGCGTGGAGAAACTCTGAATGTGCTCAACTATCCAGATGATATAAAAGTCATGTCTACTGCCTATCAGCTGAAAAGAATACCTTACTAATGGTGGCTGGACATTGAATTCGAGCTGTTGCAACAGTATGATGTGATCCCATCGAAGGTGTTTCAGGAGGCATTCTTAGCTCGCTATGCATCCCCAACAGCTAGTGGCAATGGGAACCAAAGTAACTCTATCCCTCCACATGAGGTTAACATCAATACTAATGATGGAGTAGCAATAGAACAGGAAGAGTCTGTGAAAGAAGCCAAACCAGAAGCAATGGCTACCCAAGATCAACCGCTAGCCATGCCCGAACCATAGCAACCCTATTCAGGTAAACCCCTCGAACTGTCATTGAAGATGAGACCTGTTAAGTTTACTAAAATGACTGATGACCTAGTTCGATCGAGGGATGGAGTGGAAAAGGCATGTGACATTCTAGGAAATATAGACGATCAAAGAGTCTCAAGTGCTACTTACTTGTTAAAAGGGCCATCATATTGGTGGTGGCAAGATACAACAGCCCGGCTATTGCAATCTAATTTGAAGATCTCATGGGATGCATTCCGAGAAGTCTTTTTGGCTAAATATGCACCACCCAAGGACGCTATGAAAGTAGAGCTCCCGCCTACTCCGGAGGGTCAAGATCCAGAAGAAACAGTTGATGTGTGTTAGATTAATAGACGACATCTTGATAAATGAAATCATCCTGAAGAGGTTAACCGGGCCTATAAAGAGTTTGGGATATAGGGTGATCCCTACACTTGGTGGGGACCTCAGGAGAAAACTCTGTTAGCACCTCAGCAAGTTGACATTCGAGACATTTGCAAGAAGATGATCTCACAAATATGTTTTTCTCGAAGCAATTCTGAAAGGCCTATAGCTAAGTCTGAAATCGAGTTGACACTTAAGGAAGATATTTCTCGATAGTTTTACCAAACATATTGCCCAGCAATAGGCAGCAAACTTAAACCTTCAGTTGAAGTTGTTAGGACTTTTCCTAAGGGATTACACAAATGTGCTGAATGCCATTGAATTGGGCATGGTTGGATCAAATGCCCACAAGCATTGGTGATGCGGGGACTATCCATTTTAGAAGTTCCTTAGGAAATGAACCAAAGGACCCGGGCAACATTGTATGGAATTCAAACAGGAACCGTCACAGGACCACTAACTCCTGTATATGTCCTAGTCAACAAATGAAACCCCTCATTAAAACTCAAGCTCTCAGAGATTTCCGCCAAGAAGATTCAGAAGAAGGCTAAACAGATACTTCATGCAAAGATGAACCATAGGACTGGAGTTGTTCATTGCCCAATTGATAGCCAACCTAACCTTGGTTCCAATGCTCCTACTGTTACAACTCTAACCACTCATACCTAACATGCCTGCAGTTAGCAAGAGACATGGGAAATCAGCAATGGTATCGTAGTGATGCAAGGACTAAAGATACAAGTGACAGCAATGGAACTTCGACAGGTACTTAGTACAACTTTTAAGATCATACTTATGGTAAAATTTAATATGCATGTGAGGTCAATGTTTTGTAACCGTTGTAGAGTGCATATAGTATAGAATCTAGAGTCAAAAATAAATTCTTCTCCGTTATCCATCAATCAGGTTAAAATGGCCACATGAACTCAAAAAACCTTCTGAGTCTAGTTGGGTATTACCATAGGATGGTAATAGGTTACCCCAAGATCATAGTGCCCTTGACTAACCCGATCAGAGATAATTGACTTGTTTGGTCAAATATACACAATAAAGTGCTAGATACCAATATGTAAAGAAGGATTACGAAAGAACTTAAGGAATTGAAAGGACCTTAAATGATATAGAAGTAGTAAGGAAACCACTAATGGACCTCTACCTCTAAGCTCTAGGGAAGACTTAGAAAGAGAGATTTCAGACCCTGACTCCACTCTTTCTCAAATCAGAACACTAAGAAATCAAGATGAGTTCTGCATCCCCAGGACAACCTACAACATTAATGAAAGTCTTGAGAGAGGCTTACAAGATACCACGCTCAGCCCACACAGTCAGGTACGATTTAGTGCAATGACTTGAAGATATTGAGGCAGGGAGGGGGATAGGAAGTTGGTACGCGTATACGTAGGTGTTTGACTTGTAGCACAGGAAGACAAACCATTTAGAGACCATTGAACCACTTAAACCACTTGGAACACACATAGCGAAAAGAATCATATCACTGTGGACTGGACTAGCAGTCTACGATTGAAACCGAATCACCACGATAGCAAAGACGTATCGAATGCGACCAAGGCTGGTAAACCTGATGTACAACCAATTTGGGAGATATGACCCATGCCTATACCAGCTAATTCAGGGGAGCATGAGATGAGAAGCAAACCCCACTACATCGATGGTAGCTAGTGAGAGATGGATGGCCATCCCAAACTCAGTTAATCAACTTAAAGGGGAAAACTAAAGTATCACCAATTAGTTAACTACATAAATGACCTTGAACGAGAAAGAAGAGACGTCCCGGGAGGACATAAGGGTCAGGATGAACAAAAACCACCATCAGGTTATAGCTACGGGAAGTTAGTAATTTCGGTGATGAAATTCTTTTAAGGGGGTGGGAGTTGTAAAATCTGTACTCAAAAAACCCGGCCTAACTCGGCTTTTCTTCTGTGCCAGGGTTTTCCAGCACTGAAAAACCCGACTCAGAGCTAGACTATTGACCAACACAGCTAAATATTAAAAGAAAACCCTAAGGGGATTAAGGACTGTGCTAGGTGGGACCTAAAGAATCATCGGTCGCGACTACTAGTCTAAAGGCCCAACCCAAGTGTGACCGACCTTGCGACCGGACAAACTTGAGTAAACACTGTAGGAAATCAAATTTAAACATGATCAGTTGGGGAGCATAGGAATATTCCCTTACACCTACAAGCGAACCCAATGGGTCCCATCTCTAAACTAACTAATCGAACAAAGATTTTGGGAGTTCAATTCCTACTTAAACTCATGTTTTGCCACTTGGCACTGCCTCACAGCTTCCCACTCTAACTAAGAGTCCCACTTCCAAGGGAGACTCTAGTGGAATAACCATATGAAACTCCTTTTTCTTCTAAGACTCATTATTCATGAGAAAACTCTGACGCTTTCTCAGAGAGATAGAGAGAGAAAGAGTGAAGGAGGAAGAGAAGCCCGGAGGGGCGTCTGCACAGAGAACCGTCGACGCCGTTCATCGCTTTACTTCACCGCATGAACTGTCATTGGTAACTCTCATAAGAACTGTATCTTAGTAATGTAACGTAGATTAACCTAATTGCTAAACTACTTAGATTAACATGCCTTGATGGAGCTCCACTCACCATTAATGGCAGAGCAGAATATCGTCTTTCAGATCTCAAGAAGAACTCACTCTCGATCAATACAGGGTAGACCTTGAATCCATCTTTGAGTTTAAACCCATTATAGCAATGCCTAGACTTAGGAGGAACACTTGTAGGCAACTGTATAAAGCCAACAAATGGAGGAATTAATTAATGGGAAAACTCCGATTAGAAGTACAGTCAATGAACTTCCACCGAAGAAGTCCACAAGAACGACTGGAGGTGACCTCAGAGGCAAAATTCCTGCCTCCGGCTAGACCAGTAAGCCCAGACCAACCCTTTGGGGAGTAGCCAGATCCAGAGTCACTCTCCACTGAGCGACCTGCCTCATAATAGGCCAATCACAGAAGAGTCTTGGTAAGTTATCGGACGCGATACTAGACTCGACACTGATCAACCGACCTCACAATCGTCTATTGACAGAGGGCCTCAGATTCTAACCAGATGCGATGCTGGACTTAGCCCTGTGTGTCCGAATTCAAGACCGGCCAGAGTCAAAGTGCCCAAATCACTTTGTAATGACTTAGGCAACTAATAAATACTTATACACACTACACAGGTGTAGAGTACAAAGAAAGTACTAACTCATATGGTGTGATAAATCATATTTACGAACCCTGGGTTGAGGAATAGATCCCTGATTAATTTTTAATGTTTTTTTAATAATGTGTATGTTTGTGTAACATGCTTGCTGTGAATAACATGTCATCCAATAACTGTCAATTTTGCATGCATTTGCATTTGTTTTGTACATGTAAAGATTGTAAATGTATGCTATTGTTGCTTGGTGGGAGGTAATGAAAAGGTCGAGGACCATTGGATCCGAATTGCCAGGCAAACCTTTGCCATACATTGCTCCAATGTCCTAGTGGGATGATAGCATCTAGGGGGAAGACGGACAAACTAAGACTTCTACTGGGGTATTGAGGGAATGCATATGTCATATAGGATTGGTTAATGACAGAACCCATGTATGCAACCCTAGCCAGTAGGGGGTTAAGTACTGGTATGTGATAAGGGATAAAGGGGAAGGGTCTACAGTGGTCGTTGGAGCATCAGTGTCGGGCTTCTGCCCTATCATCATTCATAATGGGAGATGCATGGTGTAAAACCCACACTCCATGAACCCGATCTAAACCTTTAATTCATGTCGTAACAGGTCTTCCAATCATCACCGGGCCAGACGGGACGAGTGGATGACAATCAAGTATGAGAACGGACCAAATTATGATAAAATTTTATACCGGTCTATGGTACCGATCGACCGGTATGTCTGCGTGGGCAGACTAGTTAGATTCGAAAATGGATCTCTGTAGGCCTCGTTTGCCAAATCTCGAGCCTAGGGACTTTTCTAACGTAGGGAAACTTTCTAAACCCCAACCTAGTCTATTTAAAGATCCTTAAACATCCTTAGAACTCTTTGATTGTTTCTCACAAACCTTAGAGAGGAGAAAGAGATCGAAGAAGGAGAAGGAGCTAAGAAAGGTGGGAAAGGAGCCGCCGTTGGACGAAGAACACCATAGTTGCGAACCAATGGTAAGTGCTTGAACTTCTCTCTAAGTTAAGCATTATATATGATTAATCATTAATTGATCAATACCATACAAGGTGAGGTATTGATCTAATACCCTTAAATTGCCATTAAACCCTAATACAGTCGATAAACCCTTGATTCGCATTTTAGTCTAAGGATCATCGAAACTAGGACTTGAATGGAATATGAAACAACTTTAACTCATTGCTCAGGCCTATAATGCATAGGAGAAAACCTAGAACCAATAATGGGTGACCGACGGAAGGCGAACACCAAGATTGGTGGTCTTCCGGAGGCATACCGGTCACACCATATGCGATTGGTACTATGATTGGTACCTCTCGGGAAGTCCGAGAGGTTTGTCCTCCTGACCATACTGGTCGCACTATATTCTACAATGCCATGACCGGTATGTTGTGACCAGACAAGTATTCTAAGCCTAGAAAATTTTGAGAATTTTTTTTTAAATTTTGATTTAAAGTTTCCATTACAATTTTCATGTCGCACTATTAAAGACTAACACTATTATGACAAATGTGACTATTCGAGTGTACCTCATGTGTTATGTCTTCTTTCAGATTCAAATGGGAAGAGTAATCTAAGATGGCAGGCGAAAATGGTCGTAGAGGCTCATGGAAGCATTACCATTCAAGGGTGCGCCAAGCTGAAGACAATGTGGAAATAGGAACCGTTGATGAGCAAAACCTGAACCCAGAAGGTGGAACCCCAATGAGGGATGATGGGGACAAGACACCAATGAGAAATGGTGGAGAAGGGCAAAGTCACAGAGCACCAACAAATCTGCCAGGCCCTCCTCACACCAACTCTGAGACTATTGCGATGAATCTGGTCTACCAGATGGAAGCTCAGCAGAAGGCATTCTTGAACGAGATGCTAAAGATGTACAGGCCACTAGGATATATCCCTACAGAAAGTACACCTAAGCCTGGTGGAATTTTACCCGGCCATACTTGGAGACGAAGCACACCCAAATCACTTGGGAAATATTCAAGGGAGCCTTCTTCGATAAGTACTTCCCTAAGATTTTTCATGATCAGATGGAGAAGAATTCCTCAACCTGCACCAATCCTCGTTGACTGTTGATGCGTACTAGCAGAGGTATGAAGAACTATTTTTCTTTGCTCCAGCAAGCATGCAAGAAGAGGAAACCAAAACCCATAGGTTCACTATGGGATTGCAAGGAAGTATATGGGAGCACGTCTTGGGTTTGGAGAAGAAGGTGTATAACGAGGCTATGCAAATTACTAGGGTGATTGAATCAAGCCAAAGAGACAGCTTCTTTGCTCAAAATAGGGGACTGAAGAGGCCTGCTACTGAGACTTCGGGTGGAGGGAACACGAGACCATTCCGCCCATACAGGGATCAGTCTACTGTGGTGCCAGCAAGGAATACTACTGCACCACCACCACCACAGATAGCTGGTCAAAACCCTAATGTCAAATGTTTCAACTGCCAATAATTGGGCCATTATGCAAAAACTTGCACTCTACCAAGAAAGCAACCACTACAGCAAGGGAAGGTATTCGCAGTTACCACTGAAGAGGCAGTCGCATTACCTGATGTGGTTACTGGTATGAATCCATCTCTTTTTATTTTGGTTACTGCATTACTATGTATGAGCATGTAGATTACGGAATAATTAAATTCCAGAACTGTAGATATAGCTGGTGTACCCGCTAGAGTACTCTTTGACTCTGGTTTTACATACTCCTTTGTTTCTATGTCTTTCGGGAAGCGATTGGAGTTACCTGTCAAGCTCTTAACTCCAAGCTTGATAGTTCACTCTCTGTTGGGAGTAGAAGTGGCATTGAATGAATGCTATGGGCCGTGTTTAGTTAGTATTGATGGGCGAAACCAAGAAGCAAATCTGGTTCAACTCGAGATGGTAGACTTTGATGTCATCTTGGGAATGGATTGGCTAGGCCATCATCCAGCTAGATTATTATGTGGCGAAAGAAAACTTGTTTTTAAGGATGATAAGGGAAAGGAGTTTAGCTTCACTAGAACCAAATTACCTAGGAAGTGGAAGCTGATCTCTCTGCTCTAAAAGCTAAGAGATGCTTAGAGAAGGGAGGAGTGGGTTACTTAGTATTTGTGGTTGACATCGTTGCAGAAGTGCCAAAGATGGAAGATCTGGATGTGGTACGAGAGTTTCTAGATGTATTTCCAGAAGACCTACCTGGACTACCTCCAGACAGGGCTACAGAGTTCGTGATAGACCTTATGCCAGGGTTGGCACCGGTGTCCAAGGCACCGTACAGGATGGCCCCTACAAAATTAAAAGAGTTGAAGACCCAGTTACAAGAACTACTAGATAAGGGTTTCATACGACCAAACATATCGCCATGGGGAGCACTTGTATTGTTATCGACTACCTGGATTTGAACAAGTTAACCGTCAAGAACCGATACCTTTGCCTAGGACCGATGATCTGTTCGATCAATTGCAGGGTGCAAAGGTTTTCTCAAAGATTGATCTTAGATCGGGGTATCACCAACTGAAGATCAAGGCAGGAGATATTTCAAAGACTGCTTTCAGGACAAGGTATGGACATTATGAGTTCCTTGTAATGTCGTTCAGATTGACCAACGCCCCAACGTCATTCATGGAACTGATGAACCGAGTGTTTCATGATATGTTGGACACTTTGGTCATCATATTCATTGACGACATCTTGGTCTACTCAAAGGAGAGGGAGACTCATGCAATACACTTGAGAGCAGCCCTACAACGGCTGAGAAGGGAGAAGCTTTACGCCATGTTCAAGAAGTGTGAATTTTGGCTAAAGGAAGTGGCCTTCTTGGGTCACGTAGTATCTGTAGACGGTATCAAGGTATATCCAAGCAAGATCGTAGCTATAGTAGGATGAGATGCACCGAAATCAGTTGTAGAGATTCATAGTTTTCTTGGATTGGTTGGTTACTATAGAAGATTTGTGGAAGACTACTCAAGATTCACTATTCCACTCACCAGATTAACTAAGAAAGGAGAAAAGTTCATATGGACAGATGAGGGTGAGAAGTGCTTTTAGACTCTGAAGTGAAGACTAGTCTATGCACCTATCTTGACCATCCCAGCACCAGGTTTGTTGTTCACCCTATATACAGATGCCTCAAGGTTGGGTCTTGGATGTGTGTTGATGCAAGGAGAATAGGTGATTGCCTATCCATCAAGACAGTTGAAAGAGCATGAGAAGAACTATCGTACGCATGATCTAGAGTTAGCAACGATCATTTATGTAATCAAGACTTGGAGGCACTACCTTTATGGTGAAAAGTTTCAAATCAAATCGGACAGAGGAGATGGCTAGAGCTATTAAAAGATTATGATTGTGACATCCAATACCATCTAGGTAAGGCAAACGTCGTAGCTGATGCCTTAAGGAGAAAGTGGGCATTAAAACCTGAGGCAGGACCTAGTACAAACACTGTACTGTGTGCTATAGCCTCAGGCTCAATAGAGAATGAAGAAGAGTATATATTAGAGACTATAGAAGATCCAGTGGAACAGGGCTTGATTCATAAGTTCACATTGATGTTCGCAGCTTTAAAGATTTCATCAGGTCCAATAGATGAGGTAAAAGTAGCAATCCTACAGAATCCACACCTCATGACTGTGCAAGAAGATCTAGAGAAGGGTAAAAGCAACCCTGACTTTACCTTGGATTCAAACAAGGTACTCAGGTATCATGGACGATTATGTATATCTGAGAGTGCGAACTCAAATATCAGAGACAAAATTATGACAAAAACTCATTACATCCCATATTCGGCACATCCAGGACCAAGATTTACCATGATTTAAGAAGATTATATTAGTGGAGGGGTATGAAAGTGGATGTAGCTCGATTCGTATTCCAATGTAAATTTCCAACAAGTGCAAGCAGAGAGACACCGACCAGCTGGATTGTTACAACTACTATCGGAGCCAGCATGGAAGTGGGATTGTATCACAATGGATTTCGTCACTGGCCTACCCTTGACACCAAGGTCAGTGGATGCAGTATGGGTTATAGTCGATTGACTTACCAAGATAGCTCGCTTCATTACTGTCAGACCTCAGTATACCATGGACAAGCTAGGCAAGCTATATGTGGATAATATAGTCAAACTTCATGGGGTCCCAGAGAGTATAGTATCTGACAGAGATCCCCATTTTACATCAAAGTTCTGGGAAGGATTACAGAAAGCCATGGGAATTAAGTTGAAGTTTAGCACAGTTTTTCATCCTCAGACAGATGGACAGTTAGAAAAAACGATTTAAATCTTGGAGGATATGCTCCGAGATGTGCCCTAGACTTCAAAGGAGCTTGGGACGAGAAGTTATCGCTCATCGAGTTTACTTATAACAATAGTTATCAAGCTACGATCCAAATGGCTCCATATGAGGCACTCTATGGGAAGAAATGTCGTACACCTCAATTATGGAATGAGGTGGGAGAGAGAAGGATTGTAGGACCGGAGTTTGTAGAAGAAACTTGTCGAGTGATTGATCAAATTATGGAAAGAGTGAAGGCAGCACAAGTTCGACAAAAGCACTACGCGAACAACCGATGTCGAGATCTGGAGTTTGCAGTGAGTGATAAGGTGTTCTTTAAGATATCACCTGTGCGAGGTTTGAAACGGTTCGATAAGAAGGGAAAGCTATGCCCCAAGTATGTGGGACCATACGAGATTTTGACCAGACGTGGTAATATGGCATATCAACTGGCTCTACCACCATCTATGTTAAGCGTTCATGATGTGTTCCGTGTTTCTTTATTAAAGAAGTATGTCAGGGATCCATTGCACATCTTAATAGCAGACCCACCAGACTTGACAGAGGAGTTGACATTTGAGGTGATACCTGTGATGCTCACATGCCGAAAGGTACAACATCTCCGAAGCAAAGATATCTATTATGTGAAAGTGCATTGGAAAAGCCAAGATGTAGAAGAAATCACTTAGGAGGAGGAGAACGCAATGCGAAAGGAATATCCTAACCTTTCGATGAACAAAGTACGTGCAAATTTTGAGGCCAAAATTCCTTTTAAGGGTGGGGGAGTTGTGAAACCTAAATGTAAATTTCGGGAACAAAATTTCTTTTAAGGGTGGGGGAGTTGTAAAACTCGCACTCCATGAACCCGATCTATACCTTTAATTCATGTCATAACAGGTCTTCCAATCATCACTGGGCCAAACGGGACGAGCGAATGACAATCAGGTATGAAAATATACCAAATTATGATAAAATTTTATACCGGTCTATGGTACCGATCGACCAATATGTCTGCGTGGGCAGACTAATTAGATCCGAAAATGGATCTCTGTGGGTCTCGCTTGCCAAATCTCGAGCATAAGGACTTTCCTAACGTAGAAAAACTTCCTAAACCCCAACCTAGTCTATTTGAGGACCCTTAAACCTCCTTAGAACACTTTGATTGTTTCTCACAAACCCTAGAGAGGAGAAAGAGATCGAAAAAGGAGAAGGAGCTAAGAAAGGTGGGAGAAGAGCCGCCGTTGGATGAAGAACACCATAGTTGCGAACCAACGATAAGTGCTTGAACTTCTCTCTAAGTTAAGCATTATAGATGATTAATCATGAATTGATCAATACCATGCAAGTCGAGGAATTGATCTAAAACCCTTAAATTGTCGTTAAACCCTAATACAGTCGATAAACCCTAGATTCGCATTCTAGGCTAAGGATCATCGAAACTAAGACTTGAATGGAACATGAAACAACTTTAACTCATTGCTCAGGCCTAGAATGCATAGGAGAAACCCTAGAACGGATAATGGGTGACCGATAGAAGGCGAACACCAAGATTGGTGGTCTTTCGGAGGCATACCAGTCGACCATACGGGTCGCACCATATGCGACCGTTACTACGACTGGTACCTCTCGAGAGTGGGTCTGTGGGGGACCGATTGACCATACCTGTTATACCTTTCCCCATAGTGTAGCGATTGGTACCTGCGATCGGTATGCATTGTGAGGGGTATATTTTGATCCAATTGGTTTTTCGACCAACGTAAACCCTAAGAAATTAATACTAATTCAACTCTAACATCATGTAGGACCTTGTGATAGCATGTTTGGATTCTGTGACGCGGAGCAAGCTAGCAATCAAGCATCAGGTAAGGGAATCGGACTTAAACCCTAATAACTTAATAACAGTAAAACGTTGTTAGTAATTATGATTCTGTGGAATGGTGTATGTGCATACTTGCATGTCATCTTTACTTTCAGTTATTATATTGTTCATGCATACTCGCTATGCTAGGATGTGATTGTTAGGCATGTGATTATTTTTATTGGTGTGTGGAATGGGAAGGGCTTAGGGTCTAGGATCATTCCTTACACTAACACCTTTTTGTATCGCTTCTGTTTTAGCATGTTTAGTGCGGGTAGGGTATCAGGGGGAGGAAGTGGCACTGTGGTCTCCGACCTGACCATTAGACTCGAGCCCTATCTCTATTCCGTAGGGAGTTGTACTAGGATAGGGCCTACTGTGATGACATATAGGATTGATTAGTTGCGAGCCCAGTTTGTAAGCCCTCGCCAATAGGGCCTTACGTGTTGGTATGGGTAGGGCATCAGGGGAAGTGTTGGCGGTGTGTGATCCGGACACTTTAACTCTATCTCTATTCCATTGTGGTGCATGTGGGACGATAGTAGTGTTTGATCCATTGGGTGGATTCACACACTCATGTATAAAGTTGTGGTGGCCGCTAATCCTTTCTATAGCACATTGCAAACTTAAAATCAGACCATAATGTGAATGTTATTCATGCATGTTGTTTGTTGCATTGTCTGATTTTCTTACTGAGCTAAGTTGTAAGCTTACCCTTGTGTACACACTATTTTTAGATGTTGATGCAGGTTACATTATGGAGGACTACGTGGATGCTCTAGAATATGGAAGAGTTGCTGCCCTGGAAGTGCAAGCAGGGGAGGACGAGCATGACACTGCATGCGAGTGCCCTTTCTGCGTGTACCTCTAGGATATGGATGATTTGATTATTTTATTTCAGTTGGATTTTATAAACGATGTAAAGCTATTTATTTACATTTTGGTATTTTGAATAATTGGATAATTTATTTATTTATCAATAGAAGTACTCAGTTCATTATTATTAAGACTTTCGTTGTATTTAATCGTATTCTGATTATGGTTATGTGCAATGGTTTGTATTAGTGGACACGGTCTTATTGAGATCCTGATGTGAACTGTTGGTTTAGTGGCGGTTCACTCACACTTCTGGTTCAGCCAGAATTAGGGTGTGACATGCGGCTTCACCAGGGCTATTGGTGTAGCCTGGTGAGTGTCCATTCTTTCTTGGGCGGAGAGGTTATGGTTAGCTTCAGTAAGTGTGGCCAAGCCTTACCATAGCACTTTGTATGCATTATGTCAGACCCTTGTGTGTACGTTAATCTATCATGCATTTGCTTGCTTTTTTGTCTGTTTCTCACAAGCTCAAGTTGGAGAGCTCACCCTTGCGATTGCCATTTTTTTTAGTTGATCTTGCAGGTACCAGTATGATGGACCAAACGAGTATCCCAGATGCTTACACCTCAGTACCGCTAGAAGAGCAAGCTACGAAAATGGAGCAAAGTGATGCAGAACAATTCCATGATGTGGACGTAAAGGATTACCAAATAAAAAGAGAAATTTATATTAGTTTTATTCATTTATTACTTATTTATTCATTTGGACCCCATATTATGGGATACATATAAGAATGGCTTTGTTGTGCTGTAAATAACAAGGATAACACTTGATCAAATGTTATTAATTATTTATTTATCATTAGAGCTCAGTGATACTTTATTTCTTCTACTACGGTAATTACTTTGGATTATGATTATATGACATTGAGTTTGGGTTCGGTTGGAGGTTAGTATACTCGGTGCACTGATTCTAGGTTAGACCACAACTAAATGTTAAGTCGGTCCATCATATTCCAACACTTTACACATTTTCAAATTTGGGGTGTGATATTACCGATAAGCTTGACCCTTCTTTTAATGGTGTTTAATGTGGTAGGTAACCTATGAAAGTTCATCCTCTTGGGGGAGCGAAGGAAAGCTTCGCTTCCCAACATCCATGAACGACGTTCTCATTCGACTCAAACAAAGAGACAAAAGAAAACCGTAGGAAGAATTTCGGTCAAACCCTTCAACCAAACCCTAGTGATTTCCCACAAAGTGATGGAAGGATTAAACCTAATAGGGGGAATCACATTCTCACCTAGGAAGGAACCCAACCTCGGCAAAGGGTTGAATTTCACTCGGACCTAGAAACCCTCAATGAATTTGCAATGGAGGTTGTCCAGAAGCAGTGTCCGGAGGGAGGTCCAGTTGCAAAACCCATGCAACTGGACATAACCAAGGGCCTGAACCCAGCTTTTGGAAAGCTCCGGTCACTGGTCTGGTTGCACCACCGTACATCGGACATGCCCCTAGACATTTCCAATAAACTACTGGGAAGGTCCAATTGTAGTTTGGGTTGGTACCATGTGCCACCAGACATGACTCCAGACCCCTCCAGAAGGGTCAAGTCTAGTTCCAGAGGGAGTTCCAATTGCAGCCTTCCAACCGGATGCTGCAACTGGACAAAAACTATAAGCAAATAGAACATACCCTTTAATGTTTGGTGATGACACGTATTAGTACGACGCCATCACCTAACATTAGAAGCATCAATGATTACTAACCATCTAATTATCAATGACCATGGAAAATCTAATGGAACACAATGTTATGGTAGGTGTAAATGTGAGTGAATTAGGGCAAGCCTCTGTGGTATAGAGGGCACGTAGATCTTACTCACCAGGTGAGGGATAGTTTGCATTTATTTTATGGAGTATTTTTAATCACCTTGCATGTCTATAATGCATCTTGTTTGAATAACATGCCACCCAATGTTTATGATAACTGCTCATGCATATGCATTATATCATTGTTGTGATTACCTTGTCAAAGCATGATGTCTATTTAGCTTGTGTGGGATTTAGGATGGGGTTAAGGACCATGGGACTAGTTGACCATATGGGCACTGCTTTGCATGGCCAAGTATCCTAGCGGTGTGACAACATCCAGGGGATAGTCGCAGACTAGGCTCACTGTTGGGGTACGGCCATAGGTGTACATTATATGACATCTATGATTGGTTAGAAGTAATAACCCTATGCTTGTAACCCTGGCCAGCAGGGGGTTAGGTGCTGGTGTGGGGTTGGGGACCGGCATGGAGATGTAGCAGTGTTCATTGGAGTGTCTCCGACTAGCGTTGCTAGGTACCATGTCGTGATGGGTGTTGCGTGGCTTCGGCGGGGTCTACTGGGCAGGACCGTTGAATGCCCATTCACTTTCGCGCAAAGAAAGTTGGATGAACTCTAGGATTGTAGTTGACTTCTTCCATAGTGTATTGCAAACATTATCAGACCATTATTTATATTTGACTCATGCATTATTGCTTGCTTGCCTATACTATTTCTCATTGAGCTTAAGTTGGAGAGCTCATCCCATGATCGTATTTTCTTTTAGTGGATGTTGTAGGAAATACAGTAGCTGACTTCATCAACGCGTGGTGGTTTCCAACCTCACCCACTTAGAGACTCAGGTAATTGATAAGGAAGGACATGACGAGTTATGCGAGTGTGACGACAGTGTCTTTCGTTAGAAGGATGCATCGTCTACACTTTAGTTCACCCATTTTTCCTATTTACTATCATCTTCGTTTGGTCTCAGGATTATTATAATTTTATAGTATTTGACAATAATTATATTATGGTTATGTTTGGTTGGAACTTGGATATAATTATTAAATTTATAATTAGAACCTCGGTTTCATTTTAATATATGGATTCCATTATTTTTAATTTTACTCTTATTTATGGAATTTGCTATTGGTATTTAGTGGTTGGTTGTGATGGGCATGGTTTTTTATGATCCTAGGGTTGTACTAAACTGGTTCATTGATGGTTCAAGCATACCTCTGGTTAGGCCAAAATTAGGGTGTGACAAAAAGTGTTTGGGCGACTCAGCCCGGGAAACACTCTGATGCCTAAGTCAGATTCCGAATACAAGCAGCGAAGAGTTGTTAAAGACGAGCTCCACTTTAAAGAGAGGGACCGGACAGAATCCGCATGTAAAAGAGAGAGTAGTAAATTAACCTTTACCTTTGAAGGACTGCTTATATTTATAGAGTAAGGCATGAGGTGTTAGAGTCTGGACCCAACACTGAGTTTGTAAAATGGAGTGCCAAATGTCATTGTATGGTGCATCTGAGTCTTAGAGTCTTAGTTGGAACGAAAGACTATGAAATGCAAGGTTGAGTCTGACTAGTTTAGGATAACAATTGTCGTCCCTCGAATGAATCTTCTTCCAAGTAAGTTGGCGTCGAGTGTGAGTCGTATTCTACTAGGAATTGGACTTTTATAACCATTATAGAATTGATCTTGAGAGACCTAAGGGTGATGGATACATCCCTGTATGTCATATCCTACCAGGGATATGATTCCTTTGGCATGTCCCATAAGGATAAGACTCCTCGAACGGGAACTCAGCTGTGTCATGGTCAACTAGGAGTATGCTTAGAGTACACCAGAGGTATTATTAGCAAGCCAAGGTCATACCCACTAGACCTTGGCCGAATGAGGTGCCACATGTCAACTTTTATTTGGGGGGGGGGGTGTATTTCCTCCTTAACAATTAAACTATGAGAAAGCCATTTAAGATGGTATGGCCATGTTCAACGGAGGTTGTTAGATGCACCCGTATAAAGGAGTGATTTGACTTAGATTGAAGGATCTAAAAGAGCTAGGGACAGACCTAAGATGACTTTAGGGTAGGTGGTGAAGGAAAACATGCATAGCTTAGGCCTTGTTTCAAGTATGACATCGAACAGAGTTGATTGGAGGACAAGAATCCATGTAGCCGACCCTATTTAGTTAGGATAAGGCTTTGTTGTTGTTGTTGTTATTGTGTCATTCCCTTGTAATTTTCATATAATTATTCAAATTTCTTAATTTCTTTTTAATTACTTCCATATCTTTTTATCCAATGGTGTTTAAAATCTCATATTTCCCTTCTACTTATTGATACAATCTAGTTTAAATTAATCAAACCCCTCCCTCTTTTGAACCTATCGGTCCATTATCAAATTGAAGAAAAAATTATACACAATCATTATATTCATGAATAGAAAGGAGTCTACATATATTCAGTTGACTGGTTTTGGTCGATTCGTCATTAGTTAAAGAAAAACCAACCCGGCCCATTGTGGGAATGGTTCAGGGTTTGAGATAGTATTATATATACTAGTATATACTAGGTTCAAAATCCCTGCAGTCCTAATTGTTATCATCTCCTTGCTCCCATATGCACCGAGACTGAATGAACTCTCTAGGGTTGTGGAAGACTTAAATCAATGCTAATCTGTACACCATGGAAATCAATCTTTAACTTATAGGTATTCTCTACCCAAGATCGAAGATTTGTTTGATCAGCTTCAAGGTGCTCAAGTATTCTCTAAGATAGATCTCCAATCTGGATACCATCAACTCAAGATCATAGAATGCGACATATTGCTTTTAGGACTCGATATGGATACTATGAGTTCTTAGTCATGTCTTTTGGGTTAACAATTACACCTATGTCATTTATAGAACTCATGAACAGAGTGTTCCATGATTTCTTAGACCACTCTATGATTGTGTTCATCGATGACATTCTTTTTCACTCAAAAGTATGGAAGATCATGCCGTGCATATTCGCCAAGCATTACAAAGACTTATACAAGAGAAGCTATTTGCCAAGTTTAAGAAGTGTGAGTTCTGGTTAAAAGAAGTTACTTTTTTGGGTTATGTAGTATCTACCAAAAGAATATTAGTAGATCCAAGCAAGGTCAAAGCAATACTCAACTGGGAAGCTCCGAAGAAAGTCATAGAAGTTAGAAGCTTTCTTGGATTGGCAGGATATTACCAAAGATTTATTGTTGATTTTTCAGTAATAGCCATTCCTCTGATGCAGCTACAAGGAAGGAAACTAAATTCACATGGTCAGAGAAATGTGAAGCAGAAATCCAGTTATTGAAAGAGAAATTGATATCTGCTCCAGTTTGGACTATTCAATTTGGATCAGAAGAACTAGTAGTGTACACTGATGTATCCAAACTAGGACTTGGTTGCGTGCAGAAGGCAAGGTGATTGCCTATGCCTCCAGACAACTGAAGGAGCATGTGAAGAATTACCCAACTCATGATCTTGAGTTAGCCATTGTAGTTCGTGCTCAAGACATGGAGACACTATGTCACGCCCCGTTCTTGATGTATCGATACTATGGAATGCAACGGGATCTCTCCATCCTATTAGAGCACAAGAAATCCCCTTCCAAGATCGCATGTCACAATATACCATCAATCAACCCCCAAAATATATTTACAAAATTATCAGAGTAACATGAACATTTCCAAATTTCATTCCCAATTAAAACATTATCATAAAACTAAGAGAATCATTATGTAGCAGAAGACTTATAATTAAAAAACCAATTATTTTGTTGACATCTAAAAGGTTCAAGTTCCAATTATTTAAGGTTCCACAAATGACCAAAAGAAATAAAATAAACATTTTTTAAAGTTTATTCTCAAATACGAATCCCAAATCCAAAGAAAATAAAGTCATAGGCACATCCTAAGCCCATGAGCAATTCCACAAATCGTCTTAAAGATCACGAATCTCCTCTTCAGGCTCGCTGTCCTCATCCTGCACACTGAATGATAGGCTACCTGAAGCAAAGAACAAAGAACCTGCAAGATCTAAAAATAGTTGTGCGCACAAGGGTAAGCTCAACCACTGAGCTTAGCGAGAAAATTAAATGTGCAACATGCAAATGCATGCAACTATCAATTATAGTCAGGCACGATAACTATAAGTGCCAGCTCAAGACAACCCATGTACGGAGTCTCCAGGCTGCATGGGTCATCCCCATCAGAATGATGCAGACTCACACAGAATACAACAACATCCCCCATGTATCGGAACATCGTTTTGGTCCGCTTGACCACAACTCATCCCAAGTCCACATAATGTCGAACACTTAAGGAGGTGATAATCCCACTAGTCGACTCACCCACCCATCCATACTACATTAGGTATGGGGAGTATCGTAATTACGTTCATACCACCCTTTATTAAACACATGCCATTGCATAACCCCCTAATGGTCAAGGGTATAGTTATACGGGTGATTAGTATTCAATTAGCCATGTCCACCTAATTAGCCATGTTACTAAACCGTAACATCATTAAGCTTTCAACCCCGTCTAGTCCCCACTAAGGACATCATGACTTGGCTAAGTTACATATGGTCAATGCAAAGTAGCGCTAGTAAGAAGTGGTGCAAGCGTTCCATTCCACCCACCTTCCTCCTTACTGATTTAACCAGATATCATGAATCAATCACAGATTAGTCGCATTCCTAGGGTCACGAGCATCCCATCAAAACTCGTTCCCACCACTACATGACACTACTAGCCCGAAACGCAAGGATGTATATGCATGATTGGGCATGTTATCATTCTCACACTATCACACAGCATGATAAATGAATAAAACATATGATCCAAAGGTTTTGTTACCTTATCGTAAGATAGAAGAGTATACTATTCGCAATATTAATCACGTAGCTTCCTTTCGGAGTCTTCGTATCTCTATCAAAATTGATAGCAATATTATTCATTGACTTATCATCTTATAGATTTATTTCAACATTGCTTTCTGCTTATTATTCATGTGTTCATAGTATTATTAACTTGTCTGATAAATCATGTTTATTGTCTACTATATGTCGTCATAGCATAGCATTAAACGTCAGTTTATTAATTCCATTCATTACCATTTACAGTCTAAGGTACTTCTAACCTAGCCTTTTGTCAACACAAGATAGGTGAAGAGTGGGTTGGTTCTCTATAGGACAACATGCTCATTAGATATAATCTACTTTCTATTTACCTTAATACTAAGAAGGACTTATTCTAACGCGGCTAGGGGTGTTCTAACACCTTAACAGGGATCTTAAGGTTGAGTAGCAACTACTAGCCAAGCACGGAAAGCTACAGTAGCCAAAATGGCATGTGGCTAGTGGTTGCGACCGCACCTTACTAGGTGCTAGGCATGCGGTTGAAGGCTGTGGTGGCACGCTTTTGCATGGCCGTTTGACTGTGCCAGCACCTCAAGGGTGCTACTTAGTCCCTGTAGGTTTGGCTTAAGGTCTCCAACAGTAGAAGCAGTGAGTGATTGGTCATTCTAGGGTGTAAACCAAACCCTACCTTTGACATACATGAAACGTAAGGGGTTTTGCTTCATAGGAAAAGTGATTACAAGGTTTCAAGCCCTTAAATAAATCAAAATAAATTATGTGGAGCTACTGGACAAGTTTGGCCAAGATCCGACATTGGAATGACGTGCGGTTGATGGCATCGACCGCACGTCACGACTAGCAGGTCATGCGGCTGGTCCCATCGACCGCACGTCGAAACATGGTCCAATGGCCACCAACTTTCTTTGACGTGTTTCTCATTTTTTTTTAAGTAGGAAAAAGGAGTTTGAGCTCCTGGATCAATGTTTACACTATGGTTTGTATGTCGTTTCAATTCGAAAATTAACCAAAATATTAGATTTGGTTTTTAACACTAGATCCGATTTCTAATCATTGAATCCACTTTAGTTTAGGATCTTTGATCCTTATTGGACACTCTTGGATCTTTGAGAGGTTACGGTTAATTTATCTAGTCCATTAGGATTTGGGTTTCTCTTATTAGTCGTGTCGTGTACAGTATAGTCCATGATTCACTAGTCGTGTCGTGTACAGTATAGTCCATGATTCAAATCAGTGAACATTAGTCTACCTGGTTCAAACTTCAACCTTAATGGTCAATGACATGTCCTCCATTGATTTGGTTATGGGGATGTCCACATGACAATGTTGAGAAACATAAATGGGGAAGAACCATGCTTCATTAATTTTGGCGTTAAGCATTTCTCATTATGGTTATGTTAACTGATCTAAATAGAATAAAAGAATACTTACAATGGTTGAGTTCTTTCAATTTTTTTGACAAACTCGTGCTTGTAGAGGCAAGTTCCTTTTCTTCTTCTTTTCCTTTCCTTCTCTCTTCCTTTACTTCTCCTTCTTCTTTGCATTTTTACCTTATTCTTCTCTCTTTGGGTGGTAATCAGAGGAAAGGTTTTCCTTTCTTCACTTCTTCTTCTTCCTCTCCTCTCTTCTTCTCATTTCTCTCTTTCTCAATTTCATGCGTCAGAGTTTCTTCTCTGATTTGGTTTTGGCTAACCAAATGGGAGAGTAAAGGTCTCTTCTTATACCAAATCGGTAAGATTGAACACCAAAATGGAATGGGATGATCCTCTTCCTTCTCTTCCCATTCTTGGCTCAAGCACGGTCAGCCTACCATGTGTAAGCACCCCATTTTTGCTATCCCAACATAAGTGAAGCAATATGGCAAGTTTCTGGCTTTTAACCCAAGGGTTTGTGATTCTTTAATGAACCCCATAGTAGGGTCATAGGATATTACCTACTTGGATGAATAGGTCGTGAAATTATCTTCGAAATGAGACCAGAATCATCAAATTCTAACTTCAAACAAGGAAGATATCACAGTTTGAAAGTGCAAGGGCATTTATGTAATTATCGTAAGATGCATGCATTATCATTCAAACTTCAAGACATCATATCTTGGTCATCTGATATCAGAATCAGATGATTCAAAGGCCAATATTCTTTATTTTAGTCCTCTTCAAAGTGGACGTGAAAAATCCCAGGTAAAAGTCACCAGTGGGCCCCATGAAACCTTTCATGCAAAATTATCGTTAGAACTTCAAAGCTTCATATCTTTGTCGTTCTATGTCGGATTCAGATGATCCCAAGGTCATTATTCTTCATTTGTGATGTTCTACAAAGTAGACGTAAAAAATCTCGGATAGAAGTCTCCAAAGGATCCCATGCAAAATTACATATGGAAATAGTCATTTAATCTTGGAAAATTCATATTTTGGTCACTCCATATCTAAATCAAGTAATTTCAGTTTCATTATGTTCCATTTTTAGTACTCTACAAAGTGGACGTAAAGGATTTTTGGTAGAAGTCTCCGAAGGATCCCATGCAGAATGGTCAGCCAAATTATCGATAATTGGCCTGCTTAAACTTTAAAAATTCATAAGTTGATCATTTTATTTCCAAATGAGGTGATTTAAGTTCCAATATTTTTCATTTTTAATGTTCTACAAAGTGAACACAGAAAATTTAGAATAGATGCTATCAAAAAATTTCATATGGAAGGGTGACAGAAATGGACTATGAAATGTCAATCTTGGTCCAAACCTGCTTAATCCAGCTTAGTCTAACTTAGTCCGGCCCAGCTCAGACAAATCCAGACTAAGTTATGTTAGTCCATATGCATGCATTTTTTTTTTATGTGTGTATAATGTATCATATATTATTGTATATAATATATATATATATATATATATATATATATATATATATATATATATATATATATATATATATATATTATAGAAAAGAGAGAGGAAAGATAGGCCATGGAAAGAGAGGAAAGAGAGGCCATGGGAATGAGAATGGGAGAAGAAAAAAAAGGAAAGAGAGAGAAATAAAAGAAAAAAAGAAAAGAAAAAAGAAAAGAAAAGATCTCTTTCACGTTTTCTAGAAAGAAAACGTGAAAAAGAGAGGGAGAAAGAAAAAAAAGGAAGGAAGGAAAGAAAAAAAGAAGAAAAGAAAAAAAAAAGGAAGAAAAAGAAAAAAAGAAAAAAGGAAATTTTTTTTTCTAGAAAATGTGAAAAGGGATGGAGAAAGAAAAAAATGAAGGAAATGAAGGAAGAAGAAAAGGAAAGAAGAAAGAAAGGAAAGAGAGAAGAAATTTTCTAGAAGAAGGAAAGAGAAAAAGGAAAGAGAGAAGGAATTTTCCAGAAGAAGAAGGAGAAAAAGGAAAGAAAGGAAGAAGAAAAAATGTAGGAAAGAGAGAAGAAAGGAAAAAAATGGAAAGAAAGGATTTTCTAGAAGAAAAAGAAGAAAAGGAAGGAAGAAAGAAGAAGGAAAGAAGATGAGAGGATCTTCTAGAAGAAGAAAAGAGAAAAATTTGTGGAAGAGAGAGGGAGAAGAGAAAAGGGAAGGAAGAAAAGAAAGGAAAGAAGAAAAAAGGAAAAAAAAAGGGATTTTCTAGAAAAAGAAGAAAAGAAAATAAGGATCTTCTAGAAGAGGAGAGAAAAAGCATAAATAGGCCAAGAGAAGAGAGAGGGGGCTTCTTTTTCCAGAACACAAGGAGATGAGGACGTGAGTGAGAGAGAGAAACATGAGAGAGGGAGAAAGAAAGAGAGAAGAAGAAGAGAAAAGAAAGAAAAGAGAAGAAGAAAAGAGAGAAAGATAAGAGAGAGAGAAGCAGAGAAAAGGAGCAGGAGGATTCACATTCAAAGAGCTTGATACGATATCCAGACATCCTACATCGACGGTTTCGCTCGATTCGAGCACAAGGTTAGTACCCTAAACAAATTTAGAGGTCGTTAGAATGCTCAAATTTCAATTTTGCTTGAAAAAAATTAATTTCCATGAAATCTCGACCAGGAATGTTCTATTACATGCTTATTAATGTTAGGATGTCTATGTCTAGAATTTTTCATGAATGATAATTTATCTAAGCTATTCAATGATGAATTTTTAAATGCTATATGATGATGTTTGATTTTTTTGCAAATTTCATAAATTGGTTTTCTATTTTGAAATTTCCAGATTTAGGATTCAAACTTAAGACGTACATATAATGTAGTTTTTCTTGGATTTTAAAGCCCAAATTTTTATGAGAGTCTCTCTGATATGTTAGAAGACTACCCTAAAAATTTTGTTTCATTTGGAATTGAAAAAATACATCAAACAAAATTCGTCTTTGATATTACAGTTTTACTCAGATGCAATGCAATCCTCCATCAGAAAGTCTCTAGACAAAGGTCTTATTGCCATAATTAAGAAATCAACTTCATATGAAATTTTTAGATATAAACGTTTTCTCAAAAATGGCACTAGTTTTGTATTTGTTTAATTTTTTATTAAATTGATATCAATTTTTAAGTGCATAATGCTCTGATTTTGAATCTGTCATGATGTACTGATTTGCATGATTGAAAAGAATCATTTTTCACAAAGAAAATATACTGTTGTAACTAGTTTTTTTGAATGAAATTTTAGATAAGACATTTATCTACATAGATATATATCTGGATTTAATTTTTATTAACTAGAGGATTTTATTTGGAATTTATGGTGCAACTGGTCAAAAATTTGGAACAGATTTGACTAGTGCACATGTCCGAGTCTTAGGGCATATCTTCGACCTATTTTTGCTCTCTGTTGGGATTCAACTCCTTCATATGAAATATAATATATTAAGTCATATTTCTATGAAAAAAAATTGAGCTTGATTTGAGTTTCACAAGACCTACTTATGGTCATTCTTGTGTAATGTGATAAAATCTGAATGCAGTTCATAGTTTTGTCCATTATCTGAAACCTTGTGTCACAATTTTGCAATTTTGAGTCATTAATCTTTCCAAATATCTTCATAAAAATTATAATTTTCAAAGAACATTGAACTTATGTTTTTTAATAATTTTTTACTTTTCAAAAAAAAGGGATTTCATTGATGTCTCATTCATTGTAACATGCAAATTGATTGTTTGAGCAAATTCAACCATATTTGGATAAATGACTATATTTGGAGTATTCATATGCTTTGTTTGGATTGTACATACCATATTTGTCATATTCCATCATATGTTGCTATATTTGGTAGAATAAATATATTTTTTACCATATTTAGCAAAATCTTAATAATTACCATTTTTAAGTCTTACTATGCTTAGAAAATAGCATAAAAGATCTTTTTTTTTTTTTGAAAAATTCATGTCATATTTGCATTCTATGATTGGTACTTACTATATTGATATATATATATATATATATATATATATATGTATGTATGTATATATGCATATTAGATCCTGCCATATTAGGTCTTGCCATGCTTAGATTAGCAAATTAGATCTTGCCATATTAGGTTCTTGCCTTATTTGCAATGCATGCCATATTAGGAAGATTTTCATAATCTTACTATATTTTGTGATGGTTACCATAAATATCATACATGCCATGCTTAAAATATTTCATTTATGGCAATAACTTAATTTATGTTGCACCCTAGTCGAACTGCCATATCTGTACACCTAGCAAACATATTAGGTGTGGGGACGTGCATTTAGGCACCCACATTCCTGGGAAGGGCATAATGGAAATAATAAAAAAATCTTAATAAAGAAAGAGAATGTTTTGCCAAACCTTTTAAAATTAGAACTTAGGATGAAAAGGGTAACTCATGACGATTTCCACCTCTTAGTAAACCATAAACTTAGAATAGGTTCTCAATCTTAAACCTAGAATAGGTTCTAAACCCTAAACCTAGAACTGGTTCTCACATTCTAACCTAGAACAGGTTATCCCATCAATTTTGAAGTACGTGGATTCTGATTCCTAGGGCAAACCATAGGATACGTAGGCTATTTGGGAGAAACTCAAATTCAGATCCAAACCTTAGTCCACTCGGATGATCCATAGATCCGCTAGGATATTTACCCACATATCAACCCAGATAGGGTTATCCATATTTTGACCCAGAATGGGTTATCCACATTTTGACCCAAATAGGGTTATTCTTAGATCCACTAGAACAATCTATCAGTTCGCATGGACTATTCAGATCCTAACCCATAGGGTTTCTCATCCATTCAAGCATAAACTTCAACTTGAAAAATGAACTTAATCATGCACAAGCATAAATCACAGCCACAAACTTTAATCACTCCTGAACTACGATGGTGAACCTGATTTTCAGAATAATTTCGTAATACATAGGCAATCTGATGGATACAGATTCGGTTCAATGATATCAAACCACTTGGTTTGGTTCGATTTAACAGATAGAGTCTAGCATAGGAAAGGTACAGGAGACCGATTTCGATCGGGTGGTTTGGGTGCCTAACCCCTTCCCATAACTGTAACCTGACGCTTACCCAATCTCTGACGGACCAGAAATTCAATCTAAATGTCATGAGTCAATCGAAGTTTTACCTTAGGGTGAAATTTCACATTTCTACGGTCCTAGACCTTAATCTAGGTGGCGACTTCTAAATATTTCCATCTTTGCCCTCATAGTGGCGACTCCTCCGGGGAATATAAACGTCAAACTTCTAAATGAAAACTTTCCTTGTGTGAATTAGATGCTAGTTCTTAGGATACTATATTTATGCTTGTATAATATTGTTTTGGGGGGAATGGGTTCAGTCACAGATTCGTGCGAGTAGCCGAACCAGGCCCCATGCAGATGGGGCAGCCCGCTAGGCGAAACACACAACCTTGGCCTGTACTTTGTGAAACCACAACCTGCGAGCAGCCTCTAACGAGCGTTTCTTAGGTCTGCCCGAGAATGCGTTATGCTACTCCACGTTGCTTGGATCCTTGCAACATAGTATATAAAGGGATTGGGGGCCCATTATTCATCGTGCATTCGGTGATAGGTTACCCCGACCTTGTCAAGGTGGCCTTTTTTGTCGTAACCCAGATTGTAGCCCAATGTTTGTTATTTTTGGTTCATCCCTAAACCGACCCAGTAAAATCTGCTTAACCATGACATCCATGTTCGACACGTCGAAATTCTACCCATTTTTGTCCTCGATTGGTCAACATGTTAGAATCTACACGATGAGCATCTTGAACTCTCATCCATTGGGAGTATGAGGTATGTATACACCTGTTCTACATCATAGTAGACGGTCACTATACACCCTCCATTAAGTAAGCTCAATTTGTCGAATCTCTCATTGTTAATATGTTGATTTTGAAAAATGAACAAAAAATTCCTGTTAAGACATAGATAACATGGTCAAGAAGAAATTTACTAGTTTGTTCATCCATGAACCACTTTTTCTAACCATCCCTAATAAGGATGATGGATTAATATATCCATTTTAATTTCATCGAATTCGATAATCCAATTGGCCAGACCTTGGTACCACTGATTATCCATTTTAGAATCACGAGGTCCCAAGACTGAACACATGGCTTAATCAAATTTAATTAAATTGACTTGGATAATGTTTACCCGATCACCCTTATGAAGGAGCTAACTCTTGTTTGATTGAGTCATCCTTGATTGTGTATGTAACTTCTTTCCACTCCCATCATCTTAGAGTCCTAATATTTATCACTTTTGGGTTCTTTTTCGATACAAGCCAAGGAGTCAGCCCAAACCACAACCATTTCTACCTCTTGGATAAGGGAACCCATTATTGGGAGGTTGTCTAGGGTATACACACCAGAGCCAGTTAGTCCCATCTCAACAACATCAACTGAATCAATGGCTGAAGGATCAAACCAAGCCCCGAGCACTATGGATGCCAGGATGGAAAAGATGGAGGATACCATGGGGATGATAGCTACCATAGTAAGGGATATACAATTACAATTGCAGGCTCAAGGGTCGACCTCTGAAAGGGTAAATAAGGCACCGCCACAAGGACCAGGTACCCCTAACCCAGCTGTTTCAAAAATTTTCATAAACCCAGCATTCGAAGATATGGAAGGTGCCTTACCCCAAAAACAGTCCATCATTCAGGCTACCCCAGTGACCAAGAAATTGAAAGAAGAAGATGGCCCATATAGTGATGGACTGAGTCAAGTGGAAAAATATTGAGGGGCATGAAAGGGGTAGAAAGTCAAATCATTGATGCCAAAGGATTATGCTTCTTTCCGAAAACTAAGTTGCCTCCCAGGTTTAAATGGACCACTGAGAAATTTGATGGGACAAGAGACCCCAGGACCCCTTTAAGATCATTTACGGGCCTATTAAAGCAAGGCGAAGGATTTACTGATGAGCAGTTAGGACAAACATTCCAATTCTCACTCACGGGCAGGGTTCATCAATGGTTGATGAATCTGAACCCATCACAGATACATTCGTGGTCAGATATCACCAAAGCATTTATCAGTTTCTATTCCTACAACACAGAGATAGAGACCCACCGTAGGCAATTGGAAACCATGGTTCAAGTACAAGGAGAGACATTCACGACCTATTTAACCAGGTTCAGAAGTGTAGCAGCAAAGCTTTGGGATCGACCTTCTAAAAGAGATCAAATGCAGATAATGATGAGAGGTTTAAGTGGGTCATATAAAACATACATTTTTGGCCAGGCCATCCTATCGTTCGAAGGGCACATGGTTGCAGGACAACAAGTAGAGGACGCCATAACCCGGGGAGACATATTACCGGGAAAGTCAGAAAGGTCAGAAGGGGCGTCGAATAGAAGGGCATACCCATCAAGAAATCCAGGGAATCAATCTGTAGAGTAAATAACTAATACCAATTCTGAACCATTGATCTTGGGAACTTCAAGTTACACCCCACCACAGCAAGCAAGACCAAGGAGGCAATTTACCGATTTGGGGATGACCCAATCCAAGGCTCTGGACAAGTTGATACAAGCCAAGAAGTTGACAGTGCTTGACCCTTGTCCACCTCCAAGTCCTCTTCCATCGAATTTTGTATGGACCTGTTCTGTAAGTACCACAATCAGCATGGATATGACACGAACAACTGCTACACATTAAGGCATGCCATACAGGATCTATTGGATTCTGATAAATTTAAGGTCTAGCCCCGACAAGTGTCAGTGGCAAATAATCCCCTCCCTCACCACAACGTCAATTTCATAAAATGGGGAGATGAGCCCTCGGACCTTATGCCAGTCATTGAAGGAGTAAGCAATATGGTTGTCACATTTGGTGACGAAGTAAACATGTTGGGTAACCATCAACAAGAAGAAGAAGAATATGATTTCTATTTCTCGAAAGATTCATCACACTCAATAATTTAAGCACAAGAAGAAGAAGAAGAAGAAGAACCATTCATCATCTACCTCTCAGATGAGGAGATAGAAGTAAATCAAGTTGATAATCGTTTCCTTGAGATGGAGTTCATATTCCTGGAGGATGAGCAAGAAGTAGCAGAAATCAGAATAGGAAAGAACTACAAACCATCTCACCTGAGGGTAAATGATCCGGCCCAAGCTATGAGAGAGAAAGATAAAGGACCTGCCAACCAACCAGAACCTCCAAACTCGGTATTGAAACAATTACAAAAGACCCAAGCCAATGTGTCCATTTGGGAGCTTCTGATGGCTTCCAAGGTCCACAGGGATGCAGTACTAAAATCCCTAGCAAGCATTCAGGTCCCAGTTTCAATGGAGGGAGAAGAACTAGCCATGCTAGTAGGGGGCAGATATGCCGTTAATGCAATTGTCTTTGGAGATACAAATCTTCCTCAAGGAAGTAAGGATGATATACAGGCATTGCATATTACCATCGGATGCCGGGGCAAGAGCATTTTTCAAGTTTTGGTTGATAATGGGTCAGTCTTAAATGTATTCCCTTTTCGTACCTTCAAGCATCTAGGCTTCAGCGAGTCAGAGTTGAAACCTTTGGATATGACCATCAAGGCGTATGACAATACCAGAAGGGCTATATTGGGTGTCTTCACAGTACCAATTCAAGTAGGACCGGCTGAGTTTGAAACAGAGTTCCAAGTCATTGATATTTCTGCCTCATTCAGCATGCTTCTGGGTAGGCCTTGGATCCATCAGGCCAATGCAGTGGCATGTACTTTGTACCAGAAGATTAAATTCATCCACAAGGGTGCCATGGTGACAATACACGTAGACTCTGCAGCCGTGAATACATTAGCCACTGGACAGAATAATAAAGAGTCACAAGGGGATACAAGACAGGATTTTTCTCTCGGAGGGTTCCAGGTTGACAACATCTTAGCCACAACTGAGCCAGATCCTACAGGTACGCATCTGCCCTTTTCCATTTCGTCAATTACTTAACATGCTCTACTTTCTAGGTATGGGCCTTGGTTCCCACCAACATGGTGATGTCACTTTCTTATCTCTATTGGTCAATGAGTATAGATTTGGACTGGGGTATACCCCCACCGAAGGGGATCTGAAAGTAATCAAGCAAAAGCAGAGGAGAGCTAACGAAAGATTTTAGAAGCTCGAGAGGATAAAATACAAGTACAGTAATCAATATGGTAGCAGTACAATAAGAGCATCAGACAGAGCTAGTGGAGATTGGCGACCGCAAAGGATGGATGAAGTAGTCTATCAAGCAATATCTGAGGGGTTGTACAATGTGCAGCATATCTAGTTTTCGAAGACCCTCAATGGGTATTTTTTCAAAGAAAGAGAGGACAACATCTATTGCATATTTTTAGAACCTTGGTTCAGTACCCACCTTCAAAAGCAAGCACCCGGGTTCGAAATATTCCATGATTGTACCCTTAACTGGGAAGAGCTCGAGAAAGTCAAGATCCAAGAGCAGAGCAAAGAGCAGAAGCCTGAGATAGAAGTGATCAACATCAGCAAACTGTTCGACAACGATCAAGTGATGACGCTCACCGGTGAAGAACAAGATAGGAGTCCCGATGTACAACAATTTACCCTACCCATCAACGGAATAATCTCTAATTAGAGTTGTCATGATAATTTTCTTTACCTAAAGGGGTTGCCATGTAATCCACATATAATGACTATGTCTGAGCCTAGGGTCCTTAGGTCTTTAGATAAGATTGAGTCCTTTTCAAATTTTGAGTTCGTTCCACTTGGAACCACTTTCTCTTTACCTCTGCTTTTGAATATGAATAAAGATGATATTTTGAATTACTCTGCGTCTACTTCTTCCTTTCCTTCTCCTTCTAACTCTAACTTTGAAAATGATGAGAATGAAGAACCATTTCCTGAAATATTACAATCCATCCAAGCCTGGGAGGAGAAGAAGGCTCAACCTGTCGACGAAGACTTCAAAATAATTAACCTCGGTTCAACAGAGCAACCTCGAGAAATAAAGATCGGTGCTAACTTGACAGAAGAAGAAACCAAATAAATGACGGAATTACTGATGGAGTTCCAAGAAGTATTTGCCTGGTCCTATGAAGATATGCCCGGCATAGACCCTGAAGTTGTACAGCATAAGATACCTTTGGTCTCAGATGCAAGGCCATGTAAATAGAAGCTGAGGCGGTTAAGGCCTGAATGGACCCTTAAGGTTAAAGAAGATATCATGAAGTAGTTTGACGCAGGATTCCTAGAGGTCACAAAGTACCCAGAGTGGTTAGCAAATGTGGTCATCGTACCTAAAAAGGATGGAAGACTAAGAGTGTGCATTGATAACAAAAACCTGAATAAGGCCAGTCCCAAAGATGACTTTCCATTACCAAAGATAGACATCCTAGTGGATAACACTGCAAATCATGCTCTTTTGTCCTTCATGGATGGATTCTCAGGGTACAATCAGATAAAGATGGCACCTGAAGACAAGGAGAAAACCGCTTTCATAACAGACTGGGGCACTTACTGTTACACTGTAATGCCCTTTGGGCTGAAGAATGTTGGGGCAACTTATCAAAGGATGGCTACTATAATCTTGCACGACCTAATCCATAAGGAGGTAGAGGTGTATGTAGATGATATGATCCTAAAATTGTTCACCAGAGAAGGTCACATCTCGGCATTAAGGAAGTTCTTTGAAAGGATCAAGCAATACAAACTAAGGCTTAACCCCCAAAAATGTGCATTCGGGGTAATAGCGGAAAAAATGCTAGGTTTTATGGTCAGCCAAAGAGGAATCAAAATTGAACCGGCCAAGATAAAAGCCATCTCTGAAATGTCATCTCCTCAAACAGAAAAGAAAGTAAGAGGTTTCTTGGGAAGACTTCAATACATCAACCGGTTTATTGCACATCTTACCGCAACATGCGAACCAATTTTCAAGCTACTCCGGAAAGACCAGCCAAAGGATTGGAACCCTCAATGTCAGATGGCTTTCGATAAAATCAAGACATATCTGTTGAACCCACCAGTCTTAGCCCCATCAGTACCGGGAAGACCACTACTCCTCTACTTGTCAATACTAGAGGGTTCTATGGGATCAATGATAGCCCAGCATGATACAGATGGAAAGACAGAAAAGGCAGTATACTACTTGAGTAAGAAATTCACAGGATATGAAGCCAATTATACATAGCTGGAGAAGACATGCACAGCCCTAGTCTGGATAACAAAGAGATTGAGACATTATATGTTGTCCTACAAGGTCATACTTATTTCCAGAATGGACCCCTTGAAGTATCTATTTGAGAAACCAGCTTTGACAGGAAGATTGGCTAGGTGGCTATTGTTGTTGTCCAAATTCGACATCACATACACTACTCAGAAGTCTATCAAAGGGAGCGTAATCGCAGAACATCTGTCAGCTCTACCAGTTGAAGATAACCTCAGACATTTGGAAGATGTATTCCCAGATGAAGAAGTCTACACAACTCAAGAAGAGGGGAAGAATGTCACATGGATAATGTTCTTCGATGGAGCCGTAAATCATATGGGATATGGGGCCGGCATCTTATTCATAGATCCAGAAGGGGCATTCGTGCCATTTTCATTTAGATTAGACTTTGACTGCACAAACAACATTGTAGAATATGAAAGCATGTATCATGGGACTGAAAGCAGCTTTGGCCATAAGGGTCTACAGATTAAAGGTCTATGGTGACTCATCAATTGTAATCTACCAAGTCAGAGGGGATTGGAAAACCAAAGACGAAAAACTGGTACCTTATCAACAATGTGCAATAACCTTGGCTCGAAAGTTCAGGCAAATTGAAATTGACTACTCTCCAAGAGATACCAATAAGTATGCCGATGCATTGGCCACCTTGGCTTCAATGATTGGAAATGATCCTTTGGGACGTATTAAACCCCTAATCATAGAAAAAAGAGTACAACCAGTCCACTTGGAGGAAGTGAATGCATTAACAGTCGATGGCCGGCCATGGTTTGATCCTATCATAGATTTCATCAAGGAAGGAAAGTATCCAGTGGAAGCCACAACAGGTGAGAGGAAGTCTCTTAGGCGATATGCCTCCCAGTTCATACTATGCGAAGATATCCTGTACAAAAGATCCCATGAAGGAGTGCAGTTAGTCTGTGTCGATGAGGAACAGGCGTAAAACGTCATTGAGCAAGTCCATCAAGGAAAATGCGGACCTCACATGAATGCTAGAATGCTTGCAAAGAAGATTCTCAGAATGGGATATTACTGGAACACAATGGAAGCAGACTGTGCATAGTTCGTAAGGAAATGTCACAAGTGCCAAATCCATGCTAATTTGATACATGTGCCTCCAGTAGAGTTGCATACTCTTAGCTATCCATGGCCTTTCTCAACTTGGGGCATAGATGTGATCGGAAAGGTTCACCCTAAAGCTTCAAATGGGCTTGAATTCATCTTGGTCGTCATCAATTACTTCACAAAATGGGTAGAGGCACAGTCATATGCCAAGCTCGCAGCAAACAAAGTGGCTAAATTTCTACAAGAATACATCATATGCCGCATGGAATGCCTCAGTCTATAATCTCAGATTAAGGACAACACTTTAGAGGGAGAGTCCAAGAATTATGTGACAAGTTCCACATCAAAAGACACCGGTCCTCTCCTTATCGTCCACAGACAAATGGGGCAGTAGAGGTGGCCAATAAAAATGTCAAGGTTATCCTGCAGAAGATGGCAGAATCTAATGTTGATTGGGTAGACAAACTACCTTATGCACTCTGGGCATACAGAACATCCATAAGAACATCCATTGGGGCAACGCCATATTCACTAGTATATGGTATGGAAGCAGTCCTCCCAGTAGAAATAGAGGTGCCATCACTAAGAGTCTTGATTGAATGCAAGATTCCAGAAGCTGAATGGTTGCAATCCAGATATGACGAGCTGAACTTCGTTGATGAAAGAAGAATGAAGGCAGTGGATAATGTGAAAAATACCAACAAAGAATGGCAACAACCTTTAACAAAAAGGTGCGTGTTCATCACCTGATAGTAGGGGACATGGTATTGAAGGAACAAAGAGCACTTGTCCATGACCCTAGGGGCATGTTTCATCCTAATTGGAGTGGACCGTTCATAGTAAAAGAAATCTTACCTGGGAAAGTTGTTTGACTGGTCGACATGGAAGGCATCGAGTTACAATACTTGACCAACTTGGATCAAGTGAAGAGATATTATGTGTCACCTTTACACTCTTAAAAAAATGGAGGGTGTAGAAGGCTTGTCTCTCACCTGCTGACATCAACAACGAGCATCAATCATTTGAAGAACTTATCGACATGGTTGACTAGATTCTTCAATGGGGCACAACGCCTTTCACACAGGAATGGTTCATCTTATCATCATAATCAAAGAAAGAATTTTCTGTTTGTTGGCTAAACTCTTTCATCCGTCCATCAATCCAACGGATTTCCCAAGAGTTACACATCAAAGCCCATCTTTCATATCATTTGATATAAACTCTCATGAGTATATCAATCTGAGAAATTATAAAATAAAAATCTAGCTGGAATTCTTATCTGCCGTTCATTACATCCGACGGCGTCCCAAGATTCCAATAAGCCCATCCTTCCTGAAGCCAATAAAATGGGATCTTCTCGGTAAGATAAGCCCATTATACATAAACAACCACACACTCCTCCAGGCGGCAGACCCACCTGGACAGTTTCTTGTTAGTCCCATTTGGACCTTCACTTTCGCTCATCATGTCTATAGATTTAAGTACTTAAACTCAGACAGAGTCAGTCATATGTATACAGTTCATGTGTAATCTATTAAGGGCATTTCAACATATCTAAACAACAACAATTTAAGATAATTCCAATGATTCATTTTTAACCTCTATTTGTATGTCGAGATTCCTACAGGTCACACACGAGAGGTTGACAATCCATTGATCCGTCGGACAGAATTACAGAGATGGACAGGGCATTGAAAAATTGGAGCTGGCGTATTGAGTTCACAGAAGATAACTCTTTCTTGCGGAAGCATCAACTGGAGGCACTTCCTCAATTAACAACCATAAAATTATGCTTAGACCTTTTGAAAGAAACCGCTCAATGTTGGGATCCAACAGTTCATGTCTTCAGGATGGGAGAAGTCAAGTTATGACCAACTGTAAAAGAATTCAGAGCTTACCCCCTGCTCACACCTAAGCGGAAGATCTTCAAGCCATATCCAGGAAAAGATTACAGGCATGAAATACAAGATTTTTTCAGCTGGCATAAGAAAGAAATGTGTCGTTTTGTACAAGATCAACGGCTACAGATAAAGCGCATGATCAATTCATATGCTCATACAAATCCAACAGGGAACACAGGATCAGAGAAGACATGTTTACCTATATTGTGGCATAGCCTGACTATCGCTACGAAGTTGCACAGATATAAAATCTCCAGCCATAATAGATCTCATCAAGCATGCGAGACAAGGTTTTGACATCATCCCTACAGTGTTGGCTGAGACATTAAAGGGCCTTGACTTCATGGCAACTCATCAAGATCAGTTTGAGTTGGACAATTTCAGTGGATCATCATATCTTCTTCAAATTTGGTTAACAGAGAAGTCAGGATTAGTTGAGGAATCTGAAGCAATGACCCTCAACCCTTTTTCAATTGGCAAAAAGAGCAGATCCTATGGCTTATCAGATGAACACAGACTGGTTCAGCGGCTTCAAAGAAATAACCACAGCAGACATCAGATGGAAATGCACTTGGTGGAAGCAAGAGCGGGTTGTCACAAATACAGAGAATAGTTTGCATGTCCGGTTCATAAGGTTGACTCATACCTCATTCTATTCCCCAACAAGGTTACCTCAGCAATTCAATATCCCAGCAAGCACCAACAGAGAAGTGACTAATTCTGAACTTCCCAGAGAGTTGACATTAGATCTGGTTGATACCATTGCTCATGAATGGAACAATCGAAATGTTCAAACACTCCCTAGAGTTGCACCGATCAAGAAACCAATAGCATTTTAGGTTTTTTTGAATTCCAGTGTGTTTCATGAACTATGTCTCTTAGATTCAACAAAGAAACATTTGATTCACCATAATCATTCATATGCTTTATGAAATTTTCAATGCTCTGACAACTGCAGGTACTCAAACCAGAATCTCAATCAAAAGAAAGAGATCAAGTCTTACATCCAGACAAATCGAAGCCGAGCCCAAGCTCGTGCAACCAGCCTTGTATTCACAGCCTAGCTTCATACAAGAAGAGGTTCCAAACCTACAAATCAGCCTTGTATTCACAGCCTAGCTTCATACAAGAAGAAGTTTATCAGCCTACAAATGGATCAAGCCGGGTTCAAACCCACGCGTACCTTGCATCATGAGTTCCACCTCAGCAAGATGAGGTTCCCAACCTACAAATGAGCCTTGTATTCACAGCCTAGCTTCATACAAAAAGAGGTTTATCAGCCTATAAATGGATCAAGCCGGGTTCAAGCCCGCGAGTACCTTGCATCATGAGTTCCACCTCAGCAAGAAGAGGTTCCCAGCCTACAAATGAGCCTTGTATTCACAGCCTAACTCCGTACAAGAAGAGGTTTATCAGCCTATAAATGGATCAAACCGGGTTCAAGCCTGCGTGTACCTTACATCACGAGTCCCACCTCAGCAAGAAGAGGTTCCCAGCCTACAAATGAGCCTTGTATTCACAGCCAAGCTTCATACAAGAAGAGCAATCATCAATTTTCCAAGAAGAGCAAATCTTTTTACCAGTCGAACTACGTTCTGGGCTTGATTTCTAGGACACCCTTAGAATACGTAGGTAGTTTAGGACGAATCACCCTAAGTGCAGCCCAATAAGCAATCTCACTCATTTCTCAAAAATGTGGTTCTTTTTTATCTTTAGCCTTCAATTGGTAATAATCTCGGCTAAAGAGGGGCATCTGTAAGCACCCCATTTTTGCTATCCCCAACATAAGTGAAGCAATGGCAGGTTTCCAGCTTTTAACCCAAGGGTTTGTGATTCTCTAATGAACCCCACAGTAGGGTCATAGGCTATTACCTACTTGGATGAATAGGTCATGAAATTATCTTTGAAATGAGACCGAAATCATCAAATTCTGACTTCAAACGAGGAAGATATCACAGTTTGAAAGTACAAGGGCATTTACTTAATTATCGTATAATGCATGCATTATCATTCAAACTTCAAGACATCATATCTTGGTCATCTGATATTAGAATCAGATGATTCAAAGGCCAATATTCCTTATTTTCAGTCCTCTTCAAAGTGAACGTGAAAAATCCCAGGTAGAAGTTACCAGTGGGCCCCATGCAAGCTTTCATGCAAAATTATCGTTAGAACTTTAAAGTTTCATATCTTTGTCGTTCTACGTCGGATTCAGATGATTCCAAGGCCATTATTCTTCATTTGTGATGTTCTACAAAGTAGACGTAAAAAATCTCGGGTAGAAGTCTCCAAAGGGTCCCATGCAAAATTACACATGGAAATGGTCATTTAATCTTTGAAAATTTATATTTTGGTCACCCAAATCCAAAGTGGACGAAAAGGATTTTCAGTAGAAGTCTCCGAAGGATCCCATGCAGAATGGTCAGCCAAATTATCGATTATTGGCCTACTTAAACTTCAAAAATTCATAAGTTGGTCATTTTATTTCCAAATGATGTGATTCAAGTTCCAATATTCCTCATTTTTAATGTTCTACAAAGTGAACGCAGAAAATTTGGAATAGATGCCATCGAAAAAGTCCATATGGAAGGGTGACAGAAATGGACTATGAAATATCAATCTTGGTCCAAACCAGCTTAATCCAGCTTAGTCTAACTTAGCCCAACCCAGCTTAGACCAATCCAGACCAAGTTTTGTCAGTCCATATGCATGTATTTTTCTTTTATATGTGTATAATGTATAATATATTATAGGAAAGAGAGAGGAAAGAGAGGCCATGGGAAAGAGAATGGGAGAAAGAAAAAAGGAAAGAGAGAAATAAAAGAAAAAAGGAAAAGAAACAAAAAAGATTTTCTAGAAAAAGAAGAAAAGAAAAGAAGGATCTTCTAGAAGAGGAGAGAAAAAACATAAATAAGCCAAGAGAAGAGAGAGGGGGCTTCTTTTTCCAGACCACAAGGAGAGGAGGACGTGAGTGAGAGAGAGAAACGTGAGAGAGGGAGAAAGAAAGAGAGAAGAAGAAGAGAAAAGAAAGAAAAGAAAAGAAAAAAAGAGAGAATAAGAAGAGTGAAAGAGAAGCAGAGAAAAGGAGCAGGAGGATTCGCATTCAAAGAGCTTGATACGATCTTTAGACATCCTACATCGATGGTTTTGCTCGATTCGAGCACAAGGTTAGTACCCTAAACAAATTTAGAGGTCATTAGAATGCTCGAATATCAATTTTGCTTGAAAAATGTTAATTTCCATGAAATCTTGATCAGGAATGCTCTATTACAAGCTTATTAATGTTAGAATGCCTATGTGTAGCATTTTTCATGAATGATAATTTCTCTAAGCTATTCAATGATGAATTTTTAAATGCTATATGATGATGTTTGATGTTTTTTCAAATTTCATAAAGTGGTTTTCTAATCTGAAATTTTCAGATTTAGGATTCAAACTTAGAACGTACATCACATGTAGTTTTTCTTGGATTTTGAAGCCCAACTTTTCATGGGAGTCTCTCAGATATGTTAGAAGACTACCTTAAAAATTTTGTTCCATTTGGAACTGGAAAAATACATCAAAAAAAATCATCTTTGACATTGCTGTTTTACTCGGATGTAATGCAATCCTCCATCAGAAAGTCTCTAGACAAGGGTCTTATGGCCATAATAATAAAATCAATTTCATAATAACTTTTTAGATATAAAATTTTTCTCAAAAATGGCATTGGTTTCATATTTTTTTAATTTTTTATTGAATTGATATCAATTTTTAAGTGCATAATGCTCTGATTTTGAATCTATCATGATATACTGATTTGCATGATTGAAAAGAATCATTTTTCACAAAGAAAATATACTTTTGTAACTTGTTTTTTTTAATGAGATTTTAGATTCGATAATTATCTATATAGATATATGTCTGGATTTAATTTTCATTCACTAGAGGATTTTATTTGGAATTTATGGTACAACTGGTCAAAAATCTGGAACAGATTTGACCAGTGCACATGTTTGGTCTTAGGGTATATCTTTGACCTATTTTTGCTCTGTGTTGGGATTTAACTCATTTATGTGAAATATAATGTATTAAGTCATCTTTCTATGAAAAAAGGTTGAGAATGATTTGAGTTGCAGAAGACCTACTTATGGTCATTCTTGTGTAATGTGACAAAATCGGAATGCAGTTCTTAGTTTTGTCCATTATCTGAAACCTTGTGTTACAATTTTGGCAATTTTGAGTCATTAATCTTTTGAAATATCTTCATCAAAATTACAATTTTTCTAAGAACATTGAACATATGTTTTTTTTTAATAATTTTGTACTTAAAAAAAAAAAAAAAAAAGGTTTTCATTGATGTCTCATTCATTGTAACATGCAAATTGGTTGTTTAAGCAAATTCTACCATATTTGGATAAATGGCTTTATTTGGAGCATTCATATGCTTTGTTTGGATTGTGAATACCATATTTTCCATATTCTATGTGTTGCTATATTTGGTAGAATAAATAGATTTTTTACTATATTTAGCAAAATCTTAATAATTACCATTTTTAAGTCTTACTATGCTTAGAAAATAGCATATAAGATCTTACTTTTTTTGAAAAATTCATGTCATATTTGCATTCTATGATTGGTACTTACCATATTGATATATAGATGCATATTATATCCTGTCATATTAGGTCTTGCCATGCTTAGATTAGCATATTAGATCTTGCCATATTAGGTTCTTGCCTTATTTGCAATGCATGCCATATTAGGGAGATTTTCATAATCTTACTATATTTTGTGATAGTTACCATAAATATCATACATGTCATGCTTATAATATTTCATTTATGGCAATAACTTAATTTATGCTGCACCCTAGTTGAACTGTCATATCTGTACACCTAGCAAACATATTAGGTGTGGGGACGTGCATTTAGGCACCCACATTCTTGGGAAGGGCATAATGGGAATAATAAAAAATCTTAATAAAGAAAGAGAATGTTTTGCCATACCTTCCAAAATTAGAACTTAGGATAAAAAGGGTAACTCAGGACGATTTCCACCTCTTAGTGAACCCTAAACCTAGAATAGATTCTAAACCCTAAACCTAGAACAGGTTCTCACATTCTAACCTAGAACAGGTTATCCCATCAATTTCGGCCTACGCAGATTCTGATTCCTAGGGTAAACCCTATGATACGTAGGCTATTTGGGAGAAACTCAAATTCGGATCCAAACCTTAGTCCACTCGGATTATCCATAGATCCGCTAGGATATTTACCCACATTTCAACCCCGATAGGGTTATCCATATTTTGACCCAGAACGGATTATCCACATTTTGACCCAAATAGGGTTATTCTTAGATCCACTAGAACTATCTATCAGTTCGCAAGGACTATCCAGATCCTAACCCATAGGGTTTCTCATCTATTCAAGCATAAACTTCAACTTGAACAATGAACTTAATCATGCACAAGCATAAATCACAGCCATAAACTTTAATCACATCTGAACTACGATGGTAAACCTGATTTTTGAAATAATTTCATAATACGTAGGCAATCTGATGGATATAGATTTGGTTTAATGATATCAAACCACTTGGTTTGATTCGATTTAACAGATAGAGTCTAGCATAGGAAAGGTATAGGAGACCATTTCGATCGGACGGTTTGGGTGTCTAACCCCTTCCCATAATCGTAACCTGAGACTTACCTAATCTCTAATGGACCAGAAATTCAATCTAAGGGTCATGAGTCAATCGAAGTTTTACCTTAGGGTGAAATTTCACATTTCTAAGGTCCTAGACCTTAATCTAGGTGGCGACTTCTAAAGATTTCCATCTTTGTCCTCACACCATGAATAGAGTCAAGTATCATTGATTTTCCAAGCAGGATGAAATTCAGATCCAGCCAGTGGTTCCCACAACCAATCGGTCACTAACACTGTTGGCGCCTAGAGGTGCGGTGGCATAGCGTGTGGTTGGTGTGCTGCCGTACCACCTATGCCTCCATTCGGACCTCCTCTTTGGGTCGGCCAGCTTAGGTATGTGCAAGCTAGGCACTTAAGGGTCATATAGGCTGGGTCCTAGACTTCTCTTCGTGCACTTTTGTGCTCTCTAATGACATGAGATGTTCTTATGGGTTTTTGTGTCACCTTGCTGGTATGTCATCATTTTTGGCCATGTCAGTCTGATCTGTTCGCATATGGATCCGACACATTTTTGTCCTCAAAATTTAGGCGTAACTACGCCCTTGGCCATTGGGGTATTACCTATATATATCATCCACCTTCTTTCCATTTAGATTCTTTGACCCTATGGTCCTTTTACTGAACTCATAGTCCGAGGGGTACCACAATGTGAGTCCCTTGCCTTCTTGTTAATACAACAGTCGAAGGTTCCACTTTATAACAAATTGGCCTACGTATAAAACCTTCTTTCTTTTACTATAGAAGCTTTGTTTGGGAATAAATAGTAGAACCAATTAAGACCTGGCCAACCTGAACCAAATCAGGTTTAGTGGTCGACTATGGAGGTCAATGAAATAGGCCTGATCGACAGCCTACCTGCGATCGACTGCCCATGCCCATAATTGGGCTAATTTGAGTCTAACTTAGTTGGGCTTGGTTCCAATTAGTTCCTAACCACCATGAACGTCCCAAATCATGTGGGACCTACTTTTGAATGTATTGGAGTGTTACTTGACAGCCTCCAAGCCTCCTCTATCACACTTATACTAGGAATAGGACTCTCAAGAGAAGAGTTGCAGCACAACTCTAACTCTTGTATAAACTCCTCAATATAAACTCTCTAAAAATCCTAATTGAGAACATTAGAACCTCTGACACATTTTGTGAGTGATAGAGTGAATTAGAACAAGGTTGAAAAGCAGAAGAAGAAGAGGAAGAACTACCAGTAAACATCCTCCCTTAAGCTTTTTGGTACAACAGCTTTTCGCATAAGCATTAAGGTAATCTCGCTCAAAACGATTATTTCATTACTTAGAACAACCCTAGATGATCTTATGAGGTGAAACCCAACCTCTGATCATGCTGGAACAAAGTTCCAAGAAGCCATTAATGGATGTTTGGTAGAATTGTTCAATAATGCTTATAATGGATAAATTGATATAACTATTCAATGTAGGACTTTATAATGATTTATAACATTGAATTATGATTGGAAAGTGACAATTAATATACTACAGACCCTTAGAATCCCTCCGGGATAGCCCTTAACCCTGTGCCATGGAGAACGGATTGAATTGAACCCAGTTCGAGCTTACTGGTATGAGGCAATCGATGAGGGCAGTCGACTAAATTGACTTGGTCGACTGTCTCTGTTGTCATCGACTGCTGGTCTACAGAGAGGTGTACTGTTGGTAATTTTCATACCAATTGTCCAATTGGACTATGTTAACCATCCCACACCTCAAGAATGACATAATAGTCATGTTGAAATGATTGGCTTAATTAGAATGCACTCCCAAGAGTGTAAGCACATGTGGTTGCAAAGTCGACGTTCATAGTCAAGGACCATACTTGCATATAACCTATGAGAATAGGATTTAATCCAAACCAGTAATGTAAACCCATCATAAGACATCTGTAGAAGTGACCTTAGAGAGGTGCATGCCTCTGAAATTTATATTGGCCAAAATACCTAATCGGTTGATAAAATTGAGTTGATTGACAACCTCAAGTGATCGACCACCTCCATTGACCACCTGTTAACAGCAAGTCTGTTTTGATTGTATTTTTAACCAGCGACTTTGAGACTTAACTAAATGACCCTAGGACATTTTTCTAAAACTAATTAAATACCATGTACTTAATAGAAGTGAGATTAAACAATCATAGGTAATAACCATGTATCAATTGTAATAAGTAAGCTGACATAGGAAAACAAGGGAAGGGACTCTGTCTGCAACAAAGTAAGGATTAGTTCATCAATTACAGGTAAGGGATTAGCATCGTTTTATTTTTCTTGGTTTTTATGTGTATGTGCTTACTACTTGTTTGGATTACTGTGTGATAACATGCCATCCAATAACTGTGATAACTGTTCATGCATTCTTGCATATTATAAACTCTATATTGGATTGGTAGATTATGGATTGTTTGATAACATGTAGATGTTTGATAACATGATTGTTTGTCATTCACTTGTGTCCTAGTGGATCTGGATAGCTGGAATGAGATGCTTTATCTTGGTCCTTTAAGCTAGGATACTGGTACCTGCATTAGTAATATTCTTGGTTTAGGTTTTAATATCCTGTGATAGGTAACCCTTGACAATAGGGTTTAGGTATTGGCATAGGCTCATTATGGACCAATCATGGGTCAGACTCTTTCACAACTAGAGTAGGGTTTTGAACATGGTTGGGAACCAGCCTCTAGCATTTCAGGGGAGACCTAGAGATGAGTCTATTCTATGTGCTTACCTATCAGGGATTGGGCGGTGTGTACCCAATAAAGTGGTTGAGATGTAGAATAAGATGCCAGGATAAACCCTATGATGGGAGAATGCTGGTATGATACTAAGAAGGTGTATTCTTGGGTTGTATCTTCATTCTTTGGGTAATGTTTTACATGAAGCACGGCTAAGTGTGTTTCATTCACCTCATCCATGCTTGAGTATTCATCCTCAGTATTTAGGTGTGATGCTATTTGCGCATGCCTGTTCATAAACCATTAACCTTAATAATTTATTCATGCATTGTGTGCTTGTGTGTGTTAATTTCTCACTAAGCGTGTGGTTTACTCATCCTTGTACGTATACATTTTTTTTTTAGATTGTTTTGCAAATAACTTAGCTGATAATGATATGATTGAAGATGAAGAACCTAAAGATAATTTGCATGATCCTTCGTGTAAATACGATGATTGTCTTTATGGTTAGAAGACAATGTTTTTGAAGAAGAGAAGATGTCTCTATGTGAGAGACAAGACTTTATTAAGATTTTTACTTAGATTTAGTTTTGTTATTTGTCTGTTCCCGGTATTGTTTGACCTATGAGGTTTTATTTAAGTATTCAGTACCTGGTATTATTTTATTTTATGTCTTGGTTTGAAGACAGGTAAACCTTTATTATAATTATCTAATACAATTAAATTTGGTTTATGGTTCCTAGTTATTGATTTTTGCTATTATTTGATTTGTACTCTGTTATTCCCGTAATCTATGTTATGATTAATGGAAGAGTTGTGATATGTGGTGACTGCGAACAGATTCTGGTGTAATAGTACTTGCACTGCGAGGAAACCATGGTCATACCAAAGTGCCAAAGTTTTAGGGTGTGACAAAAGGTGGTATCAGAGTAGTTCACTTTACATACATTCAAAACTACTAGCAAAGAAATTGAACAAAATCCAGTTAAGATTAAATAAAAGATTATAAGAAAATAAATAATAAGCACTCATTGATTGAGACATTAGCATAAACTTTAAAAGGACATAATATACTAAATGTGTAAACATCTTGATTCTCATTACAATTTGATGTTTGTTACAAAAAAGAGTGTAGATCACTACCTGATCTAACACTCGACAAACAAAAGAAAAGAAAGAAAATACATACAAAAAGAGAATTTAAACAATAACTAAAACCTAAAAAGAAGTGAAAAGTCCTTCGAACATCTGACAAACTACTGACTTTCCCTAGATGGAGGAAATACAAACCCTGTAACCCTCATAGCCTTTCGCATTTGCTGGACTTCATCTCTAAGTCCCTTAATAATGGCATACAAATCCCTAACAAAAGGCTTAAGAATAGTAGGTGTAGGACTGTGAACCTTCATCGATCCTGGTGAAATACATCTACCCTCAGTGATAGGTGTACCCTGCTGCTGAGTACCCTCTACATCATCTGCATCATCGTCGTCGTCGTCACCCTTTACATCATCCTTACTATTAGCAGAATCCATCAGAACATCCTCTGTCTGTGCACCCTCTACAACCATTGCCGTAGTATTAGCAAGTGCCTCCTCCTCTGTAAGTCTGTCAAAAACAATAGAAGCGATAACTGGTGGTAAAATAGCCTCCAACTCATCATCGCTCAGAATTGCATCCTGTAACCCTTGCATGCGTCCTAGTCAATGCCAACCAAAATTAGAACAGAAGAAGAAGACCTGGCCTCGCGTATGCACAATCGCCTGCTGTTGAAATATGCAATAACTCTGCCAACTGAAGGACATCGAAGGAAATATCCACACCATGTACCCTGCTAGATATCCTCAAACCCAAGTCCAAATGCCCATCCTCGAAATTAGTCTCCACTTGAAGATTGCAATAGAAAAATCTGACCAGATTTGGTCTGGTGAATATCGTACACCTGAGGACTGGTGCCTAGCCTAATGTGGTAAAAGCATCACTGACGACAAAGCGTTGTAATCGCTTAAAGTCTACATATCTCCCAGAGTCGATAGAAGCCCTCTCAAATTTAGGCCAAGCATCCTGGTCAGCGTAAGAACGAAACCAGAATCTTCGAAAGCTAGTGGCCTAACCATTTTGCTGCAAAACACACAAGGATGGAAATTTGTGTGAGGAATCAAGTTGAGCAAAGCATTAGATGAATGAGTAATATTTATAATGGAATGAAACACAGTTTGAATTGGTTATAAACCAAGTAAGAGAAGCTTCGTTGGAAATTTTTATTAAAACGCATCGAATAGCCGACATGAAAAATATGGAATGCATGTCAAAACATAGAAAAAAGATTCTAAATGGCTAGAAATGTTCTAAACATGTCATTGAAGGACTGTTTTGAAGTTTGAAGCATTGAAAATTGACAAGTTATTGATTAGAAGCAATTTAGGGATTTTTAAGAAAAACTGATATGGGAAAAACTTAAAGTTAACAAATATGTGAAGAAAACCATATTTGATAGGTTAAAAACATCCTAACAACTTCTAAAAATGATTTGCAAAAAGTTATAGCAAGTTACATGAAGCAAATAGGAGTATAAATGAAAACCTAGGTGTATTCCAAATCAAAATGGGAAAATTTTGATAAGTTAACGATTTGCATACCTTCGAAGCTGTTTGAGCTTTGAAAGGTGTTGAGAATGAGTGAATTTGACCAAGAAAGTTATTGGAGTTGGTCCCTAGTCTTTCTCTCCTTCTCTACCTTGTTCAAGATGAGAATGAGAGGGAAAAACACAACACTTGGCTCCATTTAAACACGTTTTCGAGTCAGCCGGTCAATAAAATCGATCTGATCGACTGCCAGATCTGATCGACCACCTCGATTAGTTGCCTACTGATAGAAAGATTAGTTTGGGTTATTTTTGAAATTTTTCATCATGAACTCCATTGTTCCATGCTCTAACATGATTATAGAGTGATTTTAAGTGATAATTAATCATTGAAGCATAATTTTGGATTAAGTTTAACTGTTACTAATGTTGAATATTGATATGCTGTATAGGAATAGACAACGGCTTTTCTCAATGGCCCCTAATACCCGTAACAGTCAATGAAATCTAAACACTCCTTAGAACAATGATTAAGGTCCCACGGAGAATACATCCTTGCCTCCTACTGGAAATGTTCCACTTCCTCTACTTCCCCTTGTAAGGACTACTATTGACTTAGTAGCCATCATAGGAAACCTTGCAAGATCCATGGAAGAACAACAGCAGTAGTAGCAACAACAGGAGTAGGTTATGAATGAACTCATTACAGTTTTGCGATAAACCCCTGTGTAAATCGGTATTCCTTTTGCGCCGGTAGCTGCTACTGTTCACACTACTACTGTGCCAACACCTCCCGGATTAAATGTAACTGTGCCAACCAGCACAATTACTCATCCTATTGGGTTGCCACAGTCGATTCACCATGTTAACATAGGAGTGCCTGCTGCCCCATTCTCGACTGAAGCCGCCCAGGCCGAATGCTCTAGATTGCTGGAAAGGTTTCAGAAGATGAAGCAGTTAAAATTCACTGGAGTGGGTGATAACCCACTACAGCCTACAGCCAAGATGCAGTCTATTGAGAAATGTTTTAAAATGATGATACTGACTGATGAACAGCAAATTCTCTGCACGAGTCACATGATGGAAGGTAAACCTTACACTTAGTGGGAATTGAACCAAACGATTCTTACATCTTTGAATCATATTGTGACTTGGGCCATGTTTAAGAAAGTATTCTTCAATAACTATTTCTCTAGAAGCTTCATGACAAGAAAGAGATTGAATATCTGAGTCATTATCAAGGCCCAAAGTCTGTTCAGGAATACCAGATTGAGTATGAGTCGCTCTTCTATTTTGCACCTGCTTGCATGCGTACTGAAGAAGCCAAGGCAAGAAAGTTTTTAAGGGTCTTCGAGGTGCAATTTGAGCTATTGTTGAGACTCGTGGACATACTAGTTATGCAGAGTGTGTTCAAACTGCTAAAGTCATTGAAGATGCCTTCTGAGACAGTTTTCAGGCTAAGAATGGTTTTGGCAATAGGTTTACCATTACCCTTGACAAGAAGATCGCCAAAAAGCCATTCCAAAGCAAGTTAAAAAATAAGAGTGCTGCCACTACAAAGTCTACTACAAAGCCCTCAACAAATACCACCCCTACTGGACCGATCAAATGTTTCAACTGTCAACAAATTGGTCATATCAAGTCTAATTGCCCAAGGCTTTCAAATGAGTCATAGGGCTAGGTATTTGCGATATCAGTTGAGGAAGTAGAAAGAGCCCCTGGTGTAGTAACATGTATTTTAAATTTAGCAATGTGATTATTCCGATACTACTGCATGCTTGTATATGTGTTAATGCATGAACTATACATGATAGGCACTCTTAGGATATCTGATCACCCGGCTCGAGTCCTCTTTGATTTCGGAGCCACTCATTCTTTTGTAACCCCTGAGTTTCTCAAGAAGATGTCCCTATTTGCTAAGCAGTTAATATCTGAATTGGTCATTCGTACACCATAGGACTAGAAGTAGTACTAACAGAGTACTATGGACCATGTTAAGTTCACCTAAAGGATCAGAATTTGAATGTCAACTTTATCCAACTCAACATGTCAGATTCTAATGCTATTTAGGCATGGACTGGCTCTCCACCCACCGAGCCAGCATGCTTTGTGCTGAAAGGAAGATTCTTTTCTAACTAGCCATTGGAAAAGCTTTCAAATTTATTGGAGATAAACTTAGAAAGGGAAAGAAGTTTGTATCTACAATGCATGCCTGTAAACTATTGCAATAAGGTTGCATTGGTTATCTAGCATCTGTGATTGACACAACTATAGAGATACCAACCATTGACCAGATTGATGTAGTAAATGAGTTTTCATATGTGTTTCCTGAAGATTTACATGGCTTACCTCCTGATCGTGAAACTGAGTTCGTAATCGATCTAGTCCCAGATCAGCTCCTATGTCTAAAGCCCCTTATAGGATGGTGCCTCTGAGTTGAAGGAACTGAAAGTTCAACTCTAAGAACTATTAGACAAGGGATTTATAAGACCTAGTATCTCCCCTTGGGGTGCACTAGTATTGTTTATCAAGAAGAAAGATAGAAGTGTTTGATTATGTATCGATTATCGTGAGCTGGACAAGCTTACTATTAAGAATCAATATCCTCAACCCAGGATGGATGATCCGTTTGATCATCTTCAAGGTTCTCAAGTATTCTCTAAGGTAGATCTCCGATCTAGATACCAAAAAATAAAGATTAGATGATGCGACATACCAAAGACTGATTTTAGGACTCAATACGGACACTATGAGTTCTTAGTCATGTTTTTTGGGTTAACAAATGCACCCACATCATTTATGGAACTTATGAACACAGTGTTCCATGATTTCTTAGATCACTCTGTGATTGTGTTCATTGATGACATTCTTTTATACTCAAAAATTATGGAAAATCATGCCATGCATGTTCACCAAGCATTACAAAGACTTGGACAAGAGAAGATGGTTGCCAAGTTCAAGAAGTGTGAGTTCTAGTTGAGAGAAGTTACCATTTTGGGTCATGTCGTATAAATACAAAAGGAATATCAGTAGATCTAAGCAAGGTCAAAGTAGTACTCAACTGAAAAGCTCCGAAGATAGTTGTAGAAGTTAGAAGCTTTCTTCGACTGATAGGATATTACCGAAGATTTATTGCTGATTTCTCAAGAATAGCCATTCCTCTTACGCAGCTTACATAGAAGGAAACCAAATTTGTCTAGTCAGAGAAATGTGAAGCAGCATTCCAGCTATTGAAAGAGAAGTTGATATCTACTCTAGTTTTGACTATTTCATTTGGATTAGAAGGACTAGGAGTGTACACTGATGCATCTAAACTAGGACTTGGTTGCATCCTCATGCAAGAAGGCAAGGTGATCGCCTATACCTCCAGACAACTGAAGGAGCATGAGAAAAATTACCCAACTTATGATCTTGAGTTAGCCGTTGTAGTATTCAGGCTCAAGAGATGGAGACATTACTTGTACAGAGAGAAGTTTCAGGTAATATCTGACCACAAGAGTCTCACCTACTTATTCAATTCAGAAGGAATTCAATATAAGACAAAGAAGATTGTTAAAGTTACTAAAGATTATGATTGTGATATCTAATATCATCCAAGAAAAGCTAATGTAGTAGTTGATGCTCTTAGTAGAAAAGCCGTAAGCAAAGAAGAAGCTAAGGCTAGTGATTACGTCCTATCTGAATTTCAAATCATTCCTCTACCCATAGTTGAAGATTCCTTTGCTAGTGCTCTACTGGAAGATTTGATTAAAGCCACTACTACCACCTTAGATACCCTTCAAATACAATCGACATTGTTGCAAGAGATCAAATCAGCAACAATATTGGACCATCACCTTGGTGCACTGAAGAGTAAACTCGAGAATGGAAGGCAAGACCTTGATTTCATTCTGAACAATAAAGTTATCTATTATCGTGGTAGAGTATGCGTGCCAGAATCTATAGAAGATATGAAGGAAAAGATTTTGATTAAAGCCCACTCATCCCCATACTCTATGAACCCTGGAAGTACAAAGATGTTTTACGACTTGAAGAAGGAATTTTGGTAGAGAGGTTTTGTCACACTCCAATTCTGGTCAAATCAAAAGTGTGAATAAACTATCATAAACCAATGGCTCAAGCCAAGATCATATAGGACAATGCCAATAATCAAACCATGCACATTCACATCACAATCAGAGATAATAACTAATAAAGGAAGTCTTTACTAATATAAACTAAGGACTAAATGATAAATATGTAAGTAATTCCAGTTATCTCAATGTTTGACCAAAACATAAAATATTAGTAAACCTCACAAGTCTTGTAATCCAAATTTAAAATAAAATCCTAAGAATAAATGCAATAAAAGCACTCACATAATGAATCATGCTCGACGTCCACTGCATGCACATCCATAGCCACCACGTATCCATAAAACTATGCATTAATACAATCCTCGATAGTGGTACCTGCATCATCAGCTAAAAGAATACGATATCGTGGGGTGAGCTCACAACTTAGCTCAGTGAGAAAATAAAATAATGCAACAAACATATGAATGATGTCATTCATATCTTTGGTCTGGTTTAAGCTTACAATGGGCTATAGAAAGGATAAGTGGTTACCACACCTCTATATACTAGAGTATGAGCACAACCAACGGATCACACACAGTTGTCACCCCACAACACTCACTACAAGATAGAGATAGAGCTAGGGCCTAACGGATCACACATTGCCATCACTCCCCCTGATACTCTATCCCATATCAGTACATATGCCCCTACTGGTCCATCGGTAGAGCTACAGCCATACACTGCGATTACCCCCCAAACACCCTACAAACGTATTAAGTCTGCTAAGGTAACAGCGATTCGACGATGTCAGTGTGGCGAATGATTTGATGTTACAACCTCTCCCAATTCAACACACCGACCACACACAAGAACATGTCTATCCTTATCATCATCATCATATAAAGGAATAATAAATATGCATGAACAAGATATATAACAATTATTTGATGACATGTGAGATGCACAAACCAACATACAGATCATGGAAAAAAATAATTTAACAGAACGTAGAGGATAGCTTATTATTAACCAATTAGTTTAGGTCTTGTCCCTCACCTATTAAATGATGGTTGCTCCTTTCCAAAGCTTAGGAGATTATCTCGGATTAATTGATAACCTAAACAATTAATACATCTTAATTAGAGTTCTATTTTGTCAAGTTACAGTAGTCTGTTTCACTATCCAGTCTAGCAAATAAGCCTTTTAGACATTGTCCGATCACCTGACTGGCCTTGCATTGACCGACTGATCAATCATCCTGACAAACACTGTCATACTTCCCGAGAGTGACCGATCGCATGTCTGGTCTATCATTTTAATCGATCGATCACAAGTTTGGACAACCCCTGAGTCGAGTCATACTCTAGGTTATCTTCTAGTATGTTTATTTTCCTGAGTCGATTCTTTAGCTTTCACATGGGATCCATCCTAGAGTCATTCTATCGCCATCATCCACTAGTTTTAAATTACTCCATATAACCCTAACAACTACAATTTACTATGGGTTTATATAGGAGATCCGGTAACAGCAATCACTATGTTGGGTTTGATCTTTGATCTACCAACATTGTGATTAACAAGCCAAATCCTAACCAATACTAAACTTCTACAGAGACAAAGGGACTTTCCATTGGTTCCTCAATGCAGTGGGTTGGAAATCGATGGTAACTCCTTGCTGCAGAGCTTCTTCTCCTTTTCCCAAGCTTCTTCCTCTCCAAACCTTCTTCTCTACTCCTGCTCTCATTTCTAGGGTTTAGGGATGTTCAAAAGAGTAGGAGAAAGTAAAGGGACGTCCTCTATATAAAGAGAAAATCTCCATATAGAGTTCTCTCCCAATTGGAGTGTAATCTCCCTAAATTAAGAAACTTTCCTAATCTCGGAGTGAGTTTTTGGGCTTGATCGATCGACTGTCCGGTAGCCTAATCTGTAGAACAAACAACCTACGAGAGATCAGTTTTCATACATGGCTTTGTAGTTCCTTCATCCAGTTGGTTCTCTTGAGCAGGTTATGATGGAAAGACCTGGCACGACACGGTTAGACTGGTTTAGTAGAGTGTGGGTCTTACAACTCCCCCCTAAAATAAATTTTGTCCTCGAAATTTATACATACCTTTCAAGTCGAACAGGTGAGGACATTATTTCTACATGTCATTTTCTTCTTCTCATGTCACCTCTTCCACATCTTGGCTTCTCCAAGTTACTTTGACATAGTAAATATCCCGATTTCAAAGATACAATACCTTTTGACTGGTGATTTCGGTTGGCTCCACTTCAAAGGTTAAGTCATCCGTTAAATTCAGTAGATTCATAGTCAATATGTATGATGGATCGCTAATGTACTTCTTCAATAGGAAAACATGGAATACATCATGTACACCAGATATAGATGGTGTTAGTGCTAATTGATATGCCACTTTTCCATGTCTTACCAAGATCTCATAAGGTCCGACGGATCTGAGACATAGCTTCCCTTCTTTTTTAACCGTTTCAAACCTCCCGTAGGTGATATCTTCAGAAATACCTTGTCACCTACAGTGAACTCAAGGTCTCGACGTCGATTGTTCGCATAATGCTTCTGACGATCTTGAGCTGTCTTAACCCTTTCTTTCATTTGGTCAACCACTCGGTAAGTCTCTTCAACAAACTTTGGTCCCACTATTCTTCGTTCACCAACTTTATTCCAAAACAGAGGGGTTCGACATTTCATACCATACAATGCTTCATATGGTGACATTTGTATGGTAGCTTGGTAGCTATTGTTGTAAGCGAACTCGATTAGTGGTAGCTTCTCATCCCAAGCCCCTTTGAAATCAGTTGCACAGGTTCGAAGCATATCTTCTAGAATCTAAATGGTCCATTTAGAATGACCATCCACACTATGCTAAATTTTAACTTCGTTCCCATTGCTTTCTATAGACCCTCCCAGAACTTTGAGGTAAAGTGTAGGTTCCTATCTGACACTATGCTCTCGAGTACACCATGTAGTCTGATAGTGTGATCCATATACAGCTTGGCTAGTAGCTCCAAGGTATATTGTAGTCAAATAGCTATGAAGTGAGCAGTCTTTGTAAGACAATCGACAATCATCTAGACTGCATCAACTGATCTGGGAGTCAGTGGTAACCCGGTGATGAAGTCCATAGTGATGTAGTCCTACTTTCACGCTGGTTCTGGCAATGGTTGTAGTAAACCCATAGGTCGCTGTCTCTCGGCCTTCACTTGCTGATAGTTTTCAGACATTGAAACACATACCGTGTCACACCCCAATTCTGGTCTAACCAGAATGGTGTGATGAACCACCAATAAACCAACGGTTCACCCAGGATCTTGTATAGGTCGTACCCACCATATCAAACCACACACACATTCTACATTAATAATCAGAGGTAATAAACAAATAAGTGGAAGTCTTACAGATAATGAACTGAGAGTCTAACAATGATAAATAAGAATTTAATCCAATTATGTCCAAACCACAAGACATAAAAATAAATATTTAATTACATATCTGATGTTCAAATTATAATTAAACTTAAGCAAAAACACATTGGTTGCACTCGCATGATAAATCATACGCATCTTCTTCAGCTTCTACGTCTATCGCAGCAACGTGTCCAAACGTCGATGCATTCATATATTCCTCAACAGTAGGACCTGCATCATCAACTAAAAATATTCGACGTCGAAAGGGTGAGCACACATCATGGCTCAATGAGCAAACAAAACAATACAACAAACATATGCATGCATTCAATTCATATCTTTGGTCTGGTTTATAGGTTTACAATATGTTACAAAAAGGTTTGGTGGCAGCCGCACCTCTATACACAAGTGTGCGAATCCACCTAATGGATCAAACACCATTGCTGTCCCACATGCACCCACCATGGAATAAAGATAGAGCTAAAGTGTCCGAATCAAACACCGCCAACACTTCCCCTGATGCCCTACCCATTCCAACACGTAAGCCCCTATTGGTGAGGGCTTACAAACTGGGTTCGCAACTAGCCAATCTTAATGCCAAACAGTGTATCCAAGGCCTCACCCCAGCATCCCTCAATACATCCATAGAGATAGAGCTAAGGCCCCTCGGTAGAGTAAAAAACCACATGGTTCGAGACCACCTCCCCTGATGCCCTACGACGTAATAGTTCTGCTAAGGTAATGGCGATACGACGATGTTAGTGGGCAAGACTTGAGTAGAGATAGAGCAAGAGTCTGGTGATGAGGTCGAAGACCACCAAGCCACATCCTCCCCCTGATGCTCTACTCACATCCAACACACCAATTACACACATACATTCACATGTCTATTCTTAGCATCATCATCATCATCATCATCATGTTATAAATAAACAGAATTAAATATGCATGAATAGTAATAGCAGGAATATTGGATGACATGTGAGATGCACATTACAAGCATACAAGCATAGAATTAATCTTGGCATTGGATTCAATAAAAATAAAGAAGTTTGTTATTATTCAATTAGTTTAGGTCTTGTTCCCTCACTTGTTAGCAATACTCGATATCCTTCCAAGCCTTGAAATTCTCTTTGAATTGAATTAACAACCTAAAAGTTATATGAATTTAAGTTAGGGTTCATATGTGACATGTTACAGTAGTCAAAAATCGAAACAGAGCACTGGTAGGTGTCTGATTAGTCCTATGGTCTCATGCTGTATCGACCTGACTGTCTACGGTCAATACCCTATGGTTGCATATGGTGCGACCATAGCTGCGACCATATGATTTTTGAAATCTTTTTGAATGCCTATGGTCAATCCTCTGGTCATACTGGTCATGCTATGGTCGACCGTAGCTACAACCAAGATTTTTGGCCACAGTCTGCATGAAATTCAAGTTCTTCCTGGGTCAATTTTTCTGTTCTTCAAAGGGGTTTATTCTAAGGTCATCCTATGGCCATCATTAGTAATTTCTTATAAACCCTAATCATCAAATTCACTCCTCATGGTTCTCCTTTGGATTTTCTCAAGGAAATTACATAGATCATAATAGGTTGATATTGCCTATCTTTCATAGAAGTCTTATTCCTTAGAGTTTACATCTCCAGAGATTTGTTTCATACCTCTGCCTGTGTTAGAGAGCCAATCTCTTCTCAACAAATTCTTCTCCTTAGCTTTGTCTTCTCCTTCTCTTCCTTCTCTTCCTTCTCTTTCTCTAGGGTTTACTAATGTTCTCAAAGAGTGAAAAAGGGTTGAGGGACATCCTTTATAGAGGAAAACTCTCGATATAAAGTCATCTTTTAATTAGGAAAGCAATCCCTTAGTTTAAGAAAATTTTCAAAACTCGGGGTCTGATCTCGGATCTCACGGTCGATCATACGATCGCATAAACCGTCGACTTTAGGGTCAAAATCATCGACCATGGGGTTCTGGATTTGAAATTTTTGGTTTCGTTCCTTATGGTCGACCATACCTACCCAGGCATTCGACCTTAGGTATGTTTTTAGTGTTTTTAACTCTATTCTCATACCTAGTTTGTGATCTATCTTCACACACTTGTTCCATTTGGTACAGGAATGTTGGGAAGACTTGGCACGACATGGTTAGACCAAGTTAGTGGAGTGCGGGTCTTACAACTCTCCCCCTCTTATATAAATTTTGTCCTCAAAATTTGCATATACCTTTCAAGTCGAATAAGTGATGATATTGCTTCCGGCTAGCATTCTCTTCTTCCCATGTAACTTCTTCTACATTTTCGCATCTCCAAGTAACCTTAACATAGTAAATGTCGCGGTTGCGAGGACGTTGCACCTTCCGGCTAATGATCTCAAAAGGTATTACTTCGAACGTCAAATCTTCAGTCAAATCCGGTGGATCCGTTGTTAACACGTGTGTTGGATCTCTGACGTACTTCTTCAGTAATGAGATATGAAATACATCATGCACACTTAACATGGATAGTGGTAGTACTAACTGATATGCTACTTTTTCACATCTATCTAGAACTTCATAAGGTCCAATATATCTGGGACACAGCTTTCCCTTCTGGCCAAACCTTTTCAAACCACGCATATGAGATGTTTTCAGAAATACCTTATCACCTATGGTGAATTCGAGATCTCTGCATCGATTATCTGTGTATTGCTTCTGACGGTTCTGAGCTATTCAAACTCTTTCCTTGATAATGTCGACTACTCGACAAGTCTCTTTAACAAACTCTGGTCCAACAATACTCCATTCTCCAACTTCATTCCAAAACAAAGGAGTTCAACATTTCCTACCATACAGTGCTTCGTAGGGTAACATCTGTATAGTCGCTTGATAGCTGTTGTTAGAAGCGAACTCAATCAATGGTAATTTCTCATCCCATGATCCTTTAAAATCAATAACACAAGCTCGGAGCATGTCTTCTAAAATCTGAATGGTATGTTTTGACTGTTCGTCTCTCTGAGGATGGAATGCAGTACTAAACTTCAATGTTCTACCCATAGCCTTCCATAATCCTTCCCAAAACTTTGAGGTAAAGCGTGGGTCTCTGTCGGACACAATGCTTTCGGGTACACCATGTAATCGGACAATATTATCTACATAAAGCTTAGCTAACCTCTCTAGGGTATACTGAGGTCGTATAGCTATGAAACAAGCTATCTTGGTCAAAGGATCCACAATCACCCAGATCGCGTCAACTACTCGGGGAGTCAATAGTATCCCGGTGACAAAGTCCATAGTGATGCAGTCTCATTTCCATGCTAGTTCTGGCAGTGGCTGTAACAATCTTACAGATCTTTGCCTTTGAGCGTAGATCCTCGTTCAAGCATTATGAATCACTTTTAAATCACTAGAAAGACCTAACAAGTCGATAGATTTTAATTAGAATTAATTCCAATAAATTTAGACTAACTGAAATCGTAGGGTCGCAGGTAGGGTAGCACCTAGGGTAGTGCGACCCTAGGGTGTAGGGTCGAACATGGGGTCGGGTCTTATTCGACCCTACGTGTGACCACACCCTCCCTGGGACTTCCCGAGGGCATGTGGTCGATCCTGTGGTCTCGTAGGGTCGGTTATTATTCGACCCTACGTGCGACCACACGTATTCTGAGTCGACCTTTCATTCAAAAGTTCATTCTTTCATGTTTTGATCCTTTGACTTACTTTCATGATCCATTCTAAGATTGTTCTATGGCTCAAAACTCCAAGTTTTACACTGTTCATTGTCCATAATAATTTTCTCTATGGAATCTTTTGGAACTTGTCCATGAATGGATGATTTGGGTTTCTCCTAATCTTATGTTCTTCATAACTATTCTAGGATCTCTTATTCAGTTAAGGAATTAGGTCATACCTTTATTCAGAGGTTTCTTTGAAGTTTGCTTCTCTTCCTTAGTCTTCTTCTTCAAGTTTCCTTCTCTTCTTCTCTTCCTTCTCTTTCTCTTTCTCCCACTTTCAATTAGGGTTGTAAAGGAGTGAAAGAGGCTAAGGGACGTCATATTTATAGAGGAAAACCCTCCATAATAAGTCCCAATGAGTTTAGGAAAGATCCCCTTGGAATTAGGAAAGTTTCCTAATTTTTGGTTTCTGTCTGTCATCGTAGGGTCTGACGTAGGGTCGCAGAATCCGTCGACCCTATGTTTTTCTAGTCATGCGACTTAAAACGAGACCATGAAGTGAATGTTACTCATGCATATGTTTGTTGCATTGTCTGATTGTCTTACTGAGCTAAGTTGTGAGCTCACCCTTGTATATATACATATTTTTTTAGATGTTGATGTAGGTTATACGATGGAGGATTACATGAACGCTCCAGTGTATGGAGGCGTGGTTGCTTTGGTGATGCAAGCAGGAGAGGACGACCATGACGCTTCATGCGAGTGCCCTTTCTGCGTTTATCTCTAGGGTGTTGATTTATTTTATTTTATTTATTTTCAGTTGGATTTATAAAATGATGTAAGGATATTAATTACGTTTTGGTGTGGAGAATAACTTAATATTTTTATTAATTTATCAATAGATCACTCAGTTCATTTAATTTAAAGACTTCTGTTGTATTTTATTATATTCTGATTATGGTTATGTGCAATGGTTTATATGAGTGGACACGGTCTTATTGAGATCATGGTGTGAACTTTTGGTTCAGTGACGGTTCACTCACACTTCTGGTTCAGCTAGAATTGGGGTGTGACAATTGGAGTGGCCACCAGATTATCCAATCCACCCCTTGGTGAACTTCTTTGTGTTTACAGGTTCAATCCTTGAACTCGGCCTATACATGTGTGTAAGACCCGCACCCTAAATCCCCTACCAACCCGGATCTCCATTGTGCCAAGTCTTCCCATACCGACAACTGATGTACCCGATGCAGACCCGTTGAACACATTCGGTTCATATGTAAGGGACACCTATATAAACTTAGATGGGTTAATGGACCTTAGGTGGACCCTACATACATCCCAATGTATAGGGCCCAAAGAACCGATGTTGGGGCTGTGTTTTGGCCCTACCAACAACACAATCGACAGATGAGCCAACTGGTTCCTTGTCGCCAACTTGGTTTCACAACTCACACTCTCTCTCCCCATTTCCTAATAATAAGAGACCAACCCTCATTTAACCCTTTTAGACATTTGAGGGTTGTGGGAGATCTTAAAGGAGGAGCTTAGAGAGTTGGGAGAAGCCTAAGATTCTTAAGGAAATCTTCAGTAAGTCTATCATATTCTCCTCCCTTATAGTGTGTACTAATGGCCACCCTTGATGGTGGTGGTTGGCCACCATTAATGGAGGCCACAAAACCCTAGGTATTTGGTTAGGTCACTCAAATCTCCAATGGCGGTGTTAATAGACTCTAATAACACTACCAAGGGTGCGAAATAATACATTTCCCACCACGCATTTATGTGTGGAAGATGTTGGGGAGACAAAACTCCCCAAGTTCACTTTATCTTCCCTGCTGGGTCTGATTTCTCGGACTCAGCTGGCGGATGGGGCATGGCCTTGCCTTGGCTCCGGTATTGGACCATGAATGGTCTGGGTGACAGATGGAGCCGGTGGGGCTCTCATCCACTACCAGAACCCACACTTAGTTGATTCATTGGCTAAGCTCAGGTGGTAGACTAGCCAGCGGTACATACCGTGGGATAGCATCCACTAGCTCAGCTCATGGAGCCGCCTTACCTTGAGGGGTCGGCTTAGGCCTTTCAATAGGGAGCTGTGGCATGCTAGAGCTGACAGATTGATCCGCCGACTTGGTCAATCGGCACACTCACAAAAGGCCTTAAGGCTTAGCCAACAGATACAACCGGTGGTACCTACTGTCGGAGCTCTCATCCCCCGCCTCTACTGCTGATAGCCTATTACTTAGTCTAATCCTTTGGGGACCAACCGTAGGGTTTCCATCTTGCCTTGGGACCCATATTAAGACATTTAGAACATGTCCAAGCTGGTTTAAAAGGTATCTAAAACATATAATAAAACTTATGCACGTGATAGGTAAACCGACGTGGGTAGTTAATAAAGCCTTTTACAGGCTTCCATTTTCTGCATTTCTCTTGGTGCCTACAGGTGAGTGGTCGGGTCCGTAGAATTTGGACATAATTGTATGTCTATGATTTACGTGAATTAATAACATGCCATCCTTGTATATGATTATCTAAGCATACATTTGCATACAATAGAATTATGTATGTTGATTATGGATGTATTTGTATGATTAAGTCTATATGACATGTGGGCACCAAAGGGACTGGTAACGCATGGTTACATGGACCTTGCTTTATATGCTAGCATCCTAGCAGGGACATGGTGGCCCAAAGGGATTGCGGATTGGGGGTCTTTAATGGTGTGCGGCCCTCCTTGTTTCATATGATGCATATGTTAGGAGGTGGCGAGCCCTTCGGGGGTTTCACTTGTACAAGAAATTTAGCAAAAAAGACTTGGGTATTTTGCTTCTACCTTAGCCTAGGGTATGAGAGTTGGATGCCATTGACTGTAGGTGGGGCCGAAAGTTGTGCCTGAATCTCAATAAGGCACCTTTTAGAACCATTATACCAATGACTTAATAGTAGGATTGCATCATCATTTATTTTACGTGGCATGTGATACCTGATTTCCTCATTGAGCTGGCATGGCAGCTTACCCATTGTATTGATACATCTTTTCATTCTAATGTGGGTGACTTCTCTGTTGCCAACTTCATGGAGTCCCCTCTTGCGGGTCGATGCCACAACGGGAGAGGATTTCTCCAGTGACCATTGCGAGGGCTGCGTCTACACTTGACTTAGCTCTCCCTCTCTCTCTCTCACCTGAATTATAGTTTTGTAGATAGATGTGAATAATCTATCTATGTAGGGTTTTGGGACATTGATTTACTCACTCTTTTATTTATAATTGTACATTGGATACAACACAGTATTTGGAGAATAATAAATGTAATTTTCATAACAACCTTACTTGTGTCAATATAACTATAGATAGCATTTGTTTACTTATGATATTACTTCCGCTATTATTACTTTGATTTGTTATTTGATTATTGATCGATATTGCATATGTAATTTGTGGAAATGGTTAGTAGATTACAACAGTTTAGTGGATTCTGGGTGGATTCAGGTCACCTGATGGGGCGACCCGGGTATCATGCCCATATCTGGAAATGGGCTGTGACAAAGTGAACTTGGCTTCTACGTGCGAAACTTGACTAAACCAGTTTTCAGTAGTAACATCACATCCAATTATTCTCGCATACTCATTGTATAATTGGAAGGTCTACTCCTCATTCTTAAAAACCAAACCAACATAACGAATCCTAGATAAGGAATTGGGCATTGTCAATTACCCATTACTAGTTGTTGGTTCGTGTAAATTCACCATTTCCAATATTTTCAACTAAGTTGCTACATACTGCTACATATGCATCCTCATCCACTTTCTCCACCACGGTCTCTTTACTTTCATCTTCCATTTCCTTACTCATTTCAGTATCCTCAGAGTTTTCACCCTCCCTTATTTCCCCACAAACAGACCCACTTCTGCCAATTACAATTCTAATCTCATCACTACCATTAATTTCCTTCCTCAAAGTTTTTATAATATGGCTGCTTCCACATCAGTCTGTTTACCACACATAAATTTTTTTTTTTTTTTGAAAAATCATTTTTATAGGTCATAACGTAAAATTTTTTTGTTACTTGACCCTACGATATGCCTTTTCTTGTATCCTATGAATGAAAGTAAGAGCAACATCTATAAAACTAAGATCAATATACATTCACATTCACATTTTCTTGTTACTGTCCTCTCTCCATATAAACTAGTTTCTCCTCCATTGCATAGTTTCTCCTCCATTGCATAGTTTCTCATACGACACATTAATTGTTAAAATAATAGGTAATGTATGCAACACAAAACCAAAACATCATATGATATAAAGGGCAAAATTGTGTTGTTAAATCAGACAATTTATATAAAATTTATTCACTTTATTGATAGGCTTTTTGGATTTCTATAAATCTCAGATGTCACACCCCAATTCTGAACCAACTAGAATGGTGTGATGAACCGTCTATGATCCAACGGTTCAACCAGGATCTCGAATAGACCGTGTCCCTTTGCTTAAACCATAAACATCCACAACCATAATCAGAGTAAATAAACAATAGCTGAAGTCTTTAATATTAATGAACTGAGTATCTAACAGTGATAACATAAATAAAGTATCCAATTATCTCCAAAAGACTAAGACACAAAATAAAATAAATTAATCAATTACATCTTCTAAATAATCCAACAAATAATCTAATCAAAGACGCATGAGTTGCACTCACACGACGAATCATGTGATTCCATCATAGCTTTTGCATTCATTGCCTCAACATGCCCGTACATTGGAGCATTCATATAATCTTCTATTGTAGGACCTGCATCATCAACTAAAAATAGTCGACGTCAAAAGGGTGAGCACACATCATGGCTCAGTGAGCAAACAAAACAATGCAACAAACATATGCATGCATTCAATTCATATCTTTGGTCTGGTTCATAAGTTTGCAATGTGCAATAGAAAGGATAGGTGGCCGCCGCACCTCTATACATGAGTGTGTGAAGCCGCCCAATGGATCAAACACCATTGTCGTCCCATATGCACCCATCATGGAATAGAGATAGAGCTAAAGTGCCCGGATCAAACACTGCATGACACTTCCCCTGATGCCCTACTCATACCAACACGTAATCCCTTATTGGCGAGGGCTTGCAAACTGGGCTAGCAACTAACCAATCCTAATGTCAAGCAGTGTATCCAAGGCCTAACCCTAGCATCCCTCAATACATCCATAGAAATAGAGCTAAGGCTCCCCGACAGAGTCAGAGACTACACGGTCCGCGACCTCCCTGATGCCCTACGACGTAATAGTTCTGCTAAGGTAATGGCGATACGAAGATGTCAGTGGACAAGACTTGAGTAGAGATAGAGCTAGAGTCTGGTGACCAGTATGAACCACAGTGTCACGTCCTCCCCCTGATGCTCCCCTCGCATCAAGTACACTAACCACACACATACATTCACATGTCTATTCCTAGCATCATCTCATGTTATAAATAAACTGAATTAAATATGCATGAACAGTAATAACAGAAATATTGGATGACATGTTAAATGCACAATATACGCATACAAGCATATAATCATTCATGGCATTGGACTCAATAAATAAAAACAGTTTATTATTAGCCAATTAATTTAGGTCTTGTTCCCTCACCTTTGGTTGATAGTAGATCCTTGTTCAAGTTTTGTGAATCACTTTTAAACCACTTGGAAACCTAACAAATTTATAGATTTTAAATTAGAATTAATTCCCATGAATTTAGACTAACAGAAACTGAGGGGTCGCAGGTGTGGCAGCTCCTGTGGTCTCAGTTTCTGCGACCACAGGGTGTGGGGTCGCAGGGTGTGGTCGCATATCCTGCGACCACACCCTCCCTAGAAACTTCCCGAGGGCATGTGGTCGGACATGTGTGTTTCGTGTGGTCACACATCATGCGTCCACATGTGTGATGGTCGACCTTTTACTCTCAACTCTATTCCTTCATGTTTGGATCCCTTGGCTTATCATCATGGTCCTTCCTATGATTGTTCTATGGCTCAGAACTAGTATTTTACACAGAATCCATTGTCCATATAATTTCCTCCCATGGTTTCTCTTGGAATTTATCCATGGATTGATGATTTGGGTTTTACCTAAATCCTATCTCCTTCATGAACTATTCTAGGCATTCAATTTAACATGGGGAATGTTTTCATACCTTAAGCTTGTTGAAGATTCAGTGTTTTCTCTGAATTTTCTTACTCCTTAGTCTTTCTCTTCAATTTTCCTTCTCTTCCTTCTCTTTTCTTTCTCTCACTTTCAGTTTGAGCTCTAAAAGAGTGAAAGAGGCTAAGGGACGTCCTATTTATAGAGAAAAACCCTTTATAATATGCCCTACTGAGTTTAGGAAAGAACCCCTTTCGGATTAGGAAGGTTTCCTAAATTCGGTTTCTAACTGGGTTCGTGTGGTGGGAGGTGGGGTCACAGAACCTGTCGACCACACCTTCTGAAACATGCGACCATACGACTAAAATTCATGTGGTTGCACTATTTTGAGGTGTGGTCGATCACACCTATTTAGGTATGCGACTACACGCTCATAATTGACTGTTTTTTGGTTAAATTTCATACCTGAGCTTATGGTTTCTTCACGCACTTGGTCTGCTTGGCTCAACCATGATAGGAAGACCTGATACAAGATGATAAGACCGGTTAGTTCGATACGGGTCTTACATCAGATCTCAATTGTCATTCCTAAATAGATCACAATTGTTTGCAGATCCATTGTAAAGATATATAGGAAGCCATCAGGAACACAAACAAATAGAGAGAGAAAGAGGGACAGAGAAAGAGAGGAGGGTTCGAAGTAATGACATTTTCATAAGGTTCGAGATAGAAAGAGAGAGAGAGAGAGAGAGAGAGAGAGAGAGAGAGAGAGAGAGAGAGAGAGATAGAGAGAGAGGGAATGACAAATTGAAAAGAAAATGAGACTTGAAACTTCTCTTATCCATTCTTTCATCAATAAAATAAATAAATAAGGGTAATTACTCATACCACCCCTCGACCTATGATCATAATACAGAGACACCCTAAAGTTGATAACAATAATAGACCCACCCCATTGACTAACACCGTTATGTTTAGACAATTTTATCCTTGTTCCATTTACAAACAAAATGGGAAGAAAAGACATCTTTTACTTCCCAAATGGAGAATGATATAATTACATAAATTCCCCTACAACCCTTACATGAAAACCAACGCTTGGATTAATTACTTCTTCGTGTTTGGGGGTTTTTTTCTTCCTCATTTAGTCCGACGACTACGATCAACTTTGGGACAATAAATTGGTACATTTGTTCTTCCTATGGTTACAATTGTGTAACAACAGTCTTATTTAAATTTGATTGATTTTGGCATCGGAAGAGGGAGAAGAGAGTTGCAGAGAGGTACTCCTGTTCTTCCTCAAATGTTTCCGGTGAAGTTCTCATTTTCTAGCTTTTTCTGGTTTTGCGATTAATTCATCAACGGCCTCTTCATCTTTGTCTATTTTTGCAATCGATTCTACAGCTCCTTCGATCTTCGCAATTAATTGGTACAAGTTAAATTTTGTACAGGTTGATGCATCCAAGTTTAGCAAAAGTGATCTTTTTGTTGATTCAGTGCGTGCTCCATCTATAAAAATAATTTGGAAAAATCGGTTAGTAATCCAAACAGTGACTTTCGACGTGATTAACACACATGAAATCTTTGATATTTTTTAAGCATGTCGTTTCTCTTTTTTCAGATATAGTTCAGCTTTTTAGTTGTGAGAGAGAGAGAGAGAGAGAGAGAGAGAGAGAGAGAGAGAGAGAGTTATGGGAGCAAGAACAGCAAAGATGACGGCGAGTACAGATAAAGAAGATGCAGAAGCAGAAGTGGAAATATTGAGGTATATATTTGGGTTCGTGGAAATGGGAGTGATGAAGGGCACTATCGGCGAATCGATTTTATAGCTCCTTTATTGTAAGAACTTCGAATTCATAGGGATGAAGCCAATGCCGAAAGAAATAGAGGTGCCTGAGATGGAGCCGGAGGCAAAAAAAACAAATCCAAGGTTCAAATTGGACTACGAGCAGAATGAGAAAGACTATTTAGATCATCTACATTTTGATTTGAGAGAGATCAGATAGAAAGAGATTTTTCCCAATAGGTTATTGAATCTTAAGCTCCAAGAAAGCGAGAGGGAAAACCCAGAATTCAAATATAAACTAGAGAAGAAAAGAAGTCGTCATATCATCAGATGGCAAGAATCAGCCACTCTCCCTCATGCAAACTGAGTCAGAAACCAGATCAGCTCATCAATATTAAATTTTCATCCATAGAGCCTGCAACCAACAATTACAGCATCACCAAAAGAAGAAGAATAAGACTGATATCATCCCTAATCAGGTGCATTCCTCTCTTCAACCATATCTCTAAGTATTGATTTTCTTTCTGATAACCCTACTGTTAGGGATGAACGCGTAACCACGACAAAGAAACGAAGATCAAGCAAACACACAACACATGATTTGCCGTGGTTCAGCACTCAATCCGGAATGCCTACCTCCACCGCAAAGAAACAAAGATTCTTTATTGCTAAGAAAACTCTCTACAATTCTCTCCACCTGACACAGTGTCCTCCTTTGCTCAGACCTTACCTAGGTTTTCCCACACAGAGACAATATATAGGGAAACCTAGAAACCCTAATCCCACCACAATTATAAGTTTACCCCCATACATGTAATAGACTCATACCCTAATACAAATACTACCCCTTATAATTACGTGGACCCCACAGAATACAAGACACCAACCCAACAATCTCTACCTGGCTTGGATTCTGCAAACCACCTTGAAGAAAACCCGTTGATGTTGATTCTGTAAACCCGTCTCTGCCAAACCGCTACACCCAAACTAGCATAGCCCACACCCCGTCCGAGTGTCCCGTATAGCTCACCTCCACACGATGTGATGTGTCTCCATCTCTCCCACTACTGTAGCATCACCGAAGAGATCATTTCCACTCACAAAATTCGAAGCAAAAGATACTCGCTTCTTCCCAGATCTGCACTTGTTCACAACTTAAACTTTTTGCATCTTCTGTCTTCTATTTGTACTCCTTGCCTGAGTTCCAACAGAAGCACCATCTGTTTCAACACTCCCTGCAAGTCTATATAGATCGCCAACCATCTGTCCCTGCATTACAATTATGGCCCCTTTGGAGACCTTAAGAACTCCACCTTCAGATGAACACCTGTAGCCTCTCGCATCCAGTGTTTCCAATGAAATTAGATTCTTCCTTAAGTCTGGCACATGTCTAACCCTAGTTACAGTTCGCACAATCCCATCAAACATGCGAATTTGTATAGTCCCAATCCCGACAACCTTGCTTTCAGTATCATTTGTCATTCTGACTGTACCCTTATCACATTCATGATATGTAGCAAACTGTTCTCTAACTGAACACATATGAAACGAACAACCTGGATCTAAAATCCAATCTGAAGTATCCGTATCAGATGAAGTAGTGAGAAGGAGATCTCCATCACTTCATTCTTCTGTGACACCAGCAGTAGATGATTTTTCTCCACTCTCCTTGTCTTCCTTTCTTTTTATCCTCCTTACGCTTTGGACAATCCCATCTTATATGACCTTCCTCATCGCAATAATAACAAATTATTTTGCGACCTTGTGACTTGGAGCGACCCCTATTCTTGCCATATTCCTGTCTCCCATTTGATCTTCCTCTACCCTGACCACCAACTGTAACCAAGGCATTACCCTCATCTGACGTCCCCTCACTACTATTTTTCCGCCGTGTCTCATTCATTAGCAAAGTAACAATAACATCGTCAAGTTTGAGAGTATCTTTACCAAACAATAGTGTAGTCACAATGTGATCAAATGAATGAGGCAATGAGGCCAACAAGATAAGTGCCTTGTCCTCCTCTTCGATCTTCACATCAAGAGCAGACAACTCCGTCAGAATCCTGTTGAACTCATCAATATGCACCTCAAATTTCACTCCATCTGACAAACGGAAGTCATATAATTGTTTCTTAAAAAACAATCGATTTGTCAACGATTTAGACTTGTACCTGCTCTCCAACTTCATCCAAACTTTTTCTGGATCCTCCAAACCAATGACCTCACGAAGAGTATTATCCGCCAGGAACAACTGAATTGTACTATTTTCCAGATCCCTCAATTCTAGCCACTCATCATCTGTCAACTTTTTCGGCTTATCGGATTTCTTCTTGAGAGCCTTAACAGTCCCCTCCAGCGTAAGAATATTCTTCACCCGTTGTTGCTACAAGGTGAAATCATTATAGCCATTAAAGGGTTCTATGGAGAAATTTGAACCCTTCGCCGCCATTCTATTAACTCGATCTTTATCTTCTGTGTCTGCCATCAACTTCCAAGAGCTTCAATCACCATTGATCTTGCACAAGACTGTCCGATCGATATTAAAGACACCAAATCTGCCCGATCCGTGTCTTCCAATGAAACCGTAGTACCCAAAAACCCTTGGGACAACAACCTCTATGTTTTTTCCCTTCTCTTTGGATGATACAACGTATGAACACCAAATCGTATGATCCCTTTTTTTTTTTTTTTTCTCTCCACGTAACCGTACAAAGAATGTAATTTAGTAATTTTTTTTTTAAATTCCTTGTAATGATTACTTTTCAAAAGTAATCAATATTCTTGCTACTTTTCTAAAGTAATGAGAAAAAGAAATATGTACGAAAGAAGAGAAAAACATCCGTACCTTTCCTCTATTTTTTTTTTCTTCGATCACGTGAAGGAAAAAAATTCCTCTTTCTCTAATGTTCTTTGCGTACCTCCGTATCTCTTCCAGATCTGTGACTGATCTGTTGAACTTGGCTCTGATACCACTTGTTAGGGATGAACGCGTAACCACGACAAATAAACTAAGATCAAGCAAACACACAACACATGATTTGTTGTGGTTCAGCACTCAATCCAGAATGCCTACCTCCACCACAGAGAAACATAGATTCTTTATTGCCAAGAAACTCTCTACAATTTTCTCCACCTGACACAGTGTCCTCCTTTGCTCAGACCTTACCTAGGTTTTCCCACACAGAGACAATATATAGGAAAACCTAGAAACCCTAATCCCACCACAATTATAAGTTTACCCCCATACATGTAATAGACTCATACCCTAATACAAATACTACCCTTTATAATTATGTGGACCCCACAGAATACAAGACACCAACCCAATACCTACGTCGCCTGAGATCACAGATTTCTATCCCTGAAATCGCGATTGTAGAACCAAGGTATTTGGGGAAAATGAAGAAGAAAGAAAAGAAGGATTAAGGGTTTAAAATATAAAAAAAAGACTAATTTCGCCATTTCACATTACCCATGAGGGTATTTTGGACATTAAAAAAATTAAATCCTGCTGACATCAACAACTAATAGAAAAAAAAACTAATAGAATAGGTCTTTGTGTAACAACGTTTGGGATTTAGGGATAGTACGTGTAGTTGTTGTCAACTTTAGGATAATGTCTATGTTTGACCAATAGGTCAAGGGTGGTATGAGAAATTTTCTCAATAAATAAATATAGATAGAAAGAGAGAGAAACTAATTGAGACTGAATACCAATTATTTTTCATTGGTCGGACCGTTGCAACTGTTCTCCCGACATTACCTTGCTCAGACCTTCAATTGTCTCTGACAAAACCAACAAAGCATGGGAAAACTTCTCTCTAAAGTGTGTTTATATTAAATGGGAAAAGATCCCTATGAGATTCTTTCGCACACTTTCTCACATTTTGTTAATTTCTCTCTCCTTTTTCTTTTCTCTAACCATGTGGACTTCCATTGAAGATACCATTTCGTACAGCTCTATTGGTGTAATGTGAGAAATTCCCTCACAATGGCATTGTAGGAAACCTCATTCTACGTAAAATATTGGAACAAAATTTATCTATTTTTTTACAATAAATATAATTATCGCCGTATATAGTGCACTAGATGTTTTAATATTGCATGTACACATATACATACAAACACTTGTGCTTTCATTTCAATGGTCCGGATTAAATGATTTTGATCTGACGTATGTTACATAAGTGGATTGAGATATTCATCTTCACATGGGTTGGGTTTGAGATATTATTCATGTTCACCATGGCATAAGAAATACTTGATCCTATTGTTTAATACGATATTAAACACAACATATCCCAGTTTCCCATAGAAGAAACAGAAGAGAGGAATCCGTCCATATCTGACAACAACTAGAAGATTTGCTTCGAACTTTCTTTTGATCGTAAAGGATGCCCCAAGGTTGCACCAATGATGATGTGACTCTAGGACGGAGAAACCCTTCAGACAGACCAGATCCAGTACCAGCAACCACCATAATGCAATGCGGAACCTTCGAAACTAACTTAGTAGAATCATGGCATTGGTCAAAAGTTCCGGGGGGATACCATGTATTTGCACCCAAATTTGGAAACTATTAGACTGCCACTTGCGATCTGCATTAATCCATCTTTCTAATACAATAAGGTTCCCAGCCACAGACCATGGGGAGTCCTTTAAGACATTTTGCAAATCCATTTCATGATTAACTTTAAAGACAAAAATATCAGGGCCAAAATAAGAAACTTGTACCCCCAAACTTCGTATTCCATTAAAAAATTAGGCCTTTTACAACAGCCTGATGACGATATAATTTACTAGCAATAATCTTACCCACCAGAGCCTGGTGGTTGGAAACAAGAGGATCGTCCTCTTCAGAAACATAAAACGTATCATTATCGGCAGCTTCAGGAACGGCGATGGCGGAAAAAGAAGGACCATGTGACGTAGGAGGCCCACTGTCAAATACATTTGGTGAGACCAGGTGAGTCGAACAAGAAGAGGGGAGATGAAGAGAATCCATTTTCCGAAAAAGGCTAAGAACAACCAAAAGATCGATATGTCGAGGTTATGACAATGAAAAGGGGAAAGGAAAACACGCTTGAAGCGGACACGGCTTGCCAACGATCTTATACTCAGTATCTCAACTTTCTTTGCAGCCTTCTTCCTGACATTATTTTACATGGCTACTTATTCCTAAATCAGTGTGGAAGAAGATTTGGGGTTGTTCTGCTTATCCGAATGTCAAGGAATTCTTGTGTAGTTGTTGTGCTCAAGGAGTGGCTTCTAGGGAGAATCTTAATCATTGACAAATTCCTATGGATATTTTTTGTAGGAGATGTGGCATTGAAGTGGAGTTTGTTGATCACATCCTTCTTCACTGCCCTTTTGCACGGGCTATAGGGTGGGGTTCTTCTTGGTCTCTCAGAATCCCTGATTGTAGGGATTTTAAGTTATTTCCGTGGTTACTTACTTTGGACTTGGCACCGGGTATTTCTAAAAAGGAAGCCAAATAGTTATTTTCCTTAGCAGCTTTCCTTTGCTAGTTTTTGTGGAAAGCGAGGAATCAATTGTATTTTGGTAAGGCTAAATCTACTCCAATGGATATTATTCAAAGAACTGAAAAGGCGTATATGGAGTTTAGCCTTCATAACTCCGATTTTCTCTTCAACCTTTGTTGTAGATAGGGGTTCGGCTATGACTCGATGGACACCACCAAAGGAAGGGTACTTCAAGCTTAACGTGGATGCTGCCATGGACTTGAATTCTGCAAGATGTGGCTTCAGTTTCATCCTTCGATCTCATCAGGGTGAACCTATTTTTGTAGCCTCAAGTCTGGTTTGCTTTCCGTTTGTTACGGTGGGGGAAGCACTGGCATTGCGTGCTGGTCTGCAGGAAGTTATGAAGGCTGGTATGTCAGATGTGATTATAGAATCTGATTGTAAAGTGGTTATCTCTCTCCTTGTTGATCCTCAGCTATCAGGGGAAGTTTTTGTTCAGTCAATTGTTGATGATATTAGGCTAGTATGTAATCAGGGGGAATATCTCTTTTCATCATGTTGCTAGGGAAGTCAGTTGCTCACTCCCTTAGCCAGGAAGGCCTTAACCTGTGGAGGGAAGGTTAATTGGTAGATTGCCAATCCTTGGCTCATCGACCTTTCTAAAATCGATGCCTTGGCTTTTCATTATGGGCAATAAATTATCTTTCTACGGCCAAAAAAAAAAAAAAAAAAAAAAAAAAAAAAAAACAAAACACAACATAGGGAATTGGTTAAAAAGATAGTTCCAAGATAGCAAAAGGCACTTATGTGAAACGGTTCTCACGAGGATGGTTCAAGTAATTGGTATTAGATTGATAAGTCCATTTGCCATATGTCGTTATTGAATAATATTTTAAAAAACCTATTTCGACAAAAAACAAGTGGTATTGACCCGATTTGGACTGATCCCAGCTGATACTGATTGATCCGGCCGATATTAAGGCTTGTTTGATAATACTCTGGATTCTGGTCCAGAATAAGGATTCTACTCTAGGATTATTTGAGAGTAAAAACATGTTTGATAATACATTTTTTGAATGTATTTCAGTGTATTTTTAGAACAGAAACATGTTTGATAAACACTATCCCCCTATCGAAGTTTGAAAAAATGGTAGTGGTGGTGGGTGGTGAGTGTTGGCGGTGGTGAGTGATGGTGGTAGTGGTGGTGGTGGTGGGTGGTGGCGGCGGTGGTGGGGGTGGTAGTGGGTGATGGTGGTGGAGGAGGTGGCAATGGTGGCGGCGGTTAAGCCTTTGTTTTGTGAAAAAGAGATAAATAAGTGTATGAGAGAACTTCTATTTTACCTTCTTTTTTCTCTCAAAAATTGCTCTAAATAAAAAAACACAATTTTTATACTTTAAAAATTTAAAATTTTAAGTTAATTTGAATCGGATTCACTCCATAGGAACTCGAATCCAATTTAACATTTACGGTCCTGTCACTCTATCAGTAGATGCTGATTCGCCCGTGAGTCTGAGTGTCTGACTGCCGCTTACCTATATGAGACGTCGCTGGGTTACCAAGTCACCAGTCACCACTCAAAACTGCGCTCATTTTCTGTGGCTCAGAACACGCATTATAAAGCCGCTAGAGCTTACAGAGCCCAACGTTGGAAGCAAATACAGGAATGGCTGCCGACATCTCTCGACTCACTGTTTGCTTATCCGTCAACCCCCGAAGGCTCTGCTGCAGAAGAAGCTTCACATTCTCTATTTTACCGCTTTCTGTCTCCAAACTCTCCATTTCCACTTCAAGCTTGGGCCGTCTTCGAGCTTTAAAAGTCTCCTGCCAGACCACTGGAATGCAATCGAAGGACGTCTTGGATGCTGAATACGCTGTCAATGCTGGTCAGGATCGTCTATTGAAGGTATTTCCCATGGTAAAAAATGGATTGGAGGTGTAATTCAGTTTTCGTGGAGTTTGTTGTTTTAAAGTTTTGGTTGTTTGATGATGACAGGTTCCTATTTCGAATATTAGGAATTTCTGTATTATTGCTCATATTGACCATGGGAAGTCTACTTTAGCCGATAAGTTGCTGCAGATGACTGGTACGGTGCAGAAGAGGGAGATGAAGGAGCAGTTTTTGGATAATATGGATCTGGAGAGAGAGCGTGGTATCACTATCAAACTACAGGTTCGCATTTACATAGACATTTCGATTTCATTTGTTGTTGTTCTTTTCATATTTAAACTTATCGTGAACTTCGCGATTGACTATTGTATTCATAGAACCTCTGTTTTTTATTGGGTGAGTTTCTTGAATTGCGCAATCTATGCTTGGTATCCACGTGGTTGGGATTTTACTTTGGAGTGTTCAAGATACAGATTGTATGCTGTGCCGTTTTGAGTATTATAAATACGATTAAGACGAAAATTATGAAAGTGCAGCTTCTGTAGTTGGACAGTTTCTAATGAATGCGCTGATGTAGTTGAGACAGGATTGATAATTTCAATATGTAGTTACTAAAGACCAAGTAGGTCTGCAATGTCTGATATGGATTATAAGAGTAAATGTTCAGCTGTTGTTGATAAGTTTATAACATGCTTTTCAATCTTTGCCCCCATGGTGATAGTAGGTGAACTGTTTAACATGTTGATGGCAGAATTTTTTTTTTTTTTTTGATCAACACCAACTGTTAATTAAAAGATGGATTTTGAAATAGTATGTAAATTTGAAGGATTCCTACTAACATTTATGTTGACCCTGTCTGCGAGCATCATTTTGTTGTTTCTAATTTACTTTATCCTTTGTTTCAGGCAGCTCGAATGCGCTATGTATTAAAAAATGAGCCATATTGCCTAAATTTAATTGATACTCCAGGACATGTAGACTTCTCATATGAGGTATCTACAGTTTATTTGATATTCTCATTTCTGGTATTTTGTCATATGGAGGTGATGAACTTATCTTAAAGGGATCAATGACATCCATTCTTCCTTTGTGGTAGAGTAATTCTGTTATACCAAATTTTTGTGATCTTCACCTCACCATTTATCACGTGGAGAGATACTTTATTTTTTATTTTTTATTATTAATATTTAATAACAACATTACTGAACAGGGAACAATAGGTATTACAACTCCATGGGAGGATAGAAAACAACTTACAAACACCCAAAATAATGCATTTGAAGCAACACGAAAACTTGGAAATCATTGGACAAGGGCTGATGTATAGACTGTCTCTCTCTTTTGCTTCTCTAGCAATCTCCTCACCTGAGGTCTTACAAGATCTAGCCCTCCATGGTAATAGGATATTCCTATAACCAGGAAATTGATATTACAGAAGAAATAAGGTATGCACATTGCCACAGGATCCCCCTGCAGTGACATCCTGCCCATAAATACTCTTCAATTCTATTGATTCTCTTGGTGAGACCACTCAAGGGAACAGGTAACAGGGACCTCTGGCCCTAGAATGATCGATATCAGCTCTGCAGTTGTTGAGTCTGGCACTCCAAGAAAAACCTCAAAAATGTCCTTTATTTGTTGAGAAGAATGATCACCCACTTTGTGATCTGTTAAACAAATATGATGGAGGAAAGTTTCGTTTCCATTATTCTTTGTACCATGTCACAAATGCTCTCCCTATCAATACTAATTATCATACAACAACAACAACAACAACAACAAAGCCTTATCCCAACTAAATGGGGTCGGCTACATGGATTCTTGTCCCCTAATCAGCTCTGTTCGATGTCAAACTTGAAACAAGGCCTAAGCTATACTTGTTTTTCTTCACCACCTCCCCTAGGGTCTTCTTAGGTCTATCCTTAGCTCTCTTAACCCCGTCAATTTGAATCAAATCACTCCTCCGAACGGGAGCATCTAACGGTCTCCGTTGAACATGGCCATACCATCTCAAACGACTTTCTCGTAACTTATCATGTATTGACGCTATTCCCAAATCAGCTCTAATATGGTCATTCCTTACCTTATCCTTCCTAGTTTTACCACACATCCATCTTAACATCCTCATTTCAGCTACACTAAGTTTATCAATATGATGCTTCTTGACTGCCCCGCATTCAGCACCATACATCATAGCCGGTCGAATAACTGTACTATAAAATTTTTCTGTAAGTTTTAAAAGAATACGCCGATCGCATAGCACTCGAGACGCACTTCTCTACTTCATCCATCTTATTTTTATCCTCTGTGAAACATCATCGTCTATATCACCTTCTTTGTTTATGATTGAACCTAAATACCTAAAATGATCACTTTGCTATATTTCCCTCTCAAGAATGTTCACCACCTCATTATCCGTCCTTGTGTGACTAAAGTTGCACACTATATACTTCGTCTTCATTCTACTTATCTTAAAACCTTTTGATTCCAAAGATGATCTCCATAGCTCCAACTTTGCATTAATCCCTGCTTTTGTCTCATCCACTAAAACAATATCATTAGCAAAAAGCATACACCAAGGAACTTTATCTTGAATGTCTCTGGTAAGATCATCCATGATGAGGGCAAACAAATAACGGCTTAAAGTTGATCCTTGATGTAACCCAATTGTAATTGGGAATTCACGACCTTGACCCCCCACGGTTTTCACACTAGTCACCACATTATAATACATATCCTTAACTATGTCCACATATTTGCTTGAAACGCATCTCTTCTCTAGTACTTGCAAATTAACTCCCTAGCAAGGATCAAGGTGCCGGTTTCGAGACCTGTTTCGGTCAGGCTCGAAACCGGCACAACTCGGCGAAACCACCGAAACCAGGCCGAAACCTGGTATTTTCTACCAGCTTTATTGACTCCATAGTTTCGAGGCTTAAAAATGTTTTTTTTAATCTGATTTTTTTTATGTACCCTATTTAAACCATTTACACCTATTTCTAATGTTAGTTTGCAAAAAAGACATAGAAAATAGCTACATGTGGTGTGAACCAATGTTTGGTAGTGTACGCTGAAATATTACACAAATGTCACAATGTAGTAATGTACTAAGCTACTAACTACTAAATACTAAGTCACTAATTAACAATATTTATTAAAAATTAATACATTGATGATTGAACTTAGAAATTAGAAATCTCACCAGTTAGTTCTATGTGGAGCTTCGTGGTACATTTAACCACGTATAACATACCACTGATGGTGGCGATAACGCTCCTTAGATTGCAGCACGTATGTATCACAGGACATGGTATCACTCTAATTGTTCTGCTAGTCTCTAACAGCCCCCGAGTAGATAGATTCATCAACATAATATAAGTACCCTTGTCGAGGGTAAGGCTGATCGAGTGTGTGTGTGGGTGGAGCAGGAGTAGGCATGAACGTCGGAGGAGGAACATACTGAAATATGGAATCGACGAACGATGATCCAACAGTGCCACTGCCAACACCTGAGGCTGTGTCATCTCTAAATTGATTGCTAGGGTAGGAACTAGAATAACCCCCATACCCACCACCTCTAACCCCACTAGCCCCAGTAGTAGACCATCCAAATCCACCATGTGCCGTCGAATCGATACTCTCGCCGCCACTCTCTTCATGAATTACTGGGCTCGAGGTCCGTGTGATCATGAATTCTGGTGCACACCAATGCCCAGTCCCTCCAGTCTGAAAACTCTCCCCTAAATGCATCCCTGTCATGCTACCAGACATGGTCGATATATCCATGGGATCTGTTTCATCCATCTCCTCCTGTGGCATGAACCGCTGGCGTGATCCTCTAGTGTACCCTCTACTACTACCACTAGGCCGGGCTCCGTGGTCAGTATCTTGTGTACCATGATCATACTAAGTCTCCCCTGTGAATCTCAAGGGAGAAGGCAATGGATCTAGCTATTGTGGTTGGTCATACTGATCGGGCTCATTGCGTAAGGTAGCATATCTGTCATCACCACCACCACCATCATCATTATGCCCAGTACCACTAGGTCCACTAGTACCAGTACCACCCTGGGTGGCAGAAGGTGACTGTGTTTCTCCAGAAGAAACCGACGAATCACTCTTAGTCTCATCACTATCACCAGTCTGAAATGGACGTCTTGCTTGTGCGTGGACTCTACCCTCAGTAGCCATAAACTCTCCCACATCAACCTCCAAGGCTCCAGCAATAAGACGACTTGGTCGACCACCAACCTCATCTAATTGAGGCTCACCACGATCTGTAACCCATTCGTTCAAAGGATCAACTTCTTCTCCCTCCAATTCAAAGATCTCACTCAGCTCAATGGGGGTTTTAGCATCTTTGTCCCTGCTGAACCGTATGTGCTCTTCTTTCAGTCTCAAATTATAGTGCACATACACCAAGTCCTCAAGCCTTTTTGCACCCAACCGGTTTCGTCGCTTAGTATGTATAAGCGAAAATGTGCTCCAGTTTTGTTCACATCCCGTGGCGGAGCATGTTTGTGATAACACCTTTACTGCTATTGCACGAAGGTTGGGTGACTCCGATCCAACCTTCGTGCAATACCATGACATTTAAAAATACACAAAATAGATAAAATGACTTACCTTGAAGAGAGAGAGATATGAGTTGAGAGATGAAGAACCTTGAATAATCTTGACAAAAGTTGAGATCCTTTGAAGAAATGAAGTTTTAGGAAGAAAAAATTGAGGGAAATGAGGTTGGAGAGCAAAAGGGAGAAAAAATAAGAAAGAAGAAACGAAACCTACTGATTTTGAGTAGGTTTCGACACTTAAAAGGGGCTGGTCTAGCAACTTATGGGTCGAAACCTGGTCGAACCCAGTGGTTTCGGTTCGAAACCATGCACTAAACAGTTCGAGCCTGGGTTTCGTCTCGCCCAGGCTCGAAACCGAGTTATTTCGGTCGAAACTTCAAGTTTCTACCGAAACCTCGAACAGTGCTCCCTAGGGACTCTATCATAAGCCTTTTCTAGATCGATGAAAACCATATGGAGGTCCTTCTTGCCTTCTCTACATCTTTCCATGAGTCTTCTAAGCAAGTAAATAGCCTCTGTTGTGGATCTACTTGGCATAAAACCAAACTGGTTCTCCGTAATGGTAGTTTCTTTTCTTAAGCGGGTTTCAATAACTCTTTCCCACAGTTTCATAGTATGACTCATTAGTTTTATACCTCTGCAATTATTGCAACTCTAAATATCGCCTTTGTTTTTGTAGATCGGAACCACAATACTACTTCTCCATTCATTTGGCATTTTTCCTGAGCTCATAATTTTATTGAACAACATAGTTAGCCAAGATACTCCATACATTCCTAGGCTCTTCCAAGCTTCTATTGGGACCTCATCTGGGCCAAGTGCTTTTCCTACATTCATCCTCCTTAAAGCCTCTTTCACTTCTGTCACCCTAATTTTACGTATATACCTATGACCTGTGATGTCATGGTGAGTAATGGAGCAATCTAGAGCACTATTTCCTGAGACGTTTTCATTTAGTAAGCTGTAAAAATAATCGTTCCATTTCTCTTTAATGTCCTCATCTCTTATTAGAACTCTACCATCTGTACTTTTAATACATCTAACATAGTCTAAATCTCTACTCTGCCTTTCCCTCATCTTCGCTATTTTATAGACAGTTTTTTCTCCTTCCTTAGTGCTTAGATTGATATAAAGATCTTCATATTTCTTCGCCCTTACTTGTCCCACAATCTTCTTGGCTTCATTTCTAGCAAATCTGTATCTTTTTAGATCCTCTATATCCTTAGTCTTTTGCCATGCCTTAAAACTATCTTTCTTAGCTTTAATGGCTGCTTGAACCTCATCATTCCACCACCAAGACTCTCTAGGAGAATGACATTTTCCTTTTGATACACCTAGAACCTCTTTAGCAACTTTTTTAATACAAGCAGTCATCTCGTTCCACATTGTATCAGTGTCTCCTTCAAAGTTCCACATTCCTTGTTTAATCACATTATCAGTAAAAGTTTTCAAGGTATTTCCGTTTAAGCACCACCACCTTAGCCTAGGGCACAAAACCTGACCTTTCCTACTACTCGGCGTAGTGAGACATATATCCAAGACCAATAATCTATGCTGAGTGGTTAGACTCTCCCCAGGTATAATTTTACAATCCTTACATAACAATCTATCGGACCTTCGAGTTAGAAAGAAATCTATTTGGCTTTTATGGTGCCGACTTTTGAAGGTGACTAGATGCTCCTCTCTCTTTTCAAAGTATGTGTTTACGATGGATAAATCATAAGTTGTAGCAAAATCTAGAATTGAGCTCCCTTCTTCATTCCTTACTCCAAAACCATATCCCCCATACACATCTTCATAACCTCTACGATTTCCCCTTACATGTCCATTTAAATCACCCCCTATTATAATCTTTTCACCTTGTCTTAAACCTTGTACTAATCCATCCATGTGTTCCCAAAATTGTAGTTTACTATTCGCATCCAATCCTACTTGGGGTGCGTAAGCGCTAATTATATTGACTATCTCTTTCCCCATCACTAGATTGATGGCTATAATCCTATCACCAAATCTTTTCATATCCACTACATCATTCTTTAAATCTTTATCTACTATTATACCCACTCCGTTGCTATTATTTTTATCCCCGTATTCCAAAGTTTAAAGCCATCCAATTCCTTAGCTTTTCTTACCTTTCCATCTAGTCACTTGTATGCAAGCTATGTTAATCCTTCATCTCCTCATAACATCTATCAATTCTAGACTCTTACTCGTTAAAGATCCTATGTTCCAAGATGCTATTCTAATCCTACGTTTATGGACTAGTTTCTTTGCCCGCACTCGTCCACAGTGCGAGAACCCATGCCAATTTATCACCGCACTCGGGCGCCGATGCGGAGGCCCTAGCAAACTTTTCACGCATTCTGGCAATGCGGCGGCCCTTGCCCATTTTTCGCTACACCATGGACCAGGTGTAACGCGTTGTTTATAGAAAATGCCCTAGCATTACGTTGATTATCTTTTGTTTGTGAATCCATGATAAGGGTTTGACTTTGTTTTTGGTGGTACCGGCTGCCAACCTGACGTATCAACCCTCCTCCTTTATCCGGGCTTGGGACCGACAGCATAACACTGGCGGAGTTTCAATACTAATTATCATACTAGTGCATTATATCTCCTGGTGAGGTTGGGATACCAAATTACCTGGCAGAGATGAGGTGGTGGGTGTTAAATAATGGGTTGAAGGTATAGTATTTTTCTGGCCAAGACCATTCTAATGTTTCAGATTTCCCAAGAGGGTGGGAGGAGCAATTTTTTTTTTTTTTCAAAATTTCCTTACGGAGATAAGGGTGTAATGGGATGGCAGGACAGGATTTGTATAGTAAACTCCGAATAGCACAAGGCAGGGTTCTGTTGGGTTGAACTAAGTTAAATGATTATTTTATGTAGGGTCTTTAACTAGCTTGAAAGTGCATGTGGCTTTAGTAGCAGTCCAAATTTTGTGGACTTATTGTCTACATAGTTCTTGACTCACGTGGTAAATTTCAGACTAGAAACATTACACCATGTGACAATTTACAAACACATGCACATACATGCACTTTTGTCAGAATGCACATACACTTGTACTCATTAAGTATGAATCTTTATAAACATTACTGAATTTTTCTCCCCCATAGAGATCTTGTTATTGCTAGTTCACTGTATTCTTTAAAAGGCCAAGATCCTAGGTGTCACGTAGCTACCTTAACTATACTTAAGAATTTAGATAAGTTCACAATGTTAGCCCTCTTATGTTCTTTCTGGTCTTTCAGAATGTTACACTTCACTTGTTCTTAGCCAATTCATGTACCTTGTAAATGTTTTGTTATATTCTATATTCTATATTTTTCTCTAGTTATGATATATGAACTTTTTTAGCCTAATTGGATCATGAGGACACCTCTTCAAGTACTTCCTAGTTCATTATTCCAAGCCTTACTGATGCAATCTGCTCCACATTAATGCTTCCATAGTTGTCAAGGTGCCAAGGCGACCCAAGGCACTGGAGAGGTGTCTGGGCACCTAGGCGTACCTAAGGTGTTCCCAAGACGTTGTAAGGGTACATCTTAATAGAAGATTTATACAAAAAAGAACGAGTTAGAGCATCAATTTTTATTGTTTTTAATACATATGCATGATTCCATACATTATGGTTTATATATGTACTTTATACATCCAATAAAAATGCTGCAAATGGCATTACTTAAAAAAATAAATAAACAAATAAAACAAAGCGTGATACAATAAGGCGACCAACTGCCTAGGGTTTGAAAAACTACCTGGATGCCTAGGCGACGCCTTGACAACTATGAATGCTTCCATGACATCACTAGTATTTAAATCTTACTCTACTCTCTCCCTCTCCCAATGGCTCCATTTCCAATGTCTATCTTCCAACGGCTACATACTTTGGTTTGAAAAAGTGAATACTTTGTACCCTTGTACTTTGGGAATGATATTGAAAGCCCCTTTGAGAGTTTGTGGTCCTCTTGAGGTGAAAGAGTCCTACACTTGGGTTGAGTCTCCAAGAGACCCAGAATTAAGTGTTCCTCCCTGATCCTTGGGTTAAGTGGCCCCCTATGATCCTTGCTATTTTATTTTTGGTTTCTCTATTTTCTATAAAGCTTCCCCAATTTTCTAGTGTGTTCTTCAATTCGAAAATACAATATATATAGGTGAAGAAAAAAGAGCCGTTGGAATGTAGATGTTGGAATATAATCCATTGAAATGTAACCGTTAGAAGATAGCCATTGCGATATAGCTGTTGGAAACGGAGCCATTGGGAGGGAGGGAGAGAGGGGGAGAGTGGAATGGGCATTAAATACTAGTGATGTCATGGGAGCATCAATGCAGAGTGGATTGCATCATCCTCCCCCGCTTTGAAAGAACTTGAGGAAAGTCTGGGGTCCTCTTGTGGTGAGAGAGTTGCTAGGAGACCCAGAGTTAAATGGTTCTCTTTGACCCTTGGTTTAAGGCTTCCCTGTGACCCTTGCTATCTTGTATTTGCTTCCCTATTTGCTATAAAACTTCTCCAATTTCTTCAAATCGATTGTGAATTGCATCACCTACTTCATTTGTTCCCCATCCTATTACAACATTCTTGATGAAAAAATGAATTATTTCTGATATTTAGGCTGTTGTCATACCTTACTATTCCATTTTTTGTAGGTTTCTCGTTCTCTTGCTGCTTGTGAAGGTGCTCTCCTTGTCGTAGATGCCTCTCAGGTGCAATTTTCTTCTCTTTTCTCTTACTTAATTATTTTTCTATTTTGCACGTTTGATTAGGCCAGTGTGAACTCTTTTTCTTATGATCATGATTAGGGTGGGAATTGGGTAGGTTAAATAGCTGACCCTGATGCAGTACAACTTATAGAAGAGGAGCCAAAGCAAGCCGGCAAGCCAAAGCCAGCCACCCAAGCCAAGCCAAGCCAAGCCAAGCCAAGCCAAGCTAGCCCAGCCAGTTGTCGGCTGGGCTGTTAGCCATAGACAGCTGCTGGCCAGCTATCTATGAGTGGATCTTCCATAGTTAAATATTACTAAATTAGTACTAGCTATAGCTAGTTGTTTCCTAAGTTAAATATTGCTAGTATTAGATACTTGCCTAAATTTAAATTACTATTTTCAGTTTTAGTAACATTCTATTTTTCAGTTTGGAAAGTTTTTATTAGGCAATTAGAATTTTCTCCATTTGTCAAGTTCTTGTACAAGATTGGTACTTTCCTTTCCTTGCTAATTGTCAACAAGGAAGGATTGACTAGTCTTCTTTCCTAGTTGTAATTCAAGACAACTCTATAAATACAAGAGAAGAAGAGGAATTTAGTTTTTGGAAAACTAAAGTAGGAAATAAGACTAGTCAATTAGGAAAGAAGACTAGTCAATCCTTTCTTGTTGACAATTAACAAGGAAAGGAAAGTACCAATCTTGTACAAGAACTTGACAAATGGAGAAAATTCTAATTGCCTAATATAAAATTTCCAAACTGAAAAATAGAAAGTTACTAGAACTGAAAATAGTAATTTAAATTTAGGCAAGTATCTAATACTAGCAATATTTAACTTAGGAAACAACTAACTATAGCGAGTACTAATTTAGTAATATTTAACTATGGAAGGCCAGCAGCTGTCTATGGCTAACAGCCCAGCCAACAGCTGCTACGGTTCCATAGCCCAGCCGGCTTGGCTGGGGTAGCTTGGCTTGGCTGGCTGGCTGGCTTTGGCTTGCCGGCTTGGCTTTGGCTCCTCTTGTATAATTTGTACTGCATCAGCTAGAGAACAAAAAAAAAAAAAAAAAACACCCAAAAAAGGTCACTGGTTCAATGGACCACGTTTGGGAGAAATTTTTTTTTCTTAAATCTGGAAAATAACAAGAATTGTTGCTGTTTACAAGCCTAGTAGCACTTTTATACTAAAAAAACTTGTTAAAGAAGTTAGAAGTAACTTGGTCAACAAGTTGGCTAATTCAATAAGCTAAAGGGTAGCTTACTCAACACTATGTTTTCTTAAATGTGTTACTTCAATAACCGATCCATGAACTCGTGGACTCCATGATTCTTTAAACTCAATTTCATCCATCACAGTGGCTGCTAAACAGATTCACAAAAAGATTTTCTCAAGGTCTTAAGTATCGCTATTGGGTATCGTATTGTTCAGACAATTTTAAGAGATGTATCGTCATGCATACGGGTAAGATACGCTAGGATACGAGTAAGATACAAATGGGTATGCTTAGGGAACATGAAAAATACAGTTTTGCAGCATAAAACATTTTAAATAAGCAACATAAAAAAGGGAAAAAAAAAGGTTTCTTACATTGATTCTAATACCAGGTTGAGTTGCGGCTGGTTCAAACTTTGGAGATAAAAGGAAGTGTTAGGCAGTGGTGAAACCAATATGATGCTGCACACATTTTTAACATATGTGCAGTACTGGCCCCAATCCATATACTGATTGAGGGATGGTAGTGTTACCTCCCACTCATAGTGGAACCCATGTATGCTCATCTGGAGTGGAAGCTGCGTGTAACCTTACTCTGAATTTCCACATGATGAACACCCAATGCAGGAAGAAGCACCAGAAGGTACTGTCCATATTGTGAAGGAGCACTATTTCAAGAAAATTTTCTTTTCTTTTTTCAATTTAATACAAAAATTTTGGATTTTCAGAAAATGGAAAACAGAAATAAAAGTTACAGAAAAATGTTAAAAACCTGCAACACTTATCCATATCGTTCCTCATCTAAAGCAAAAAATTCAATACAATATGATGCACATTTGCTTGAAATTTTCTATTTTTTAAGTATATTTCAATATGTTTTGGCCAAATATAGGAAAAAGTAATTTGAAATACCCAATGTTAAGTTTCTTAGTTTTATTAGAGTAGTGACGTTTAGTATGGGTGGTGTTTTTATAGGTGGTGACGTTCAGTCTTTTATTTTTTCTTCAAAGAGTCGTATCCACTAGCCAATACTAACCGATACAACTCGATACCTCCCCTTTTATTTATTTATTTATTTTGAGTCTCGTATCCCATTGTATCGTATAGGCTGATATGGTACAGTACTTATTAACTTGGATTTTCTTCATTGCCTGTCCCAGGAAAAAGTGGAATCTGGAATTACTAAAAATAGTGAAGACAGCCTAATTGATCAAAAGACTGAAAATTTAAAAAGAATGATATTTTTTGAATGACAATCGTAGCAAAAAAAAAAAAAAAAAAAAAAAACTCTTTTCCATGATCTCCCATGGATCAACAGTTACATTTGAAGGGGCTTGACTAATTTTCCTCTTGTAGCAGTAATATGACTAGTTGATATAGCCAATGAGGGGAAGGGTTGGGTTTGGGATAGTCTAAACTCCTTGCTTATCCTGATCTGTTACTCTCACTTCACCAATCTTCGTTGCTTATGTTGTTTTTGTTTTATTATGGAGTGTGGACTCCAAACTGGTAGCATTGGAAAACTATGTATGAATAAAAAATAGCTTTGTTGCTGCTAATAGTGAATGAGCACTGTGCTGCAGGGGGTAGAAGCTCAGACACTGGCAAATGTTTATCTGGCTCTAGAAAACAACCTTGAAATCATCCCTGTAAGTGCTACAAGAGTGCAGGACAACTAATGAATATGTTTTTGTAGCATTCATTATTTATGACTTAGTTTCTTTTGGAAATTTGCTTGCCAACAATTTAGTGGCTGTACTTGTTATTTGTCAGAACAAAAATAAGAACTATTGCTAGGTTCTTGGCATGAAGTACTGTTTACAAAATGGTAGTAAAAAAAAAGCTGCTTTTTTGCCCCCCCCCCCAAGGAAAAAAAATTGTTGTTTGCTTTTTCGCATTTGTTAGATGTTCTTTTGAAGTTTGGATAATGGGAAAGATTGATTAAACAAAATGCTGTTCTTCTTTTACGGTTTTTTCAACTTCTTGTTTTGAACCATGGAAAAAAAAAAATCTCCTAATGACCTCAATCCTCATCGTTGCATCTCTAGTAACCTTAGCCAAGTTTACCTGATCCTGTTTTGGTAATATATATTGTGGTCAAGCTTGCCTTTGCTGCGACAGTGTACTATATTGGTTTGAGAGGAATCTTTGCATGTGGGCTTCCAAATCGAGATCCTTCGCTCAAATTTGGGAAGCCATCATCTTCGACGTGCGTGGTACATTATTACCTCTATCCTCCCCTCCCCAGGATTCTGAGAAAAATAGATCTATTCTATCCTCTTGGGACCTTATTCCTGGATGAGGGTTTTGTTCTGTTGCTTATGTTCCTTGTTAGTTTCCTTGGTTTTGGGGTTTTTGCCTTTGTTTTGTAAATAGCCTGGTTCTATCTTTTGGATGCTCAGGTTTGTTTCCCCTGTTCTCGGGGTGTTGTTAGTATATTTATTCATTCACCTAATGTTATATATATATATATATATATATATATATATATATATATATATATATATATATATATATATATATAGGATTATCTTCTTGTTGACACCTCTTAAGTTAAATAATTTGAATCCTTTTTTTTTTGCCCTCTTAGTATTGTACATTTGTGCTTTTTAGTGAGGGTAGTTCTTGTCATTTCACATGTCCATTTGTAAACCGCGCGAGATAATGGCAACTCTCAACAGTGACGTAATGGTAAGTCACTTTCAAAAAGTTTGTGAAAAGTCTATTATACCCTTGACTTAAAAAACATTTGGAAATGAGACAAAGGGTAATTAGAAGAAGGTGCTATGTTCTAAAGACACCTATAGAGGTGTCATTCTGATAGTCCTCTGTCTTTTTTTCCAAACATCATGAGGCATTTATTTTGCCATGTGGGCAGATGATGTATTGGCATGCATCTTGTGTATGTCTATACATTTGTACTAGACTACTAGTACTCTATACATTACGGTGCACTCTCCCAACTCTAAGGATGAACAAATGATTTAGATTAAAAAAATCGTAATGATGAATGGCTCAGATTTCTCTCGTGATTTTCGGAAGTGTCATAGTCCATTGTTACATTGATAACTACATTGTCTGAATGACACCACTATAGGTGTCTTAGAGCATGGCATCTTCTTCTAATTACCCTTAAATCATTCCCAAAAGTTTTTTATGTCAAGGGTATAATAGATTTTTCACAAACTTTTGAAAGTGATTTACCATCCTCTCACTGTCAAGAGTTGTCATTGTCTCGCACGTTGTTTGAATAAGCATGTGAAATGAATGACAAGCATTATCCTCACTAAAAAAAAAACAAATGTATTATAGTAAGAGGGCAAAAAGTAAGTGCCTGTTTGTTTGATGGAATCCTTGGGGTGGGATTCTTGTTGATGTGGGACCTAGGTGTTGATGGGGGTATAAGAAAAGAATGGTAAAGTTGAAGGGAAGTATAAATTTTCCTACCCCAGTGATGTTTGGTTGCTTAGGAAATGTTATTATATTAAAAAAAAAAATATTATTCTGCGGGGAATGTTCCAGAGGGTTAAGGAAGGAGAGAGGGTGGAGGGTTAAAGAGAGAGAGAGAGAGAGAGAGAGAGAGAGGAGAGAGAGAGAGAGAGATTCCTCTATCTTCATATTGGCCTCATCGAGAATTTAGAATTGAAAACGCAGAGAGGGTTTCGAGGGAAAAGGAGGTGGTGGTGCTCATAGTGCACAGCTTAAGGAGCAAGGGCTGTGATCGGTAGAAGGGGAAATCACAGTCCTAAGGTTGGCGTGTTTCAAAAGAGTCTCTCTCTCTCTCTCTCTCGTTGGAATGCGACATTCGGTTGCAAAACTCCCCTGCCTGTAAGTCTTGAGATCCCTCCTTCAATTGGCTGAGATTTATTTTTTTCTTTACATCTTAATGTGTGTCTAAGAGATTTTGAAAGTACATTACAATTCAAATGTCTTTCTTTTTGAGAAAGTTGTAGGTATGGAGATATCAGACATTTAAGTTGGGGTGGTTTATTTTGGTTCCTATTACTGCCTTTTCTTGGCTCTGCAATTTGAATGATGGAGGTTACAAAGACTGAGGTGGTGATTAGAGAGAAAGAGAGTTGGTGAGGATAGAGAGGAAGTCAGCAGAGAGAGAGGAGGAAAGGCCATAAAGGCAGCCTGCAGAACCGATGGCTAAGAAGTCTTGCTGGTCTAGGGTTCCTGATAGGGGAAAGAAGATGAGGGAGGGAGGTTGAGGAAGAAGACGTTGCAACTCGAAGAAGAGGATAGTTGGAAGTTGAGTAAGAAGACCATTGCAACAACACCCCATGAACAGTGCAAAAATCCCATGAAATATACCCGACTTTGGAGAAGCCAGGGTGGAGAAAATACAAGCCCGACGGACCACCAACAGCATTCTTTTGATCAAGGAGAGAATTCCACCTTGGGTCTCCAAACGTGTATCAAATTTCCTGTTCATGGGGAAACCGTTCAATTATCCCACCTCTCAAATCCCACCCCACCAAAACCCTTGCATCCGAACGAGGCCTAAGATTCCAAATTATTTGACTCTTATAAAATAAAAGGAAAAGAAACATGGGCTGAACAAAACTATTAAACACTGTGATAGTCAGAAGCGAAACCTTTTTAGTATTTTTTTGTTTCATCTTATTTTCTTCATTTTTTTCCTTTTAGATCAACTGCACTATTCGGTCTTGATAGATACAGTTAGCTGTTCGGCTGTTCCCATCTTAGGCACTTGATTCTACTTTTTTTCAGGCAAATCTTATTGGTCATATACTCTATTGTTTTTACTTTTTATCCATATGTAACATGTATACATATATCCATATTGGCCATTTATGCCAAGGAAGAATATCTTGGTTTCGAGGCCTGTTTCAGTCAGGCCCAAAACTGAGACGAAATATCGAAACCACCAAAACCAGGTCAAAACCTGTGTATTTTTCTGGGTGAAACTCGAAACCATGGTTTCAAGGCCAGAAAAAAAATGGCCGAAACCTGTTGAAACTGGGATGAAACTTGTTGAAACATGGGGTTTTATAGCCATGATTCGACCATGTTTTGTTATCACTAAAACCTGCTGAAACCTGGTCAAAACCTAATACTTCTGTTTGGATCGAGATTTGGAACGATGATTTATGCATATCTAAGTATTTTAAGTTCAGATTTTTTTTAAAGCACACTTTTGTGAGCCTAATTACTTAAATCTCAGGTTAGTTGCCAGGATAATTTGTAGCCAAAACCCACAAACATGAATACTTAAACAACTTCATTGTTTTAGCTTCTAGAGTGCAAGTGCCTGAGTAAGATCTTTTATAGCTGACCCATTTAATAGGATGTGGCTCAGTTGAGTTGAATTCTGTTTGTCAGCTCTTATTGTTCTCTAATGTCAACATGTCTCTGTTTATTTCTCAGTTCCTCTCTATGAATCGTAGCTTTTGAATTTTTCCAAATAAAACAAAGGTGTAATAACGACTCTTTTCTTGCCATGTGGCAGAGTGTCATTGGTTGCACCGTTGCATTTTGAGAGTGTTCAAACAGGCTGAAACACAGAGATTTCAATGACCATAAAGTACAATTCATGGTCACATTCTTCAAATTTTGTTTAATTTGAGTGCCATACGATTTTTATTCATTAGTTATTACTTCTTAGCATGGTTATTATACAAGCATTCTGAATGCTATATGGTGTACTGAATATATAAAATCAACAAGTTTACTATGTTATTATCGGCTGATGGCTGTCTCTTGTCTCTCCGTTCTTTAACTATTGGTGGATTCCTCCTAGCTTGATGGAGTGGCAGCACCTCTGCAGTTCCAAAAATTTCTTTAGTTCCAGACCATCTAGCTGTGACTAGTATTCCCAACCAATCCTGAACTACATCAGAGGTTTCGATCCTGTCCTCACACTGAACTAAAGATTTGAGAAATCACTTGTGGTGCACTGCCTGATGTGAGGGACTTGGGCCATGATACAAATATGGGTGTTTTGCAGGGAATGAGCACTGCACTGAGGCTATTGAAGAGGAGTTGGAGATTGAGGAGTTATAGTGAAGCAGAGTCAGTAAATCCATTTGAGATGATCATATGGAGGCTACTGAGGTGGCATGGACATGTGCAACGGAGGCCATTTAGTTGGGATAAGGCTGAGTGAGTTGTGTATGGAGGCTACTGAGGGTGAGACTCTGGAGAAGGTGGAGTTAGATGTTACCAAGAAGATGGATAGGCATGGCTGTACATCCATGAAGTTGTAGTCATTGTGGTGAAAAGTAAACATCTGGGCATAGTCTGTATTGGGTGAGGGAAGTTTACTTTTTTTTAGTTTAAAAGGTTGGAGGAGAAGATAGAATGAAGAAGGCGGGTCACTTTTCTGGACAAGTGTAGCATCTGGGGGAAGACAGAAATCAACTTCAGAGGCGAATTGCAATGGCTCCATGACCACTAGAAGTGCAAGTTCATGTAGGGTGAATTTCAGAAGCAGAAGTGAAAGAAGTGGGTTTACGGTGGAAATGACCTACAAGCTGAATTACAGAGCTAGATTGTTTGTCTCTAGAAGGGGTGGCAGTGAATGGGCTGAGTCATTTTCTTTGTTTAGTTGATTTTCTGTTTGAGGCGGAAGGTTTTCAGTTGCAGGTTTTAGGTCGCTAGGTATATATGGTTCTTTTGTGCTGTTTTTGGTGTGGGAGCTTCAGTTTGGTGTATCTTTTGGTTCAAAGGAGGTTGGTATATTTAAGTAGGGCTATGCCTCTGAGCATGGTTGTGTTGTCTTTCTTATTGTCATCTTTGGAGCTTCATCTCCTCCGTGTCTGTGTATCTCTGTTATGCTTTTGATTTTTTATAAATTTATTGCCAATAGTTAAATTTATTCTTTTTAGAGTTGTTCATTCTAGTGTTACTATAAATACATTGCTCCAAATTAAATCAGGTATATGTGTAAAGTTTGTTGTTAAAAGCATTCTGGGAACTGTTTTTGTAGTCATCTCTGATAAAAGGATTATTCTCCTATTCAGAGTTAGTGCAGTACTGCCATACTGGAGATCTTCAATTGAAATATCTAATATGGATAATACTCTTTTTGAGCCCCAAAGGTCCCATGGGCTGACACTGTGTGGTTCAAAGGTCACATCCATGGCACAGTTTTATTGTTTGGAGGGTGATGACTATGTCCCTTCCAACAGGTGTGTTTCTTTGTCAGAAGAAAATTGCCTCTTCTTGCAGTTGTTGCCTGTGCTGGTTTGCTGATGAGGATGTCCAGCGTCTGTTCTTTGACACTGTCGCTTTGCTGCTCGAGTTTGGGAAGGCACGTTAAGTCGCTGCTGGACTTCCAAAAGAAGGATTGAAGTTTTTGACAGAGTGGAGATGGGTTTGTAAATCCTATGGGGGGAAAAGTCTCTTTAACCTAATTGGCAAGCTTTCTTTTTGTGCGACTATTTGTCATATTTGGATGGAGAGAAACTTTGGAATGAGGACCTCCAAATCAAGGTCTTTCATCAAGTTTTTGGAGGCTATTATTTTTTTTATTTTTTATTTTTATTTTTTTATGTTAGGGGTTCTATATTGCCTTTGAGCCTGTTTTCCAAATTTCTAGTACAGATAGATTAATTAGTTCGTCTTGGAATTTACCTATCCAGCAGCCTACATGTGGATAGGATTTCCGGAGTCCAGTTTGGTATGTATTTGTTTCAGGGGCTGATTATTTTTCTGGATCCAGGTCTCTCTGTATTCCTTGGGTTTTAATATATTATTTTCTTCACCCCCACACCCCCAAAAAAAAAAAAAAAAAAAAACTTTTTTGGAAATTTTAGTATTACTGCTAATGCCATCTAAGCTTTTGTTACTGTACCAACCATTTCCAGACCTCTGCAAGCTAGTTCTGTAGTATTTCATTTATTTTTTTGGTAACCAATTTATCATTTAGTTTAAACCCTTGGTTTATTTGAAAATTAGATTGTAGAGGTTTTCCTGTTTGTCCTATTCTTGAAGATTTTTGCTCAAATGTCCTGCTGGTTGTCTGGCCGCATATGCAAAAGGTGCTGACTGCAGTTGAGGAAAACCATGATGTCTAGGTAAAAAAATTCCAAGAGGTTTATATATATATATGCCTTTTGCAGCACAAAAATGAACTGAAATATGATTAATGGGACCCTTTCTTTTGTACACAGAAAACTAAGGTGTACACCCACACACAACTATTGTCGGTACCCACCATCATTTCTTTTTACTACAGCATCGATTCTTTATCCCTTTTCCCATCTATATGATTTTCTTTCGTTATGACAAATTTAGATGGGTAAACTCTCTTACCTTTCCTCAAATATGTACAGGTTTTTTTTTAATTCACCAAAAAAAAAAAAAAAATGTATAGTTATTGAAGATGGGAAGTTTCTGAATCTTTGATAGCTATGATTGTTTCTGTTTTACTGCAGGTTTTGAACAAAATAGATCTTCCAGGTGCTGAACCAGATCGTGTATCACAAGAGATTGAAGAGGTTAGTGTGTGAGCTCTGCAGATAGTGCATAATTTAATATTCTACTTTTGGTCCCTGTTTCTTAACTTGTCAACATTGATTAGAGGAAGTTAGTCTGGATTGTTTGAGCACTTTCTCTTGGAAGGTTTAGCTCTGGTACCAGTAAATAATGGAAAATCTACTTCCTCTCCAATACTTGGATTTTCAATTTATTATTTATTGTCAAGATTTACTTACATATGCTACCCCATTTCATTATAGTGAAAATTGCTAGTAACTGAAAATAAGGATTGCCAATGATCGGTTCTTGAATTATTTCTTGCATGCTTACCATCTATGGTAGATGATGGTGGTCTATTGCTTTACAAATTGCGTCTTTATACTGTTGAGAAGGAAAGAGGTCAAGTACAAATAATGCTGGCTGCTAAAAAATGTTGTATACTAACTATGGATTTATGTATGTAGATTGTTGGATTGGATTGTAGCGAGGCGATTTATAGCTCAGCCAAGGTAAGTGCAAAGTGCAATCTTTCATTCATGTGTATATCTAACTAGTAAAATAAAAGGAATATGAGTAAGGAATTTAATATTAAAGTATCATTATCGGGTATTGTATCGGATGGGGCAAGATATGCATGGAAATGGGCAAGTTATGCATGGAAATGCCTAGGGAACATGCAAAATAAAATTTTGAAGTATAAAAGCTATAATAACTAGCATGTAAAAAGGAAGAGGTTTCTTACATTAGTTCTAATACCATATCGAGTTATGGGCTGGTTTAAATTTAGAGGTGGCAGTGGTCTTAGGTAAAGGTGCAACCAAAGACTGAACATACATGCAATACTGCCCCTAATCGAAATTCTGAAGATAGTGAGTGTCACAGCCCATTTTTGGACATGGGCGTGATATCCAGGTCGTCCCATATGGAGACCCGAACCCACATAGGATCCACTAACTGCTGTGATTCATTAACCCTACCACAGTCTACATATGCAATATCCAACACAATCAATAACAATCAGAGTAATAATAGCAGAAGCAAATATCATATGTAATAAGATGCCAATTAAAGGATATAATAACATAAGTAATAGTTATGTTTTACATCAAGGTTCCACAAAATACCATATCATATCTCAGTATACAAATATCCCACAAGAGTAAATTTGTAACAAAAACTTATCATGGATAGCATAGTTGTCAAGGTGACAAGGCGATCAAAGGAGTTTAGGGCCATCCTGGGCGCCTAGGTGACCAAGGCGTTCCCAGTGCATTTTAAAAAAAAAAATATTAATGCTATATATATATATATATGCAGCATTTTACATAAATAATCAACATTTAAGACATAGCTTAATTAATATGAGAAAACCAACAAGGAAACAAATAATTGAGTTAAGTAAGCAACACGTATTTATGACTAATATTTGCTTATTTCTAACAAATTTGATTGGAGTATAACTCATTTAATATACTTCGGATTCAAGCAATCTCGAATTCGTTGCAAAGCTAGTATAATCAGCTTTCCAACAAATCCAAGATTGCTTGTATTGAGAATATTACATATTTCATTTTTTGTCTAGATTCATTGTACTACCTGTATTGTACAATTGTACTACCTGTACTACCCTCATTGTACTACCTGTACTACCTATTTCTTTTTTGTATTCATTCTCATATTATAAATAAGAGGACCTCTGTCTATTACAGATAAGTCATTCTATCATTCAACAGGGTATCAAAGCCAAGTTAGCTCTACCGCCAGATCCCTCTGGCGCCTCACCACCGCTGCCGCCAACCTACCACCGTCGACCACTGACTTTCCTTCTTTTCTTTTCTTTTTCTTTTGTTTTTTTTTTCTCTCCCCACTAGGGGCAGCAACCAAAGAGGGAATCATACAATGATATAGGTACTGCCCTTCTTTTTATCCCTCATTACGGATCATTTTTTTATTTTTTTTATTGAAAATCAATTTTTTTTTATCAGCCTGGATATTAATAATATGGTTCAGTCTGGTCGGATATCTATGAGTTTCTGAGTTTACCCCAATAAACCAAAAAGTGGGTGCAAACCAGAATTGATTTCCATATATTATGCACATGGGACAAGTTAGGATATCTGACAAGTGATATTTCTACTTTGATCTCCATATATTGTGCTATAACCAAACATGGAGGCTGTTCATATTGTTTTTGGGTGTTTGTTCTTGAATACACAACTCAAGGATGACATCTGAAGTAACTTCTTCTGGGATAGAGAGTTTTAAAAATGGATAATCTCACTATTCCCACTAATTCCACTAAACTTGATGGTGGTAATTACCTAATGTGGTCTCGGACCACCCAACTCTCAATTATAGCTCGGGGATTTATCGGGATATCTCACCGGCACCAAGGAAAAACCTTTGACCAAGGACATTGTTTTGGAGAAATGTCATGCTGAAAAGTCATTGGTAATGCAATATCTTCTCAATTCCATGCAACCCATTATAGCCGGCAATTTGTTATTGGATACTGCTGCACAAATTTGGAAGTCTGCTAAGGACACCTATTCCCAAGTTGGAAATGCTGCTTTAATTTATGCCATTCAAAAAAGTGTTCATGAAACTATCCAAAAAGAATTAACTATATCCCAATATTATACTAAGTTGAGGAGCAATTGGCAAACAATTGATTTTTATGATTCTATTCATGCTAAATGTGAAGAAGATGCTACCCTATTTCACAAAAGGGAAGAGAAATACAAGGTTTATACTTTTCTGGCAGGACTAAATGTGGAGCTTGATCCTAACAGGGACCCTTTCCCCACCCTCGAACAGGCTTATTCCATGGTTCAGTTAGAGGACCAACGACGAATAACAATGTTGTCCCCTTCTGTTCCGGATAGGTTTGCTCTCCAGACAAATACTCAGACATACAAGAGTCCTCCTGTTTCCCGAGATGCTATCAAATGTGAGTATTGTAGCAAGCTTTGGCACACCAAAGACACATGCTGGAAACTTCATGGCAAACCGGCAGATTTTGAAGCAAAACGCCAGAAAAAAGGTATGCACAAGGCAAAGCCCTCCCACGCACCTCAGGCACATCAAACTGAAGCAAGTCCTCCTACTGGTCCTCTGCCACAACTCTCTGCACAAGAACTTCAGACTCTCCGATATCTCCTTCGACTACCTCTTGCGACTACAAATCAATCATCCACATCTGCATCTACCAATCCAAGTTTTTTTTTTGTTCAGTCAGGTATTTCCCATGATGGTCATTGTGCTTTCTCTGTCTCTAGCCCTTGGGTTATAGATACTGGAGCCACTGACCACATGATTGGTTCGTCTGAGTCCTTTTATTTATACTCTCCTTCTTCTGGACATAATACTGTGAAGGTCGCTGATGGATCCCTCTCTCCTATATCTGGAATTGGATCCATCCATTGTTCTTCCTCCCTTGATTTGAATTTCGTTCTACATGTTCCTAATTTATCCACAAATTTACTCTCCATTAGTAGTCTTACAAAGTCTCTAAATTGTAAAGTAACATTTTTTCCTACCTATTATGTGATTCAGGATCTGGAGAATGGGAAGACGATTGGACATGGTAGTGTGCATGGTGGCCTGTACTTGCTTGACAATGGTCGTTCAACACCTTCCTCCCATTCCGCGGCAAGTGTTCTATCTCATTTTTTTCCAAAATTATTTAAACAATGTAATAAAGACGAGTTATTATGTGAGGCTTATGTTTTGGCCAAACAGGCTCGTATTTCTTATTTACCTTCTGCTTCAAGAAGTCCTTGTATCTTTGATTTAGTCCATTCTGATGTTTGGGGTCCAACACGGACTACCTCTATTTCTGGTCATAGGTGGTTTGTAACCTTTACTGATTGTCACACTCGTACTACATGGGTCTATCTGATGCGTAAAAAAAATGAGGTCGTTGCATGCTTCCGCCATTTCCACAATATGATCAAGACACAGTTTCAAACTCAGTTGAAGATGCTTCGTAGTGACAATGGTAAGGAATATCTTGAAGGATTTTTTCAGCAATACTTGGCTGAAAACGGGATAATTCATCAGACAAGTTGTGTGGACACTCCTGCTTCGTAATGGAGTCGACGAAAGAAAGAACCGCCACTTACTCGAAACAGCTAGAGCACTAATGTTTGAGAGACATGTTCCCGCTCAATATTGGAGTGATGCTGTCCTCACTGCAGCATCCCTGATCAATCGCCTTCCTTCTCGAGTTTTAGACAATAAGGCTCCCTTGGACATCTTACGTCGAAATTCTGATTTTGTTCTTCCTCCTAGAGTATTTGGTTGTTTTTGTTATGCTCGTAACCATCGTTCCTCTGGCAAGCTTGATCCATGTGGATTAAAGTGCATATTTTTAGGGTATTCTACAACACAGAAAGGATACAAGTGTTATCATCCTCCCTCTTGTCAGGTCCTTGTTAGTAGAGATGTCATTTTTCATGAGCATCTCTCCTATTATCAGGCTCCTCTTCAGGGGGAGACACAGACAGTTGAAGATGCACCTGATATCCCTAATGTACTTATACCGGATATACCTGATGTACCAGAAATAGTCTAAGAACAAGTGCTCGATACAACTGCACCATCTAAGCATCCAACCACCAAGTCACCTCTGCAAGTCTATAGCCGTGCCAAAGACAAGCAAGGAAAGGCCACTACCACTCCTGCACATGTCCCTTCACTGCCCTGGATCCAGAAACTGAGTCTACTGAGCCTTCTTCTAGTAAGGAACTTACTCCTTCTGATCTTGATCTTCCAATTGCACTTCGAAAAGGAACTAGGGCCTGCACCCTACATCCTATTTTCAATTATGTTTCTTATGACTCCCTTTCCCCTTCTTTCCGTGTTTTTGTGTCTTCGCTCTCTTCTGTGTCTGTTCCTAAAAAATGGCAGGATGCAATTATGGATGAAAGGTGGAAAGCTGCAATGGTGGAAGAAATGAGGGCTCTGAAGAAAAATGGTACATGGGATCTTGTTCCACTTCTTGTAGGATCAAGGTCAGTAGGATGAAAGTGGATCTTTACAGTGAAACATAAACCAGATTGGACTATTGATCGGTACAAGGCTAGATTGGTTGGACGGGGATTTACTCAAACATATGGGATTGACTACCAAGAAACCTTCGCTCTAGTGGCCAAAATGGCTACCATCAGGGTTTTACTGTCCTATGCTGTACATCACAACTGAGACTTGCAACAGTTAGATGTAAAAAATGCATTCCTTCATGGAGAACTTACTGAAGATGTCTATATGGACTGCCCACCGGGTTTCACAGATGATAAAAGCCAAGGAAAAGTCTGCAAGTTGAAACGATCTCTTTATGGTCTAAAACAATCCCCTAGAGTATGGTTTGGAAGATTTAATAAAACTATGGTAGCATTTGGCTATGTTCAAAGCAATGCTGACTATACTTTATTTATAAAACATTCCCCTAACACTTTTACTGCCTTACTTGTATATGTAGATGATATCATCATTGCTGGCAATAACAATGATGAAATCACGAAACTAAAGGCATTTCTAGGGAAGGAGTTTGAGATAAAAAACTTTGGCAAACTTAGGTACTTTCTTGGGATTGAAGTTGCCAGATCTGCAAAAGGTTTCTATCTGTCTCAAAGAAAGTATGTTCTTGATCTTCTCTCAGAAACAGGGTTACTTGGGGCTCGACCTTGTGATACTCCTCTCGATCCCAATACCAAGCTAAGGGCAAAAGAAGGCACACTAGAAGACAAAAGAATATATCAGAGACTTGTTGGCAGACTCATATATCTTGCCCACACACGACCAGATATTGCATTCGCAGATAGTTTGGTAAGCCAGTTTATGCACGACCCATACTCTACACATATGGAGGCTGTTTATCGGATACTGCACTACCTAAAGTCAGCCCCTGGAAGAGGAATCCTGTTATCTCCTAATGACCCTCTGAAAGTGGAAGCATATGCCATTTCAGATTCACCAAATAAACAATTCTAGGTGGAGGCTTATACTGATGCAGATTGGGCAGGAAGTCCTGATCGTAAGTCTATCTCTGGTTATTGCACATTCTTGGGCGGCAATCTGGTAACCTGGCGCAGCAAAAAGCAAAATGTGGTTGCCCGATCCAGTGCAGAAGCAGAATACAGAGCAATGTCGCATGGAATATGCGAACTACTATGGTTACAACGACTACTCAAAGATTTGAAGGTTATGTGTAACCAGTCCATGAAATTATTCTGTGATAATCAAGCAGCCATTAACATTGCTAATAATCCGGTTCAGCATGATAGAACAAAACATGTTGAGGTAGACCGTCACTTCATCAAAGAGAAATTGGACAGTGGACAAATCGAGATTCCGTTTGTCAGATCAGAGGACCAACTAGCAGACATTTTCACCAAAGGTCTGCCAAGGAAATCCTTCCATATGATATTGTCCAAGTTGGGCATGCATGATATATATGCACCAACTTGAGGGGGGGTGTTGAGAATATTACGTATTTCATTTTTGTATAGATTCATTGTGTTACTTGTATTGCACAATTGTACTACCTGTACTTCTCTCATTGTACTACCTGTATTGTACTACCTGTACTACCTCTTTCTTTCTTTATATTCATTCTTACATTATAAATAAGAGGACCTCTGTCTATTACAGATAAGTCATTCCATCATTCAACAGCTTAAATCCGAGTTATAATGAAGAAGTTATACTCCGGTCAAATCTTGTTCGGAGTATGCGAATGCTGTTTAAAGTCGTCTGAATGTAAATTATTTTTTGGGCATCAAAGCAATATATTATTTTGACGCACTTTTGGTTTTTAGTGATGCTTTACTATTAAGATTTATGGAATTTTTATATTTGGAAAAAAGCCTAGCATTTGGAAGTTGAAAATTGCCCTCGCACCAAAAAATACGGTTTTTGTTCTTGAACTGGAGAGTTGACTTTTTTTCCTTCTGGAATTTGAATTTTAGACTATTTTTATTGGATTCAAATCGCTTATTTATGAATAATATCTTAAGTAAATGAAATATAAGTACTGTTTGATAAATGTTGTTTTTGTCTAGCCTAATAAATTTTGTAAAACAAATTCAGAGATCAAAGGGGAAAAAAAAACACATATAAGACCCAAGGCGACCGCCCAGGCATTCTGGGCGCCCAAGGCGTCCAAGGCGGCGCCTGGGCGACCGCTCAGTTTCTGGAATCACGCCTGGATGCCTAGGCGACGCCTTGACGACTATGATGGATAGACTATACAGAATTTATCAACAGATCCCTGGATAAGAGAGAAGAGGCGCCGCGTCAGCTGTAGACATAGTCGCCGCCAACGCAGCCCTAGCTATGATCCTCCGAGGGGTCTTCGCTAGCAGAGATGTCCTTAACTTGCAGAGACTCCATGAAGTCGACTACAGAAGAACTACCTGCAATTGAGTCTAAAAATAGGATTGAAATTGAGGGCTGAGCTCCCATCTCAGTAAGGAGTCAAGTATCAATACACATGCATGTTGAAGATCCAATGTTAAATGCACGTATAAGTGAATGAAAATGTAGTTCATTAATTAGGTCATGGTGTAATGGTTCTGACAGTGCCATCTTAAGATTCCACTACAGACGAGACTGTGGCTTCCAACACTCGTGCACAAGGTTGAGTAGATGCAACGACCAAGCCGCAACCTCTTGCACCTCGAAGGTAAACCGCTACTGACTGCAGAAGAACTGACAATCAATGGTGCCATTGATCCCGAGACAAGACTCTGGAATAATCAATGGCACCACTGATCCTAGGATATACCCTGGAGCCTAGTAGCTTATTACCCCCCCCCCCCCCGCCCGAGCTAAGCCCATACCGTACCGCAACCTTTCGCACCCAAGGGTGAACCGCCACTAGTCTCGGAACGGGCCCTGGAATAACCAATGGCACCACTGATCCCGAGACAAAAGCCTAGAATAATTATTAACTCGTCACCCCCCAGGATAGGCCCCCTCTTGGCATCCTCAGCGACAAGTGATTGTCGGATTCCTCCCATCACACACTAATATCGGCGTTTGGGGGAATGGTTCTATGCTAGTACCTAACTCCCTACTAACAAGGGTTCAGAAACCATGGCATGAATATACATATATAAACCATCCTATATCTAATCATGTGCACAACATAAAGTAAAAGGCGCCGACCCTAGCAGAGACCGTTGGTCCCCAATCCCCTTCGGGCGACCGTGTCCCTACTAGGATGCTAGCTATGCAAAGCAATGTCCATGTGACTATGCGTCACCGATCCCTTTGGTACCCGCATGCCACATAGACTAAACAAACACATTCATCACACATCATACATAGTTATTGTTTGTATGCAAATGCATGCTCATATATTCATAGTTAAGTATGGCATGTTATAATTTAAACACAAGCAGTCATACAACAATGTCCTAATAAACTATGGATCCAACCCCTCACTCGTAGGCACTAGGAGTGCTATAGAACTTTGAAGTCAGTAGTAGAATTCGCCAACTACCCACGTAGGTTTACCTATTCGTATGCATAAGATTTGTTATGTTAGTTGGATAAATTTTAAACTAGCTTGGACATGTTCTAAATGTCCCAATGTGGGTCCCAAGACAAGCCGGGAACCCTACGGTTGGTCCCCGAAGGAATAGACTAGTCAATAGGCTGACAACAACCAAGGCGGCGGATGAGAGACCCGGTGGTAGGTGCCACCGGTTCTACCCGCTGGCTAGGTCAAGGCTCACATAGAGCCTTCTATGAGTGAGCCGGCCCACCGTGCGGCTGGTCATGCCACCAGCCCTGTGATGCCACCGACACTTAGGCTTGAGGTCCTAACTGGCTCCATGACCAGGCCCCAGGGAGCGCCATAACTTGGCGGATCCATGAGTTGAGCTGGGGGACACTATCCAGTAGTAGGTGCCACTGGCTAGTCCGCCGGCTGAGCTCAGCGCCCAAAATAAAATCTAAGTATATGGTTTGGCGGTGGATGAGAGCACCACCGGCTCCATCCGCCGACCAGACCCCCATAGATCATTAACCAGTGCGGCTCAGGTCTGTCGGCTGAGTCTAGAGTTTGAGAAACCAGACTCAGCGGGGAGATGAAGTGAAACTCTTGGGGTTTGCTTCCCCAACTTCATCCGTTCACTATTACATGGTGGGAAACATGCTTGGTAGCATTGTTAGAGTAAACAACACCTCCATTGGAGATGTGAGGTAACCTATATTGTTTCTAGGGTTTTTTGTCCTCCATTAATGGTGGCCAAGCACCACCATCAATGATGGTCTTTAATACTACATAGTAAGTGAAAGGGGTTGGGAAACCTACTTGAGATGGAAGGGTGCTCCAAGGCTTGAGCTTCAAGCTTCTTCCAAGTCTCCCCTCCTCAAGCTCCAAGCACACACTCCCTCTCACTCCCATGATTTTAGGAAAAGAATAAGAGAGACCTTGGGTCTATATTTATAGACCCGAGGAGAGAGAAAAGGTGTCTTACGCAGATGAGCCGGCAGCAGGTAGTCGGTTGGATCATCCGCTGGTGGTGCCGCCGGTAGGGCCTAAATACAGCCCTGGCTTCTGTTTATCGAGCCCCATGCACTGGGAAGCATGTTGGGCCCACCTAAGGTCCATCTAAGTTACTTGGGGTTTGGATAGGAGTCCCTTACCTATTGTCTAGATGTATCTATTGGGTCCACTAGTTGTTGACATTGGAAAACTTGGCACGCTAAGGTCAAAACTGGTAGTGAAAACTGGAGGCGGGTCTTACAGTGGGACTCCCACTCATAGTAGAACCTTGTGCACTGCTTTGTAGTGGATAACGCCAGTATTGTACCCAATTGTGGTTGTGCCTGACCATACCCATACCTTCCATACAATGAAAACCCATGACCATAGCCCAAGAAGGATAATTATCCATAGCCTAAAGAAGCAAGAGCTCTTGTAACTGTGCATTCCATTCTTTCAATTTTGTTGGGGCCATACGGTAAGAGGCTTTAGAAATTGCAACCATGCTGGGTGCAAGATCAATAACGTACTCTACTTCCCAATCAACTGACAATCCTGCTATGTCATCAAGGAATACCTCTGGGAAATCCCTGGCAACATTGATATTTGATAGAATAGGCTCCTTACCCTCAGTGTCATTCACATTGACAATAATACCCTTGACATCCCCGCTGGATCAATTGACTAGTCTGGTGTTGATCCGATCCTGACTCTTGAAAACTTGACTTCGATCTTACCCTCAGGTCTGAATACCACCTACTCCTTTTCAAAACAATGGGTAATCGCATGATAGGCAGCTAGTCCATACTTAGCATCATGTTGAAATCTTTCATATCAAGAAGTATCAAGTCCTCAGCTAGGTCTCTACCTTCAACATGAATAATGCAGGAATCATGGGAAATTTACTCCTACCACCCTTGGACTTAGGTCCAAATACAACTACTACCATAAGGTTTACAACAATCACGCGTACTACCCCTAATTGCCAAAACATTGTCACACAGAAGCCCACTCCGTTAGAATATTTTTCTGTTAGTTGCTGAAGTCAGCATGCATTCAAAATTTGAAAATAAAAATACCCTTATGGGTATTGTAAAAGGACTATATTGCTCTTTTGTAAAATAAAAAGACAAAAATAACCTTTGTTGGTTTCAATTGGCCAACAACAAGAACCAGTAGAACCTCGTCATCGAAGTCATCAAATTTTGCTCATGGGTTCTTCAAATTCATCAACATGTTCATTGCTTGACCACTGCCATCACCGGCACCGCCATAATTCTTCATTCCACCCTTCTTACCACCACCATTGGCACCACCAGGATTGTTTCCTCCACCGCCACTTCCATTATTGTCACCACCCTTTTGGTTATTCCCCCCACCACCATTTTTATCTCCATTTTTGCCGGCACCGGCGCCTTGATTTTGATTCGATCCTTACCTGGACAGACTGTCCTAGTTTGTGGCTCGTGAAGCCGTGTGGGATGCTTCGGAGCGTCCGGGCTTCGTTTTATTTAGAGTTGTTTATCTTGAATTTCTTTGATAGTGGGGTTCTTTCCTGCTGATGGCATTGCCGAAGGTGGGGGGAACCTTGCTATATTTACATTTGATCTTGTAATTTATTTATCTCTTTTTATTTCATTAATTCAAGCTGACCTTTAGCAAAAAAAAAAAAGTAATGGTGGATGGGTTGGATTTTTTGGGTAGTGTCTCTACAGTAATGGTTATGCGTGTGGAGCATAACTGAAAATGGGGAAAAAAAGAAGGGTTTGTTAAGAGATTGAGATTGTGGAGAAGAGAAAATCCTGATAGATTTGAATCCGAGATGGAGGTGGAGAAGAGAAATTGGTTGGACGATGGCAACGGCGATGCCAAGGGACGGAAAACGAGAGTGAAGGAAGAGGAAGGAGATTAGACAGTGGAGCAGAGATGGTGACGAAGGAGGAGGTGGAGTTTTTTGCAGTACTTAGGAGAATACATGAAGTGGAGAGGTATTTTGGGAAGAGAAAAGGAGGTGAAGGATTGAGCAATGAAGAAGAAAGGAGATTTCAGTGGAAGCCGTCATTCCAGTGGGAGGATTTCGAGAAAGTGAATGTTAACAATATTAAGGGAAGGCAGAAGAGATTCACCAAAGCAGTGGAGAGAACCACAGGGTACCTGTAGCTCTAGATCTCAACGTTGAACCAGAAACCTGAACCAGATCCAGAACGGATCTGAGGAACTATCGCCCTTTGGTTTGCATTCTGCACATTTTAGAATCTGACGGGGGAGGAACATAAAAGAAGTGCACATGCAGAGGGTATCGGTGTTGTCATATTTTGAAGGGTACTCTAGGTCTCCAGTGGCCATTCATATTTTACATCGTGCATACTGTTGTGTTCATGGAAATATCTTCTTTCCTTTTTTTTTTTTTTTTTTTTAATTTTTTTTATTTTACGTTTTAAAAATGTCATTTCATCGTTTATTGTTTGTAAATGCAACAAGGGTAAAGTTGCGATTATTTTTTTTTTACTTAACACTGTTAGTCAATGGGATGTGGTTGTAATTGTTGTGAACTTTAGGGTAGTAATTGTATTTGGACCTAAGTCCAGGGGTGGTACAAGTAAATTTCCCTATATATTTTTTTATTTGCTTCCAAAACTTCCCCTGATGGTGTAGCAACACTCAACTGACACTCTAATATCCTCGGCGCAATCTGGATCTCAGCAGCAAAAGCATATGATATGCAAGAATGTGTAGATCCAGACTCAAATAAGACATAGGCAGGTTGATCTACAATATTAAATATACCTGCCAGACACTAATATTTTTAACATAAATTTTTTTACTAATATTCAAAATTAAAGAATATATGGAAAATCAAAATTTGCTAAGGGCATATGCAGGTAAACCAAAATTAATTGATATATACCTGCAACTACTGATGATGAAGCCTTGACCTCCTGATTTGTCAAGGCAAAAGCTCTCCAAGCGCTAACCCTAGCATAATGGTCAAACTTCTTACATCGATAACATGAGCTTGACCCTACCCAGCATGACCCTGATGTGTTCTTCTGCACTTAGGGCATCTTGCTGAACCTTCCTGGTTCATCTGTGTCTTCTGCTGCTTATGGGGCAAATTGGGCTGAAATTCTGATTAGGTGAGAACCTTTTCTTCTGGTTTCTCTGATCTCTATCATCAGTACCAAGGTTGTCACATTGGCAACGCATTGGAGGGCCGACGGATGCCTAAGGCGACCAAGGTGCCCGCGTAGGCGATCAAGGCAACCTATTTTTCAAGGCGCCTGGATGCTTTGACAACTATGATCAGTACGACGAAAACCTAAAGTCCTAATAATAATTTACATATAAGATTACCTACCAAATGGATGTCTTGAATTAACATATCTTTGTATCATTCTTCTGTAAGTTTTGAAAACTTTTGTTTCCTGTTGGCTTCGAGTCTTTTATTTTCTTCTTGACTAGGTCCCTTCCAGTCACCATCTTTCATATGGTATGCTTTTTATCCCCATCAATCTCTCTAAGAAGACAAAAGCATGGCATTATAATGTGATACAGCTGCTGATTCAATCCCAAAAATTTAAGGATGTGGTGAGGTCTTGAATATATTTCACTGTCACTGACCTTGCATAAGAACTGGATAACCATTCTCCAGAGGTAAACATCTGTAGCACACCATCATTGTGGGCATGGAAGCTATTAAGTGAAACATAATTGGTGGCAAATCTTGTTGCTGCGGGCCTCACCAAATCCACTCTCGTGTGCCTTGTCATTAATGTCAAACCCAAGTGTGGCTATAGATGAAATTGGTGATCTCCCTTGCATCATCAATCAACTTTTGGACCTTTCTTGTAATTTTCTGCATTGTTGGTTACTATCTGGACAACATTCTCTTCCCGATTTTCCTCCATAATCTGATCCATCAGCTTCTATAATATATAGCATCCTTGCCCTCACTAGATACGTAAATAGACTTGTGGGGTATTGTTCAGCTATCACAAAAGATGAGGTAGTTTACAATGGACAACTTCGTTGGCCCACCCCATGCATCACAAATGATGGTCACTCTGAGGCCATGTCTCCTTGAACTTCTCAATATATTCATTATCCTCTCCACAATGTCATAAGGGTTAGGCCCCGTAATTTGATGAGATGTAGGTGGCTTCACATTTGGCTTACACCTCTATGTCTACTGTATCATGGCCTTGACGTTTGGATTTTTGGCCTTGTGAACCTGAATCAAAGAGCTGTGGAGCCATTTGGAGATTGCTTTTCCTATCCTTTTATTCAATATCTTTGGTTGAAAGCTCTCTTCTATCATCTGTTGACCTGCATTCCTCTCTTTGAAGACAGGACGATCCATGTCATGGATGTCCAGGCTCTTCGTCTTACCGTTGCCACTTTTACCAAAATAGTCCCACATCTCCTACACACTAAATGTTCTAGTCACCTTGGCTGGCTCTTTACTCTTGCTCCTCCCTGTCTGTGGATGAGATGATGAGCCACCAGGGGCTTGGTTGGCACCTTGAAAATGTGGTCAAGAAGATTGAATTCTTCTCAACTGCAATGTGTTCGAATCTTTCAACCTCACGTCATGTTGTGATGCATGCATCACATGTGCCATGTCAACATTGTCATCTTTCCCTTCCATTTCCGATCCTTTATGATCATCAAAATCCTCCATCAATTTTTTTTTGTAAAACTTTCCTCATCTTCCTTCGCCTTCTTACTTTTCTCTTTGTTGACCAAAAATGTTTTGCATTGCCCTACTCAATTCTACAAGGCACTTTGTGCACTTGGATACATGTGAATTCTCTCCTGCCATTTGTTGCTTCTACTTCATTACTGCATCTTTATAATGGGTAGTATCACAGAAATTGCATCTTGTATGCAAATCTGTTGTCCCCAGTTTTCTTACTGTAGTTTCAACCATAGTTCAATATTTTGGTGAAATTTCACCAAAATATTAAGGTTTCGACAAATGTCAAAAACGAAATGCAAGCGAACTTAGCAGGTTTACACAATTTTGCCCAAAATTTTGCTCATTTCGCCAAAATTTCAGTTATTTCGATAGATTTTCTACAATATTTCAATGAAATTTCGAAGTCGTCTAATTTTGCCTTAGTTTGCCCAAGAACTCCAGAAATACTAGAAAACCCCAGATTTTTTTATCAGAATCCTTAATTTTGCCACTAAATCATTGCTTAAAGGTTGACTACCAACCTAATTGCATTTCGTGTCTTCTAGGACTCGACCATGTGTAAAATAGGTTATATTATTGAAGGTATACAATAGAGTATAGCATACGGTGCCAACAGAGGGTCCAAAGCCAAACTACCCATTTTGTGTATTTTTTTATTCCAATCAAAAGGTTCGGATATGTTTATAGAGGCTAAATAAGGTTTCCATAAAGTTTTGGCCCTAAAAAGGTCCATCTGACCACCGAAATGACTGGTCAAAATTTGCTGCTGCAAAATGTATAATTTCGCGAGATTTTACCATTTTGCTAGTACATCTTGGTTTCTCCAGCTAGTGAAATGAGTGGCAAAACCGAGATCCTGAACTTTGGTTCCACGTCAGTCTCTTGTTAAAGCATCTTCCTAAACACATAGTTTTAAAACTTGACCGAGATGTGGGTCGAGATCTCGACCTTCTCGGTAGTCTCGAATGGGTCGAGACGAGAAGTTGGTTCGAAACTGGGTCTCTACCACTCTTGACCAGTTCTCGATTGGATCTCGACCAGTTTCGACTAGTTTCGAACTGGTCTCGACAAATCTCGACCCAACTCGATTTTATTGAACCAGTTTCGACTGGTTTAAGTGAATAAATAGGAGTCTTGGTTGAGATCTCGACTGAGACTCATTTTTTCTCTACAATGTCATAAGGGTTAGGCCCCGTAATTTGATGAGATGTAGGTGGCTTCACATTTGGCTTACACCTCTATGTCTACTGTATCATGGCCTTGACGTTTGGATTTTTGGCCTTGTGAACCTGAATCAAAGAGCTGTGGAGCCATTTGGAGATTGCTTTTCCTATCCTTTTATTCAATATCTTTGGTTGAAAGCTCTCTTCTATCATCTGTTGACCTGCATTCCTCTCTTTGAAGACAGGACGATCCATGTCATGGATGTCCAGGCTCTTCGTCTTACCGTTGCCACTTTTACCAAAATAGTCCCACATCTCCTACACACTAAATGTTCTAGTCACCTTGGCTGGCTCTTTACTCTTGCTCCTCCCTGTCTGTGGATGAGATGATGAGCCACCAGGGGCTTGGTTGGCACCTTGAAAATGTGGTCAAGAAGATTGAATTCTTCTCAACTGCAATGTGTTCGAATCTTTCAACCTCACGTCATGTTGTGATGCATGCATCACATGTGCCATGTCAACATTGTCATCTTTCCCTTCCATTTCCGATCCTTTATGATCATCAAAATCCTCCATCAATTTTTTTTTGTAAAACTTTCCTCATCTTCCTTCGCCTTCTTACTTTTCTCTTTGTTGACCAAAAATGTTTTGCATTGCCCTACTCAATTCTACAAGGCACTTTGTGCACTTGGATACATGTGAATTCTCTCCTGCCATTTGTTGCTTCTACTTCATTACTGCATCTTTATAATGGGTAGTATCACAGAAATTGCATCTTGTATGCAAATCTGTTGTCCCCAGTTTTCTTACTGTAGTTTCAACCATAGTTCAATATTTTGGTGAAATTTCACCAAAATATTAAGGTTTCGACAAATGTCAAAAACGAAATGCAAGCGAACTTAGCAGGTTTACACAATTTTGCCCAAAATTTTGCTCATTTCGCCAAAATTTCAGTTATTTCGATAGATTTTCTACAATATTTCAATGAAATGTCAAGTCGTCTAATTTTGCCTTAGTTTGCCCAAGAACTCCAGAAATACTAGAAAACCCCAGATTTTTTTATCAGAATCCTTAATTTTGCCACTAAATCATTGCTTAAAGGTTGACTACCAACCTAATTGCATTTCGTGTCTTCTAGGACTCGACCATGTGTAAAATAGGTTATATTATTGAAGGTATACAATAGAGTATAGCATACGGTGCCAACAGAGGGTCCAAAGCCAAACTACCCATTTTGTGTATTTTTTTATTCCAATCAAAAGGTTCGGATATGTTTATAGAGGCTAAATAAGGTTTCCATAAAGTTTTGGCCCTAAAAAGGTCCATCTGACCACCGAAATGACTGGTCAAAATTTGCTGCTGCAAAATGTATAATTTCGCGAGATTTTACCATTTTGCTAGTACATCTTGGTTTCTCCAGCTAGTGAAATGAGTGGCAAAACCGAGATCCTGAACTTTGGTTCCACGTCAGTCTCTTGTTAAAGCATCTTCCTAAACACATAGTTTTAAAACTTGACCGAGATGTGGGTCGAGATCTCGACCTTCTCGGTAGTCTCGAATGGGTCGAGACGAGAAGTTGGTTCGAAACTGGGTCTCTACCACTCTTGACCAGTTCTCGATTGGATCTCGACCAGTTTCGACTAGTTTCGAACTGGTCTCGACAAATCTCGACCCAACTCGATTTTATTGAACCAGTTTCGACTGGTTTAAGTGAATAAATAGGAGTCTCGGTTGAGATCTCGACTGAGACTCATTTTTTCTCTAAAATCCTTTCTGTTTTCTTCTCCTCCATTCCTTCTTCTCCAACCTTGCATCTAAGGTTTGAAAACCTCTGTTCTTTGCAAATCTCTCCATCAAAGTGCTGTTGGAGCCTCATTTTGACATGTTCTTGGCAAATCTAAGGTTTGAGGTATGGTTTTTTCCCTAAAACTTATTTTTTTACATGAATATGTTCAATACATGTTGGTTCATCATGAAATTTATATATGTGAGAGTCATTAGGCCGATTTATACCCTCATCATTTCGAAATTATTTTCTTGCATATATATTTTTTATTTTGATTTTTTGTTAAGAAAAATGTATTTTCCAGCCATTAAAAATTAAAAAAAATGATAAATATTAATTAGATGGTGTTGAAAATATTATATGATGAACACCGTTGGCAGATCAATGTGGCCACGATTTCATTTTTTTTTCTTCTGTGTATATATATATATATATATATATATTATTTTTTGTTTAAAAAAATAAAAAATACATTCTTAAATATTAATTGGTTTACTTTCAAAATAATATATGTTGAACATCGTTGGCCGATATACGGTTCCATGTTGTCGGATTAATTTTTTGGAAAAATAAATTATTTTTATTTAATATCCGAAATTATAAATAATATCTAAATAATTATGGAAAATTTAGAAAAATATTCTGTTTTCTTATAAAATAGTTTTAAAATTTTGAAAAGTAATTTCAATGTGTTTTGAGTTGTATTCGCATATTTGATGCCTTTATGTTCTTCAATTTTAAGTTTTATTAATGTAAATCTATTGATTTAAATTTCTCTATTTATCATCTTATATAACAGTGTCTCGTTTTAAATATTATGGCTGCTTCGGGTTCTCGTGAGGGAGGTGGTGATGCTAGTCGTTCTGACATGGCTTGGCAGTATTGTACCACCATTAACGGTGATAGAAAGAAGACCCAATGCAAATTCTGTGGGAAGAAGCTTGTATTACAATACTTGAGTGAGACTTTTACAGACGTGGTAAAGTGTGCTATAGTTCCTGTGGATATTACCAGGGCTATAGCTCCACAGATGAAGGGAGGCCGGCAAAGAAGGGCAGAGAAAGAAAAAAGTAAACAACAATTTGAGGAAACAATCCGAGGCACAGTGCGTGGTTTGGATGATGATAGTTCAGATGATGATGGTCCAGATACCAGGGTTTGACTGAGGAAGAGGCCAGAGATTTGAGACGGGCAAGAATGGCTAGTAAAGTCAGCCATGAGATGGAAATGGAAAGGTTAAGGCAAAGAGCCTTAGGGGTAAGTGGTAGTAGATCATTTCAGCAGCCTGAAGAACCACAAACACAGAGTAAGGGAGGGTTGGCTTCTATGTTTAGAAGATCAAAAAGTACTAGAGCACAACCCCAGGCACCACCACCTACTATTAGGGATGAAGATTATGTTGAAATTCTACAGCAGGATCCAACAGTTTTTAGAAAGACTGGCGCCAAACAGAAGAGATTGAAGAGTATGTGGAACTGGAAGGGTACAAAAGAATTTATTGGGGATGCCTTTGCTAGGTGGTCCATCTATAATAGTATCCCAGCAAATGCCTTTGGTGGCCCATACTATTAGCCTTTCTTTGATGCAGTTGCTCAGACTGGTCCTGGTGTTAAAGCCCCCACTCCATATGAAGTGATGAATGTCTATCTCCCAAGAAATTAAAAAAGAGCTAGAAGTATGGATAGAAGGGTTAAGGAATAATTGGGATACATATGGAGTCACTATTATGTGTGATGGTTGGGCTGGTCCCACTCAAGGAATCAAGTATCGTGTATCGGTACCGTATTGGACAGGTAAAATTAAGAGACGTATCGTATCGTATCGTGGATACGGTGGATACGCACGGATACCATGGATACGGGGCAAGATACGCACAAAAATGATTAAGGAACATACAAAACACAATTTTAAAGCAAAAAAACACTATAATTAGCAATATTGAGAAAGAAAAGGTTTCTTACATCATAGACACATGATTATGGGGCAGGATACGCACATAAATGATTAAGGATCATACAGAACACATTTTTAAATCATAAAAACACAATAAATCTATAATTAACAACATTAAGAAGGAAAGTGTTTCTTACATGTAAATTACTCAGCTAATTCCATGTCGAGTGACGGCCCGGATCGAACTCTGACTCATATTGGGGAGGAAGAGGTGCAACCAATATTATTTGGAATGTATCTCTTATCCATGTACAGTAGGTAAACCAATCCCTATGTTGATTATAGAAGGTAGTAAACTGGTAGTAGAAACGTGTATACTCTTCTGAAGTCGACATTCTCGTTTCTGGGACCCACGATGTCTCAGTTCGACTTCCATGTGATGTACTACCAGCGTCGATGTTCACCATTCTTGCTCCATTGTTTGCAGTAGAACTCATGCTCATTGACTCCATTTCATATGTAATCATATTAGTATCATCTTCATAGAGTTGCTGCCTACCCTTCCCCTTCCCCTTCCCCTTCCCCTTTCAGCTGTAACTCCTTTGTTGTAAGCGACCACCATGATCATCGTCTTGAGTTGTATGAGTATATCCTGCCTCCTCTGTAAAGTGCACTGGATCATATGATTGCATACCACCACTACTACCACCAGCATCACTCCTACCACTTACCCCACCACCCCCACCACCACCACAACCACCATCGTCGTCATCATCATCATCATCACCACTCTCCTCAGAAATAGTGCCTCCATATTTAGCACCTGACCTCGTCCTTCTGGCATCACCATCAGAGGGGGACGAAGTACTCTCACTTTGGACTTGGTTTTGTGTTTGTGATGGTGGTTGTGTTTCGTCCTCTTTATTTAGTTGACGAATGATGTCATCTATTAAAGGATCAGGTCTAGTAGATTGTCTATCCTCAGCAATCTCATCCATCACAAATGCTCTATCGGTGTCTTCTACTCATGCTCTAACTGGGTCATCCTCATCAAGCGCATGGGTCATGTCAAGTGGGTCAATGTAGGCTTCTGTTTCATTTGGCCGCTCCGACTCCATAAATTTTTTCATCAACCTCATGTTGTAGTGCACGTAGACCAGTTTCTGAAGTTTTTGATGGCTGAGGCGGTTGCGTGGTTTAGTATGTATAAGCCCAAAAGTGCTCCAGTTCCTTTCACAACCACTTGAGGAGGCCGTTTGGGACAAAATCCGGATTGCAATCTTCCTAAAGTGTGGAGCACTTGTGCCATAGTTAAGCCATCAATCAGCTGTACAAAGAACAATATTTCCAATCACCCACTAATTAGTTAAGTAAGACACCAATCAGTTAAGACAAAAATAATATGTCCATTGTCTAACTTAACAGGAGCCATCTTGAACGCAGCAGCCTTAGCAAATCGATCACCAAATTCTCCCTGGTATTCACGGAAAATTTTAATCTACAGTAGTTGAATAACTTTAGCCAGTCATAAAGGGTTTGTGCAACTAACATTTATGGAAAACAAAATTGTTTTTTATTACCTGTTCTGTGGCCAACAAGGCATTATTTATATCTGGCTCCATTCTATTGATAACTTTTCTAACAGCTTCTATATATTTCAACTCATACCCCAATCCAGAGTTTGAATATTGTTGATCCCGGTTTAAGTAATATGTTACACATTTAGATGTAAGAAACATTAGAAATTTATAATTCAAATCTGAACTGATAAATATAAAAAGCAATAGTCTAAAATTAATCGAAACCAAAGTACCTGCAATATGAATGTCTTGTAACAACATTCCTTCTCATCGGTTCTCTATAATCTTCAAATATTTTTTCTTGGATGATGGGTTCCATTCATGTAACTTATACCTTATCATCTGTATTGCATAGACGAACATCCCCATTGTTCGCTCTTTATCACCATCAACCAACTTAAGTAGAACAAATAGGGGTTTCATAATCTGAGTTATTTCATCAATCTTCTTCCAAAATTTTGTTGACATAAGAATTTCTGTCACCTCAGTCCCTATCTTGGTTGCATGATATGTACTCGACAACCATTCTCCACTAGTTACCATTTGGAGTAAACCTGCCTTTCGCTGCTCAAGGCTGTCCAAGGCAACATAGTTGGTTGCAAACCTTGTTGCTCCAGGTCTTATCAAGTCCCCTTATGTGTGCTTCCTCATTAAAGCTAATACCCAACTGTGATTGTAAATAAAATTTGTTACCGTCCTTGCTTGACCAACCACCTTAGCCATCTTGGGCAACTCTCCAATATCTTTAAACATTAAGTCAATACAGTGTGCAGCACAAGGTGTCCAAAATAAGTGTTGCCTCTTCAGCATAAGGGTTAGTCCGGCTTTTTTGTAATTAGTAGCATTATCAGTTACAATCTGAACTACATTTTCCTCCCCAACTTCCTCGACAACTTCATCCATCAATTTGAAGATATACTATGCATCTTTCACGTGAGCAGATGCATCCACTGACTTAAGGAAGATGGAACGCCCATCACAGTAGAAAAGAAAGTTGATGATGGACAGCCTTGTGGGCCCACTCCAACCATCACACATGATGGTTACTCCATACTAGGACCATTTCTGTTTGAAGGTTTCTATATAATCATTCACTTCACCCACTATGGCATCCAAGTAAGGGCCACCAATCTGATAAGCTGTGGGGGCCGTCACACCAGGTTCATAGCGTTGTATCTCCCTCACCATTGCCTTGAAATAGGGATCTTTGGCCTTGTGTGATGGGATAAATGCACTGTGGAACCATCTAGCGATAGACTTTCCCATTCTCTCACCCATGGACTTTGAATGCATTGACTCCTCTATCCTCTGTTGCCCTGCATCTCTTGGTTTAAAAGGCATTGAAGGAGTCATTTCATGAATTTCTGGGTTTTTTTTTCCTCTTGCCTCTCATTCGATCAAACATACCTCTTACATTGTTGGATTTACTCAATGAAGCTAGTTGCTTGCCCCTGCTTCTCTGTGTCCCACTACCACCAGCACCACTACCACCAACACCCTGAGACATAGACCTTATTAGCTGGTCTTCATTCCAACGTTTCTCTGCTGCCTCATGCCTTGAGCCCCTAACCACTTGTTGAATCTCATCTTCAACATCCATATCGGATCCCTTATAATCCTCTAAATTTAAGTGACACTCATCCTCCATAGGTTTTCTGTTATTCCCTCTACATCATCCTTCCTCTGTTTTCCTTTTGCTTTTCCTTCAGCTAAGTGCTTTGCCATTGCCCTGCTTACCTCCGGCTCCACTGGACATTTTGAGCACTTCTTGACATTGGCAAAACCCCTTGCCATGTGTTGTTTTTGCCATGTCACCCCACCACCATGATGTTCAGTGCCACATAAAGTGCACTTTGTCGTCAATCTATTGTCGTTGATTTTAGTGCAATACAGCCAACCCACATCTTTGTTTGCCATATTCCTACACATCACACGTGTGATGCAACATATGAGATTAAAATAAAATGTCAAACCTAGCAAACTATTTTCATTTAAAAAAATAATTGGATTGTTTTCAATGATATGAATCATATGATGGATGATTTAAATTTTATAAGCAATGATGTGATATCTAAGATGAAAATTGAATTGAAGTAAGAATTCTAATGAAACAACAACTAACACTAGAATCCAAGGGCAACAAACACATGCAGCAAAATGAAAATGTAATCTATCAGTTTTATAGCTTAGATTTTTTTCTAGTACATAAGGAGAACCATTCTGCCCAAATTAGGGTATTATTTAAAGTAGTCTAAAAATAAATATCATAACAAATTCCAGAATAGTCCATCATAGTGGGACCCAACCAAATAAAATGGGATTTGATTTGATTGGACATGGGATTGGTCCCATTAGATGGGATTTATCCAACTGAAATTAAAGATGGAGTCCTGACACTAATTAAAAAAGGAATCTGATATGGGTACCTGATATGAATATATCATTTTCAGCAAGGTATATTTATTTTATTATATTTTTTTGGTAAACAACTAAATGGTGATAGGGGAAAGAAACAACATATCTGGGCAGCAATTGATAAAACAAATGATTTAAAAAAAAATAAAATAAGAGAAATTGAGAGCACAAAGAGCAGAGAGCATGCTTCCCCAAAAAAAAATAAGAGCAGAGAGCAGAGAGCAGAGAGAGGGCAGAGAGAGAGAGCAGAAAGCAGAAAGAGAGAGAGAGAGCAGGGGGCAGAGAGAGAGTAGAAAGTAGAAAGAGAGAGAGAGAGCAGGGAGCAGAGAGAGAGGGCAGAGAGAGCAGAAAGCAGAAAGAGAGAGAGCAGAAAGAGAGAGCAGGGAGCAGAGAAGAGGGTAGAGAGAGAGAGAGCAGAGAGCAGAGAGCAGAGAGCAGAGAGGTAAGAGATAAATATAATTATATATCTAATTTTTTAACCAAAAAAAAACTCAAAAATTACCACAGAGAGAGGAGAGAACAGAGAGCAGAGAGAGAGAGAGAGAGCAAAGAGCAAATAGAGAGAGCAGAGAGAAAGAGCTGAGAGGTAATATATTTATATATATTTAATTTTTTAACCAAAAAAAAAAAGCTCGAAAATTACCATTGAGCAGCAAAGATGGTAGATCAGTGGTCTACACATCTTACACAAGTAGTAGAAGACCAAATGATTCATTTTTGAAAAAAAAAATTTCAAAATTTGTACTGTTAAAAAAATTCTCAAATCGAACCTCAAATTAGTGTTTAAATCCATGTATGTAACATGCATTCACCAAATATGACTATACTTTACTGATTCATGAGAAGAAACAACACAAAAATCGTTTAAAAAAAATGAAGTTGAAATTCATACCTTCACTGATTTTCGCCCTTGGAGCTTGAAGAGATGATTTCAAGCTTTAATCTTCACAAAAACCAAGTTTCTTGCTACCTTTCCAGTCGTTTTAGGACTAAGAATCAAAGCCTTAAGTTTTTTTGGAAGAAAATGAAGTTGCAGAGGAGGAATGAAGCTCAAATGGTCATCGACTTCTTTGAAAAACAACATATCTGTAGACGGTCGATACTGCTCGATACTATAAGGTTGTATCGACCAGTATCGGTTCGATACAGGTAGGTTTTTTTTTTTTTTTTTTTAAACCATATTTGAAGTGTATCGATACACTCGATAGTGTATCTTGGCGATTCGAGCCGATACACCTCGATACGCTACGATACGCTCGATACTATGTTTTTTTTAAAAATTGAGAGACGAGTCGAGGGGTATCGTATCGACTACTGTCGATACCGATACGTATCGGCCGATACGGTGCGTATCGTGTCAATACTTGATTCCTTGGTCCCACTAGAAAGTCCATCATTAACTTCATGGCCTATAGTGATGGGAAGACATTATTCTTGAAGGCTGTGGATGCGTCTGCATGCACAAAAGATGCTAACTACATCTTTGGATTGCTACAGATAGTAGTGGATGAAGTTGGTGCTACAAATGTGGTGCAAATTGTGACAAACAATGGCAGCAACTATAAGAAGGCAGGAGAGATGATGATGGCTAACTATAACCTTTTTTGGACTCCATGTGCTGCCCATTGCATTGACTTGATGATGAAGGACATGGGCAAGATCCAAAAAGTAAAGAAAGTGGTTGAACAAGTACGCTAGGTGACAACATTTATATACAACCATGGTTATTCTTTGAATTGCTGAGGGAGAGATGTGGAGGGGACTTGGTAAGACCCGACATTACCAGATTTGCTACCAACTACATAGCCCTAAAGAGCTTTCAGGCAAAGATGGTAGGCCTCAGATCGATGTTTGCATCTGAGGACTGGTTTGGGTGGAGGGAGTCCAGTTCTCTTACTGGGGTTTAAGCACAGACTACTATAGCTTCAGAGGAATTTTGGAGAACACTGAAGGATGTAGTCAAAATTCTAGAGCTAGTGGTGAAGGTGCTGAGATTAGTGGATACAACATTCCAGCCCACCATGCCACATTTATATGCTGCCATGGATATGTTGAAGGACCGTATAAAAACTGTGCTTCCATGTGGAAACAAACATTTTGTAAAGATTATTAAAGATCGATGGGAGAGTCAGCTGATGCACCCATTGCATAAGGTTGGTGAGTATATTTAATAATGTCTTTAATTTAGTTCTACTTAATAGTTAGTACTTTATTTTAATCTGGTGACTCATATTTTGCAGCATACTATTTGAACCCCAAGTATCAATATTCACATGTGCTTGGGCTTAATTCTGACCTTATCGGTGCGGTAAAAGATGTTGTGGCAAAATTGGCGTCAGATTATACTGTACAAGCATTGGTCAATCTGGAGGTGAATTATATGGTTTAAGTGCTGAATTATTTGAATATCCATATATTACAATGGCTAATGGTTATAAATTTTGAAATGGTTGTAGATTAAAACGTTCAGAGATGGTCTTGGGAGTTTTGGAACTCCCGCTGCAGTGGCTGGGCGAGATAAGACCGATCCTGGTATGAAGTTATGAAAATTGAAATTTGCAAGTAACATATCTTATTTATATGTGTATTAAAATGTGTTCTTCATCTTGTGCAACTGAGTGGTGGTTATTGTATGGCGAACATGCAGCTGAGTTGAGGAGAATAGCAATCAAAGTCCTATCTCAGACATGTTCCTCATCTGGGTGTGAGCGAAATTGGAGTACTTTCTCGCTTATTCATTCAAAGAGGCGGAATAAATTGGGCTCTCAACGGCTAGATGACTTGGTCTACACCCATTACAACATGAGACTGAGGGTACAATGCTTGTAATTCGAACAAAGAAATGAACAAGAGCTGATCGAGCTAGCCGACGTCTTCCAACTATCTTCAGATGAAGATAGTTCCCTATGTTTAGTGGGTGAGAGACAGAACAATTACAGTGATGGATGAGCCTGGTGGGATACCAGACCCCACTATGTCTGCTTTGATGGGTTCTAATCTCGAGCGATTTATGTCCTCCGATGAGGGTCGTGACATGCACAGTTGCCTAGACCGTTTGACCCCCCAGCTGGTAGTGACCCAGAAGGCGATGATGATACAATGGATCAAAGTGGCTGATCAGCTTCTGATAGAAGCGGTGGTGGTGATGAAGGTGGTGGTGGTGATCCTAGCCCGATTATACCCATTATTAGATGGACCGGCGAGAGTCAGTATACACACACTATACAGGATCCAGATCATGGTGGACGCACATCTTCATTACGGTTTACAACTGGGTATGCACGTAGGTCTCGTTAACGGGAATGCCCCTTGCGACCAGTGGAAGAAGAAGAAGATCGTTTCTTTGACATCGTTCCTGATCCTGATATTATGCCTGATGTTGAAATTGATAGCACCACAAACTTTGGAGGGCTGAGCATTGAGGGTAGCAGTGAACGGGAGCAAGGGCAGTGGAGTGCTCATGGATTTGACACCACTTCGGCGTACGGTTCTTATTCCGGTGATGATGATCGCATGATGGGAAGTGTATATGATTATTCCGTTGATACTAGTAATGCTACATCACAGACTGGCTCAAACTTTGTGGATAGTCTCTTTTCAGTCCCAAATTTGCAGAGAACTACGCCCCACACCAGCCAATATATGCTCACTTTACTCCACATTATAGGGAATTGTATCCAAGGTTAGGTATCTTTAGAAACTTTCCGGATCATGTGTGTGAGAAATATGTGGAAGACTACCAGACCTTCTATAGCCGAAGGATGTCGTGGCAGGACTTTGTTTATCAGACTGAGATACATTTTCTTCAGCAAAGTCAATCTAATCAGATGGAACCTGCACGCCACTCTACATATGATTTGACATTGAGATGGACTAATGGTAATATATTATTTCATTTTGAGTATTTAAGTCTTTCATATAATGAGCATTTGTGAGTTATGTCATTTTGTAAGATTTATGATTTATGAATGTATGATTTTCCGACAATGTGATTACTTTTTATGCTTCAAATGTGTTTATATATGTTAAATAAGTATTTTTTTGCAATATATAGCCTTAAAATGGCTTTAAAATGGCCTTAAAACATCAAAAAATGGCTTAAACCATAATAAAAAACCTATCGAAACTCCCATTTTTACCCTTTGGGAGTTTCTGCAGGTTCTCGCCGAGTTTTCGATTGAGATCTCGGTAATCTCGGTTTTCTCAAGGGTCGAGACACCCTCGAGATCCAAGATTTCGAACTATGCCTAGACACCATATGTACCATATGCATAAATAAACATAAAATAATAAAATAAAGCAATGCGTTTGTTGATTTGTGGGGAATAAATAAATGTCAATGACAGCCAGCAGCTCTATTTATAATAAATGGAGAATAGGTGCAAGTACAATATTACCCTTAGTACTCATATGACAACACTCCCCCTCATATTGGTGCATAGATATCACACATGCCCATCTTGCACATTATTGGATGAAACAATTTGCTACTTAAGTCTTGTGTTAAAACATCAACTAATTGATCCCCAGATTGAACAAAGGGAATACAAATCAGCCCTTGTTCCAGCTTTTCTTTGATGAAATGACGATCAATCGCCACATGCTTGGTGTGATCATGTTGGATGGGATTGTAAGCAATGCTAATGCTGTCACAGTATAACATCATTGGGAGAAGAGAGAGCCAGATCCTTCAGTCTCTAGAGCCACATCAACTTACAAATACCATGAGACATAGCGTGGAATTTCGCTTCCGCACAAGACCGAGCAACAACAGCTTATTTGTTACTTCACCAAGTTGCCGCCCACAATATACTGTATCCTATAGTAGACCGGAGATTATAAGGAGAGCTGGCCCAATCTGCAAGTGACCATGGGAAGAGAAAAAAATCCCTTTGCCTGGGGCAGATTTTAAATAGCGCAGAATATGAAGCACAACGTCCCAATGTGTAGAGTATGGATCATGCATATATTGACTAATCTAACTAACAGCAAAGGCAATGTCCGGACGGGTGTGTGATAATCCAGAGTGTACTTCCGCTGGGAGAGAAAAATACCTTTAGCAAAATGAGTAACCTCAATGCCTAAAAAAGTAATGTAGTTTGGTCCTTGATCTCAAATTCTTGACCCAGATAAGTCTTTAGATGAGAAATTTCATCTATATCATTACCGGTGACCACATTGTCATCAACATAAACAATGAGAATAGCAATCTTAAAACCAGACCGCTCGATAAAAAGAGTGGTCGGCATGACTTTGGGTGTAACTCACAGACACCATGGCCTTGTGAAATCTCCCAAACCAAGCACGAGGATATTATTCTAATCCATAGAGTACAAGCTTGAGCTTACACACCTTCCGTTGCATTTTCGGACCAGTAAAGCCATGGGAACATCTAGATGCGCCTCTTTTTCTAAGTTACCATGCAGAAATGCATTTTTAATATCCAGGTGTTACAATTCCCATCCTACGTGATAGGCTTGCTATTATCTCCTTCATCATCGCTAAGGGATTTTGGTGTTTCGACCGAGCTTCTTCCCCCAGATTGGTGTAAACTTGGGAAGAGTTGAACTCCATCCATCGAAGACCTACTGGGAGCAACAACTTTGTTAGCTGGACAGCCTCTTCCAACGGAAGGTTTTCGTTGGCTTCTGCTTAGGAGCTCGTCTGCCCCTGCAGCTAAAAGATTCCTTGGTTTAATGTGGTTTGATTTAGAGGTCATATTCCCTGCAACAGCTTCATCCTTTGGAGAGCCCCGACCCACTCGTTGCTTACAGGAGCCCTTCTCCATAGCTGGGGTATCATACTTAATGCTAAGTGTGATCTTTGCTGGGCCTCGGGAGAGGATATCAATCATTTATTTTTTGAGTGCTCATTTTCTAAAAGAATTTTGGAAGCTATCCTGCAGAAGTGCTGGCCCTATAATAGAAGAATCCACCCTTTTTATCGGGAATGGAAGTGGATTATCAAAAACTTCAAAGATAAGTCCGTATTTGACACTATTGTGAAGCTAGCCTTTGCTGCAACAGTGTACCACATTTGGTTTGAGAGGAACTTGAGAAAGTGGACATCCAGTTCTAGACCTTTTAGCATAATTGGGGAAGCAATCACTTTTGATGTTCGAGGAAGCATCATGCCATGGGTTGCCCAATCTCCAACATCCTTCAGAAATAGCTTCATCATGACCTCTTGGAATCTCAACTCCACATGAGGTGGCTGTTTTGTTTGTGATTTTTTTGTTGTTCTCTGGGTCGTCCCTTGATTCTATAAGGAGCCTGGCTCTATCCTTTGGATACCCAGGTCCGGTTTCTCCTCTTTTGGGGGCTTTGTTAATACATTCTTTCATTCATCCCAAAAAAAAAAAAAACAAAAAGTCCCATCCTAGATTCACAAGGCAGGGAAGTATCACACGGATGGTATTCATCTTGGCAATCGGAGCAAATGAATCCTGATAATCAAGACCGTATGTTGGAGTGAATCCTTTAGCAACCAGTTTGGCCTTGTACCAATTCACAGTACCGTCCATATTCTGCTTCACAACAAAGACCCATTTGCAGCTCATTGTTTGCATATGGGGAGGAAGAGATACGAAGTCCCAAGTATCATTATCTTTAGCATAGTTGTCAAGGCGCCAAGGTGACTTATGGCTTTGGAGAGGTGCCTGGGCGCCTAGGTGTACCTAAGGTGTACATAAGGCATTCCCAAGGTGTTGTAAGGGTAAATCTTAATAAGAAGATTTATGCAAAAAGGAGGGGGTTAGCGCATCAATTTTTATTGTTTTTAATACATATGCATGAATCCATGCATTATGGTTTATATATGTACTTTATACATCCAATAAAAATGCTACAAATGGTATTAATTAAAAAAATAAATAAACAAATAGAACAAGGCGTGATACAATAAGGAAACCAACCGCCTAGCCCTATCTGACTCACCCGGATGCCTAGCAATGCTTAGGGGAAGCCCTTGACAAATATGCTCTTTAGAGCTTGTTCTTCAACCATGGCTGCTTTACACCGTGGATCTGCAAAAGCCTCTTGGCAGTTGATGCAGTACACATATGCTCTAGAAAGAATAAGGGCTCCTCCAAACAGGGCCTAAACATAATACAAGAAGAAGAAGACAAAAGCCAAGGCAAAAACACTGTTCACGGTACTGTTCGTTCACGTAAACAGTACCAACAAAATTTTCAGAAAGTTTTGTATTCTTCCTAAATTCGAAAAAGTTAGATTTATTTCCTTAAAATTAGTCATTAGTTTTGTTTCCCAAATTTGTTTTGTTTCCTAAGATTGGTTATCATATGGGTCAGTCATAGATGTTATTTGTTTTGGAAACTTTCCTAAAAGTTATAAAGGGAAGTTTCTTTTTTATTTTTATTTTTGGACATTCCCTCCTAGAAACCAGTCCTTCTATCTTCTATATTTCCATTTAGCATTATAAATAAAGAGGAAGAAGATGCTGGCAGTAGAGTTGGCCAGAGTTTTGTTAAGAAATCTTGGTTGAGTCTCCTACGGTTGTGAACTCAACTGAAAGCTTTGCTCCCCAGGTTTTTTGTTCTACTTCTAATTTCTTTACTCTCTCATTCTTCCCTACCAAGGTTTAAAATCTCGGGTTTTGGAGGAGTCTCGGCCTCCTTCGAAACTGAGATCTCGATCTCGATCTCGGCGAGATCTCGCCGAGACAGTGTATTTTTTCTGAGACAGCTTAACAACTTTTTTAAGCTGTCTCGGTGGCCAAAATGTATTTTTTAGGTCTCCAACTTCAGGGAAACCTCATTTTTACATACATAAACACATTTAGAGTATAAAATTATAAAAATAATGACTCTTTGTAGTTGTTTGGGTTTACACCCATGTTTTGACAGTCAACGTTGAAGTCTGTTGTAAATTTAGGTTAATATTAGCTATTATATTCAATCAAATATGACAAATGAGATAATAACATAATGCATTAGGAGAAAGAGAAACAAAATAACACTTCATTATAAATCATTACATCATAGTTCAAATATTCAATATTGAATGATCCCATAGTCTCCCTGTGCCCATAGTCCATAATTCCACAATCCTCATACAGATACAATATCTAGTAATACGTAGAGTGTCGTGGATGATCCATACTACTATCATCATACATCTGGGAAAGTTGTCGACGCAAATTATTTTCCAATTGAGCAACATAATCTTCCCATGACATTCTTGATGCAAAGTAGTTATGGTAGTCTTGCACATGATTCATAAATTGAACATCAGAAGCTGTCCGAAGGATACCTATCTTTGGGAAGAATGGAAAAACTTCTGAAGTGGTACTCTGGTGCGTAGACTCTTGCGGAAGTACTGATGGAACGGAATAGAAGTTGGTTGATCCACTCTGACTCTGTGTCTGTGCTTCTGCATCTGAACCATCGTCGAAGGAAGAACCATATGCAGTCGCAGTGGGATAAGGGACGAAGTTGATATCAACATAATCATTTGAGGTGTATGCTGAACCAGTGCTATATCCAGGAAAATTCCATTGCTCCTGTCCACTGCAGTAACTGCTATTCTCCTCTACACTCAATCCTCGTAAGGTAGTAGAGAGGCTATCAACGTCGACGTCCGTCGTGCTATTGCAATCAGCATCTTCATCATGTTGAGAATGATAATGATGCCGAGGCCTACGCGAATACGAAGTTGGTCTACGTGATGAGGATGGCGCACGTACACCATGGTCATCATCCTGTGTTGTATGAGTGTACTGGCTCTCCCAAGTGTATCTAACAGGTGATGCTCGTGGCTCTGGATCAGCTCCAATATTGACAATAGTGGCTCGACCTCCACCTGGGTCTCCATGCCCACCCCCATGATCACTACCACTAGCTCTACTACCACTTCAACTCCACTCAGGATCATCTGTATCAGTGTCAGCAGGACGGTCAAACGGCATGAGTGGCCGTGTATAGACTCGACCCTCTTCTGAGGCTAAAAACTCGTCGACATCAGTATCCAAATGGCTGGCCAAATGGGAGTCAGGCATCCCCTGGGCTTGTCCATCACAGGTACTCCTCTGTCCCGTACCCACTCTACTAACGGATCTTCCTCTTCAGAGTCAAGCTGGAAGATGTTGGCGAGCTCGAGCGGGGTATCATCCTCCTTATCATGGAACATGTTTTGCACCCTCAGCCTCATGTTGTAATGTACAAAAACCAAGTCATTTAGCCATTGGGAGCCAAGTTGATTCCGCCTCTTTGAATGAATGAGGTTGAAAGTACTCCAGTTTCGCTCACAGCCAGATACAGAGCATGTCTGAGCTAACACTCTACTTGCTATCTTATTTAGAGCAGGTGCATCTTTACCATACAACACCCACCATTCAGCTGCATAAGAACAATAACATATTTTAATTTTGTATGTCATTTAAACGTAATACATAAACATAAGATAATTTAATTTCGTATGTCATTTAAACGTAATACATACACGGATCACTTTTGTCACGTCCAGCCACTGCAGCGGGGAACCCAAAACTCCCATGGGCTTCCCTGAAGGTTTTAATCTACACACAATCGAAAACTTATAAATATTTGCAATTACAATATATAGTTTTGCTGCACTAGCAATAACAGTAACCGGTACAATTAGTGTCACGACGATCATATTTCCAGTAATTGAAGTACACAACTCACCTCTAGGTTTGCCAATGCCTGTGCTTGGGGATCTGGCTCCAACTTTGCAACCACTAGCTTCACTGCCTCAATGAGTTCTGTGTTCGTCCGAAATACATGCGTATATTGGTACTTGGGGTTCTAATAGTATGCTGAAATATTTGACAGTGGACACATGGTTAAAGCAAATAAAAATTATATTGGTACATAAGTAATACTAAAGTAAATACATCATCAAATTTACTCACCAGCCTTATGTAATGGATGCATGAGTTGGCTCTCCCATCGGTCATTGATGATCTTTATGTAATTCTTGTAGCTACGTGGTATCAAAGCTTTAACACGTACTTTCAATGCGTCTACAACAGCATAAAGATGTGGCATGGTAGGTTTTCACTCAGTATCTACCAATCTCAACACCTGTACTACAGGATGCAACACCCTGACTACCACCTTCACATTTTGCCAAAATTCGTCTGAAGCAATGGTACTCTGTGCTTCCACTCCCTGGAGGGTAGCTGATTGTCTCTACGAAAACCAATCCTCAGATGCAAACATCGATCTGAGTCCGGCCATCTTCGCCTCAAAGCTCTTCAATGCTATGAAGTTCGTAGCGAATTTGGTGACGCCTGGTCTGACCAAGTCCCCTCCACATCTCTCCCTGAGCATGTTTAAGGAATAACCATGGTTGTAGATGAAAGTGGTTACTTGTCTTGCTTGCTCAACCACTCTCTTGACTTTACTTATCTTGTCCATATCCTTCAACATCAAATCTATACAATGGGCAGCACATGGAGTCCAGAAGAGATTGTAGTCGGCATTGTTCATTAACATCTCCCCTGCCTTCTTAAAATTGCTGCCGTTGTCCGTCACAATCTGAATAACGTTCTGAGCTCTCACCTCAACCACCACTTTTTGCAACAGCCCATAAATATAATCTGCATCTTTTACTTCAGTTGATGCATCAACAGACCTAAGGAACACCGTCCTCCCATCACAGTAAACCATGAAGTTGATGATGGACTTTCTGGTAGGACCAGTCCAACCATCACACATAATAGTTACTCCTAAATCTTCCCAATTCTTCTTCTGGCCTAGAATCCAGTTTTGTAATTCCTTCTTATGTTGAGGCAAATAATGAGTCATTAGCTCATATTGATTTGTCCCTCTAATCCCTATACCTGCCTTAGTAACTGCATTTAGCATGCTCTGAAAGAAAGGGCTTGTGGTAGCGTTTGCTGGGATGCCATGATAAAACGACCACTTAGAGTAAGAATACCCTACTGACTCCCTATTTTTTCCCCCAAACATTGCCTTTATTTTTTTTTGCTTACTAACTTACTTCGTAAAGACTCCGAGATCTTGCTCTTGAACTTAAACATAATCATCCCGTCCCCGTGACTGAGGCACAGATTCTTCCCTTTTACTTCGTGATCTTAAAAAACCAAGAACCAATCCCTTTGCTCCATCTTTGTGGCTCAGGCTCAGCAAATCCACTACCACTGCCACCTACTCCCGATGTACCTTCTCCTGTCCGTCTCCTTTCTGCATCTGATCTAAGGGTTTCTCTACTAGCCATTGCCGCATGACGCATTTGTCTTGCCTCTGCCTTTGTCATATCTTCTACATCCCATCCCTCAGCCTCATGTTCCTCACTGGATTCTGGTATGGTGCCTCGAACTGCCTCCTCAAAATGTTGTTTTTCTCTTTCCATTGCTGCCCTCCTCTGCCTCCCTCCCCTTAACTGTTCACCTATGGCCCTGGATACCTCCACAGGACACTACGAGCATTTGGAAACATCTTTGCCCAATCCACTTAAGTGTTGCTTCAGTCTTGTGATGACGCCAGACTGAAGCTTCTTCCCACAAAAATTACACTGGGTCTTCTTCCTATCATCCTGAAGGGCAGTCCCATACTGCCATGCAGGGTCAGTTCGGGAACCGGTACCATCGCCCCCATCGCCTGCCCTAGAACTTGGTCTCGACATAATTTCCAAGCACTGTTTCATAGAAAACACAAACTTCAATAACCTTACAAACTTGAACATAGCAGAAATTACATTTCAAAATTTTTCTCATATTTTAAATGCGATCAGAACATTTTTCCTTATTTTCCCCTATTTTATAGCATTTTTAATCATTTTTAAATTAATTTTTAATTGCTGGTAATTATTTTTTTAATGTAAATAATTCAAAAAAAAGAAAAAAAACATACAACAACCGAAATTGAAATCTGAAATCGTAGGGCAGTAGATCGGCCAACGGTGATTAACATATAAATAGGTCATCATCATCAAATGAGTAATAATAATAATTATTTTGAATTTTAATTGCTGAAAATTCATTTTTAAATGTAAATAATTGAAAAAAATACCAACAACAATCGAAATCGAAATATGAAACTGTAGGACAGTAGATCGGCCAATGGTGATTAACATATAAATAGGTCATCATCCTCAAGTAAGTATAAATAATAATTAGTTTAATTTTTAATTGCTGAAAATTAATTTTTAAATGCAAGTAATTGAAAAAAAACCTATAACAATCAAAATCGAAATCTGAAACCGTGAGCTTGTAGATCGGGTTCACGTATCTAAAATATAAAAATTTCATCATATTCTAGAAAATTTATTTTTTCTCCCTCATAGTCTAAAATCTCATTTTTCGACAAGAAACTTACCTTCAACAGTTGATATGAAGCTCTTACAGCAATCCCCGCACTCCGAAGTACCACCCGTTGCAAGTTAAAAGTCCAAACAAAGAAAGAATGGGGAAGAAATGAAAAAATCTTCAAAAAACTAAGAAAAAAGAAGCAGCAGCAGTTCTCGGTCGAGTTCTTGGCCAAGAACAGTGCCTTCTCTCTTTCATAAAGAGGAAAAAAAAGTGAAAAGCAATTTCTCGCCGAGATCTCGCGAGATTTACCGAGAATTACCGAGATCTCGGCGAGATCATGTATCTGCCGAGACGAAAAGGGTTATCGACCCTGTTTTCGTTTCGGTTACTAGCGAAAATGGCGAGATCTCACCGAGATTTTATTCCATGTTCCCTACTGATTTGCAATGACATTCCTACTGTCCTAAGCATTCAACATTGTGGTCTTATAAGATTGCAATTAGATCTGTCCATTCTGACCTACCCAGTGGCGCGAGCAAGGAATAGCTGGTTTTCGAAATTTCATAGATTATTATTCAATGGTTGGATCACACTTCAATTGTGGTATGTTGACTCTTGTCATCTGAAGAAGTTTTCCTCCAAGTTTGGTAATTTTTCGATGGTTGGATTTTGAATTATTTACACTTCTTAACTGTTGGTAAAATTCTGGAATTCTGTTCTTGTGTGATTTTGGACTGGTTTGGGTATAAGATCCTGCATTGGCAAAGAGTGAGGGTTGATTTGAGTCCAAACCCTACCTTTGCTATCAGCAGTTCAAGGGAAGGGAAACAAATGACAAGGATGATAGGAAAGCACAGTAAGAGGAAGACAAAGTTTTATGAAACCACCTGAGCAATAGGGTGTTTCGTACGAGATCTCGTCCCCTTACGGACTGTAATAGGTAAGTCAAGAGAGGCATTAGAAAGACTAGGGAGTTCAAGGACGAAAGTACCAGATGGAGAACTTGGATCAGGAGTTGGCGACTAGCCGGGCAGAGCTGGTGAAACTGTGGTGGTGTCTATTTGCCGCACATAATTTTTGCAAACATAGAATCGTAGAGGAGCTTGCTTGGGAACATGTATATCCCCCCTAGAAGAAACCGCAAGAGGCATAGGTAGTGGAGTGACAAGAGGCACATCTTCACCAACCATAGTGTTTGCTCCAGGAAGAGGTGCCAACAATAAGTAAGACGCTTACTCATGAAATACCACATCCATAGTCACAAATACATGACAAGATAGATGGTTGTAACACGTGTAGCCTTTTTGGGTAGCAGAGTAACCAATAAAAACACACCGAAGTCTACGGGATCCAACTTGCCATGATGTTGATGATTCCGGGCGAAACAAACACAGCCAAACACCCACAGGGGAATTAGGAAGCTAGACGACCCTTGGAGCACCGCCAGAGGAGGCCGAAGGTCAAGCATGCGTGTCGACATCTAGTTAATGAGATAGGCAGCGGTTAAGACAGCCTCACTCCAGTACTGAAGGGGAAGCTGCATCTCAAACAAAAGGGAGCAGGCAGCCTTGAATAGTTGACAATTCTTTCGCTTGGTTGCACCATTCTGGTCTAGTGTATACACACAACTGTTCTAATGGAGAATCCCATAGGTGGCGAGATAAAACTGAAAGGCACCATCCATATATTCCGTGCCATTGTCACTGCGGAGTATCTGGATGGTGGGCAATGAACTGCATGCGAACCAAACTGTGAAAAAACTGAAAGCAGCGAAAGACCTCACTCTTATGATGGAGGAGATAAATCCAAGTAACACGGGTATGACAATCAATAAATGTAACAAACCATTGGTAACCTGAAACAGAAGTGAAACGGGCAGGCTCCCACACATCAGAATGTATTAACTAAAAAGGATTATCACTTATATTATTTAAACTAGAATAAGTAAAATGTATTTGCATTGCCAAAGCACAAGCATCACAAAAGAAATCCTTCGGGTTAAATGTTCGAAGAAAATGAGGAAAAACTTTAACTAAAGTGCCCATAAGAGGACGACCAAAACACCTATGCCAAAGTAATAAATTGGAGATAGCTGGAGCAAAATTGGTTTATTGAGCTTGACGAACAGCAGAGGGAATCCCATTGTCGAGCAAATAGGGTCAACCATTTTCCCTACCACTGTCAATCGTTTTCTTGGTTTCCAGATCCTAAAAGAGACAATGACAAGGAAAAAATGTCACTTCACAATTTAGGTCAATGGTGAGACGGCTAATGGAAAGAAGATTAGTAGAAAAAGTAAGAACATGAAGAACAGATGCCGAGGATAAAGTGGAGTAGTTGGTGGAACCCTTCCCAGAAACAAAGGAGAAGGAGCCATCACCCATCGGCGACCCGAACCTTGTCTTTACTAGAACAAAGAGAATACTTAGAGAATAGGGTAGAAGAACTAGTTATGTTATCAGTGACACTGGAGTCATTAATCCAAGGACGAAAGACACCGATACACAGCGATCACCAAAAGAAATACCTGAGGAAGCAATGTTTGAGTCAGAGTGAACCAAGGAAATGGGAGAGGCTTCCGTCGACTCAGTAGATGGGGAAGGCTTTGAGAGAGTCATTAGACGCTAAAGCATGGCAAACTTGTTTTGGGAGAAAGACTGGCAAGAGCAGGCTCTGAAGCCTTTGTGTTATGAGCATGAGAGGCCCGACCACGACCATGGCCATGTGGGGTAGATGTAGTAGGGCGTCCATGAAGTTTCTAGCAAAATTCCTTGGTATGTTGTTCCTTGCCACAATAATCACACTTGACAAGCTCTCGGTTAGATGAAGAACGATTAATGGAACGAGTAAAGCCACCTCTAGGTTGATAACCAGACCCCGTAAACAAGGCAGAGCGATCCGGAGGAAGAGGGGGCAGCATAGCAGTGCGACTACTGTCCTTCAATTAGATCAAAGAATAGGACTGCTCCAAGGTAGGAAATGAATCTGGGCTCTGATCTGATCATACTGAACGTTCAGACCTGCTATAAAATTATATTGCCTGAATTTATCTTCTTGCTTTTGAAAACTAGTGACATTGGCATAGTAGGTGGCTTGAAAGGTATCATAAAAATCTAACTTCTACCACAGATTGCGCAACGCTGAATATATTAGGATGGTGAGATCCTTTTGCTTGGTCTCATGAAGCGTCTTTCACAATTCATAAACCTGGGCATCATTCCCAACCTGGGAATACGTATCCTTAGCGACTTTTCAGATCTTGGCAGCAATATCCAAGAAAAGATAACCCTGAGCGATCTGGGGTTGCATAAAATTGATGAGAAAATATATCACCAGGGAGTTAGAAGAACTCCACTTCTTCTGCGTATCACCAGCAGTAGCAGGCTTCTCAGTTTCTCTTGTAATATAGTTGACATAGCAGTGAGAATCTATAGAGAGGTAATAGACCACATCAGATAATTTCTCCCATCAATGTGGATAGAGCTCGTAGGGAATGAAGGGAAATCATGATGAATCCCACAACCTGTCCCTTCGATTCCAGACGATGTGGTAGTAATAATAGACATGGTTATCTAATAGGAGATTCACTCATGGCGGAAGAAAAGGGCTAGAACAAGCCATCACCAAAGGTAGATGCGATCACAAGCTTCATCACCAACTCACAAGCAAGGAAACAATACCCTGTAACATTGATCACAAAGAAATAGATTCTGGAAAAGTGGTTTCTTTGATTTAGATTGTAGAGGAAGATCTGAGAAACCAAACAAGGGAGAGAAGACTCTTGGTAGTTTAAGAGACCACCACCGAGAGCTGCTGATGAAGAGAGTCGACGCTAGGGTCCAAGAGGGATTTTGGCTCTGATACCATGTTGATTTAAGAGGAATGAATGTCAATGACAACCAACATCTTTATTTATAATAACTGGAGAATAAGTACAAGTACAGTGTACCCTTATACCCATATTATAACAGCATCCGTATGGTATTTCATAGGTCACGTGTAATTTTTAAACAAACAAGATTGGACACATTTGCATCAATTAATAGAATTTTCAGTTTATATATATATATATATATATATATATATATATATATATATATATATATATATATATATATATATAATTAAAAAAATAAAAAATACAGAAAAATCAGACAAATGCAGCAATGAAAGTCTATAATGTATTTCAGCTTTTACATGTGGTTTTTAAACAATACTAGATCCATTTGCATATATTATCCATAAAATTTTCAATTTATTTCATTCATCTTTTATTTTTCAGAAAATCGATAAAAAAAATCTGTAAAATTCCTGTACCCATACGTGGTGAAAGATCTCATCTGTCACTGACATAAATTTTCTAACTATTTAGGGTTAATTTTTCACAAGAAAAATAAAATTTACCGACCTCATTTTTTGGGGCACAAATTGATACATCCAGGAAAATATTCATGTTTGATGCAATGAATCATATCAATCTTCAATAATCTACTGATGCATAGCAAAAAACAAGTTTAAAAACATGGTTTTGAACTTATGCCTATTAAGTAGGTTCAAGCCTTCAATCATAGTTCGAAATCTCGGTTCTCGAGGGTGTCTCGACCCTTGATAAAACCGAGATTATCGAGATCTCGGTCGAGATCTCTGCGAGAACCTGCCGAAACTCCCAGAGGGTAAAAATGGGAGTTTCGACAGGTGTTTTTTATGGTTTAAGCCATTTTTTACTGTTTTAAGTCCATTTTAGAGCCATTTTAAGGCTATATATTGCAGGAAAATACTTATTCAACATATATAAACACATTTGAAACATAAAAAGTAATCACATTATCGAAAAATCATACATTCATAAATCATGAATCCCACAAAATAACATAATTTACATGTACTCATTATATGAAAGAGTTAAATACTAAAAATGAAATAATATATTCCCATTAGTCCATCCCAATGTTTAATCATATGTAGAGTGGCGTGCAGGTTCCATCTGATCAGATTGACTTTGCTGAAGAAAATATATCTTGGTCTGATAAACAAAATCCTGCCACGATATCCTTCGGCTATAGAAGGTCTGGTAGTCTTCCACATATTTCTCATACACATGATCCGGGAAGTTTCTAAAGATACCCAACCTTGGCTACAATTCACTATAATGTAGAGTAAAGTGAGTATATATTGGCTAGTGTGGGGGCGTGGTTCTTTGCAAATTTGGGACTGAAAAGAGACTGTCCACAAAGTTTGAGCCAGTCTGTGATGTAGCATTACTAGTATCAGCGAAATAATCATATGCACTTCCTATCATGCGGTCATCATCAGGAATAAGAACCGTACGTTGAAGTGGTGCCAAATCCATGAGCACTCCACTGCCTCTGCTCCTGTTCACTGCTACCCTCATTGCTCAGTCCTCCAAAACTTGTAGACATGCTATCAATTTCAACATCAGGCATAATATCAGGATCAGGAACGATGTCAAAGAAAAGATCTTCTTCTTCTTCCACTGGTTGCAAAAGGCGTTCCCGTTGACGAAACCTACGTGTATACCCAGTCATAGTCCGTGATGAAGATGCACATCCACCATGATCTGGATCCTGTGTAGCGTGTGTATACTGACTCTCCCCGGTCCATCTAATAATGGGTATAGTCGGTCTAAGATCACCACCACCATCCTCATCACCACCACCACTACCATAATCACCACTACAATCAGAAGTTGACCAGCCACTTTGTTCCATTGTATCATCATCGCCTTCTGAGTTACTACCAGTACCAGCTGGGGGGTCAAACGGTCTAGGCGACTGTGCGTGTACACGATCCTCATTCGAGGACATAATCGCTCGAGATTAGAACCCATCAGAGCAGAACAGTAGGGTCAGGCATCCCACTAGGCTCATCCATCACTGGAACTGCTCTGTCTCTCACCCATTCCACATAGGGATCCTCTTCATCTGAAGATAGTTGGAAGACATCGGCTAGCTCGATCAGCTCTTATTCATTTCTTTGTTCAAATTTCAAGCATTGTACCCTCAGTCTCATGTTGTAATGGGCGTAGACCAAGTCATTTAGCCGTTGAGAGCCCAATTTATTCCGCCTCTTTGAATGGATAAGGGAGAAAGTACTCCAATTTCGCTCACACCTAGATGCGGAACATGTCTGAGATAGGACTTTGATTGCAATTCTCTTCAACTCAGCTGCATGCTCGCCATACAACAACCACCACTCAGCTGCATAAGATGAAGAACACATTTTAATACACATATTAAATAAGATATTTTACTTGAAAATTTCAATTTCCATAATTCGATACCAGGATCGGTCTTATCTCGTCCAGCCACTGCAGCGAGAGTTCCAAAACTCCCAAGAGCATCTCTGAACGTTTTCATCTACACCCATTTCAAAATTTATAACCATTAGCCATTGTAATATGTGGATATTCAAATAACTCAGCACTTAAACCATACAACTCACCTCCAGATTGTCCAGTGCTTGTACAGTATAATCTGACACCAATTTTGCCACAACATCTTTTACCGCACCGATAAGGTCAGAATTGAGCCCAAGCACATGTGAATATTGGTACTTGGGGTTCAAATAGTATGCTGTAAAATATGAGTCGCCAGATTAAAATAGAGTGCCAACTATTAAGTATAACTAAATTAAGGACATTATTAAATATACTCACCAGCCTTATGCAATGGGTGCATCAGCTGACTCTCCCATCGATCTTTGATAATCTTTACAAAATGTTTGTTTCCACGTAGAAGCACAGTTTTTATACGCCCCTTCAACATATCCATGGCAGCATATAAATGTGGCATGGTGGGTTGGAATGTTGTATCCACTAATCTCAGCACCTTCACCACTGGCTCCAGAATTTTGACTACATCATTCAGTGTTATCCAAAATTCCTTTGAAGCTATAGTAGTCTGTGCTTGGACCCCAGCAGGAGAGCTGGACTCCCTCCACCCAAACTAGTCCTCAGAAGCAAACATCGATCTGAGGCCTACCATCTTTGCCTGAAAGCTCTTTAGGGCTATGTAGTTGGTAGCAAATCTAGTAATGCTGGGTCTTACCAAGTCCCCTCCACATTTCTCCCTCAGCAAGTTTAAAGAATAGCCATGGTTGTTTACAAATGTTGTCACCTGGCGTGCTTGTTCAACCACTTGTTTTACTTTTTGGATCTTGCCCATGTCCTTCAACATCAAGTCAATGCAATGGGCAGCACATGGAGTCCAAAAAAGGTTATAGTTAGCCATCATCATCTCTCCTGCCTTCTTGTAGTTGCTGCCATTGTCTGTCACAATTTACACCGCATTTGTAGCACCAACTTCATCCACCACTGTCTGTAGCAATCAATAGATGTAGTTAACATATTTTGTGTATGCAGATGCATCCACAAACTTATAGAATGATGTCTTCCCATCACTGTAGACCATGAAGTTGATGATGGACTTTTCGAATAGGACCAGTCCAACCATCACACATTATAGTGACACCATATGCACCCCAATTATTCTTTACCCTTTTATCCATACTTTTAAATCTTTTTTAATTTTTGGGAGATAGACATTCATCACTTCATATGGAGTGGGGGCTTTAACACCAGGACCTGCCTGAGCAATTGCATCAAAGAAAGGCTGATAGTATGGGCCACTACTGGCATTTGCTGGGATACTATTATAGATATACCACCTAGCAAAGGCGTCCCCAATAAATTCTTTTGTACCCTTCCAGTTCCACATACTCTTCAATCTCTTCTGTTTGGTGCCAGCCATTCTAAAAACTGCTGGATCCTATTGTAGAATCTCTACATAATCCTCATCCCTAGCAGTAGGTGGTGGTGCCTGGGGTTGTGCTGTAGTACTTTTTGATCTTCTAAACATAGAAGCCAACCCTCCCTTACTCCGTGTTTGTGGTTCTTCGGGCTGCTGAAATGATCTACTTCCACCTGCCCCTAAGGCTCTTTGCCTCAACCTTTCCATTTTCATCTCATGGTTGACTTTACTAGCCATTGTTGCCCGTCTCAGATCTCTGGCTTCTTCCTCAGTCAAACCCCTGGTATCTAGACCATCATCATCTTAACTATCATCATCCAAACCACGCACTTCCTCAAATTTTGTTTATTTTTTTATTTCTTTGCCCTTCTCTGCTGGCCTCCCTTCATCTGTACAGCTATGGCTCTGGTAATCTCTACAGGAACTGTAGCACACTTTGCCACGTCTGTAGAAGTCCCACTCAAGTGTTGCTTAAGTCTGGTAATCCCACCAGACATAAGCTCCTTCCCACAGAATTTGCATTGGGACTTATTTCTATCACCGTCAATGGCGGTACAATACTGCCAAGCCATGTCAGTACGACCAGCATCACTACCTCCCTCACGAGAACCCGAAGCAGTCATATTATTTAGAACGAGACACTGTTACATAAGATGATAAATAGAGAAATTTAAATCAATAGATTTACATTAATAAAACTTAAAATTGAAGAACATAAAAGCATCAAATATGTCAATACAACTCAAAACACATTGAAATTACTTTTCAAAATTTTAAAACTATGTTACAAGAAAACAGAATATTTTTCCTAATTTTCCATAATTATTTAGATACTATTAATAATTTTGGATATTAAATAAAAAAAATCTATTTTTCAAAAAATATAATCCGACAAAATGAAACTGTAGATTGGTCAATGATGTTCAACATATATTATTTTGAACACCAATAGATAAGTATTAATATTTTTTTACTAATTTTTTATTGCTGGAAAATAGAATTTATTAATAAAAAATTCATAAAAATAAAAATATGTACAGGAAAAAAAAACTGAAACCGTGACCGCGTAGATCGGCCAACGATGTTCAACATATATTATTTTGAACACCAGTAGATAAGTATTAATATTTTTTTATTAATTTTTTATTGCTGGAAAATAGGATTTATTAATAAAAAATTCATAAAAATAAAAATATCTACAAAAAAAAAACTGAAGCCGTGACCGCGTAGATCGGCCAACGGTGTTCAACATATATTATTTTGAAAGTAAACTGATTAATATTTAAGAAATGAATTTTTAATTTTTTTAAACAAAAAATAAAATAAATATATATATATATATACAGAAAAAAAAGGAAACCGTGGCCGCGTAGATCGGCCAACGGTGTTCATCATATAATATTTTCGACACCATCTAATTAATATTTATCATTTTTTTTTAATTTTTAATTGCTGGAAAATACTTTTTTTTAACAGAAAATCAAAATAAAAATATATATGCAAGAAAATAATTTCGAAAGGATGAAGTTGTAGAACGGCCTAATGACTCTCACATATATAAATTTCATGATGAGCCAACATGTATTGAACATATTCATGTAAAAAAGTAAGTTTTAGGGGAAAAAACCATACTTCAAACCTTAGATTTGCAAAGAATAGGTCAAAATGAGTCTCCAATAGTACTTTGATGGAGAGATTTGCAAAGAACAGAGGTTTTCGAACCTTAGATGCAAGGTTGGAGAAGAAGGAATAGAGGAGAAGAAGAAAACAGAAGGAAATTCAGAAGAAAAATGAGTCTCGGTCTCGGTCGAGATCTCGACCGAGACTCTTATATAATAACTTGGACCAGTTCGAAACTGGTCGAGACTGGTCGAGACCCAGTTTCGAACCAGGTTCTCCTCTCGACCCTTTCGAGACTACCGATCTCGACCCTTCTCGGTCGAGTTTTAAAACTATGCCTTCAATTAGAGATTGCTGGAGTTTCAATGATCGAAACCAGATGGTTTTTGCTGGGTTAGGATCATTTTTATGTAGGAATCAAAACCCCAACTCAAATTGAAGCAAAAGTCAAGGATTGAGAGGTGTTAGAGATTCTTGGTTTCTTTCCTACCATGACTCTATTTTTTCGCACGTTATTAGTGGTGTATTGGCACATATCGATTAGGTATATATCAGTATATTAAGTATTGAAGTTGAGACTGTATCAGTTAGGTATATCGTCTCGATACCAGCCGATATATCAATACAGACTGATATGGTACGTTACCTTTTAAATTAAAAAAAAAGAGAGTATCATACCGGTTAGGTATCGTATTGATACCAGCTATACTGATACATTTCGGTACGTACTGTTACATAAAACTGTGATTATGAAAGCTTGTCAAGGATTTCTTGTTCTATTAGTTTGTTTTTCCCCTCCAAGTACCCTATTTTTTACACCATTATTAATAATTTCATAAATATCTTTTTCTTTGGTTTTTTTCTCTTTCCTTTGTAGGAGGGTATAGGTATAATGGAAATCCTTAATGCCATTGTTGAAAGGATTCCACCACCCAAGGATACAGCTGAAAGGCCTCTAAGAGCTCTTATATTTGATAGGTATACTAGCATTTTGGAAAGTTATTTCCAACACACTGCTCAGTATTCTTGTTCTATTATGCCATGATATTATTACTTGGTCTTTCTTTACAGTTCACACTCATGTGGTTGTCTAGACATTAGTTCTATTTGTGTATTTTGTACATCCTTGAACTTGTATATATGAAAACTGTTAAAATTTTTAAGTATTGAAAAAAGGATGCAGGGGTAGTATAGATGTGAACTGAAGTTCCAACCCCCAATATTTGTCACATGACATTCCGTTTGGGAAAATCTGAACTGTTGAATGGGTAGAGGGGACCATGTATTGGTCATGTGTGGAATTTGGACTCCTAATTCAATCTTATGGCCCCCATTGTATTGCAATTTTGCCCTTGCTTTTTTTAATGGTCTTGAAGTGCTCCAAAGTTGTTGGTGGAAACCACCATTTTCTGTACATTGCTGAACAAGTAGAATTGTCAGTTGGGGCTGAAATTCACATATTACTATATTAGAAAGGAAGGGGTCAGCCTACCCATCTCTAAAATTTGGGCCGCAGCTGATCTGCCACATCGAAGAAAACACTGCTGGTACTGCACTGGGCTGCTGTCCTTCTCAGCCTCCACTCCCTTGCCCTTAAAATATTTATTTATTTGTTTATTGAATGGACTGAGTTGTTGCAAACAGTACAATGATATGATGATTACTATTCAAAAGGAGTTATTATTCAGGAATGTTGTTCCACATTAAAAGTTTACTGACATGAGCTCCTAATTTCACCAGTGTCATGGTGAAAGAGTTGTCCTTTGAATGGATAACAATTTTTCTAATATTGAAGTTTGCAGGATAGAAGCTGATCCCTTGAAATATTCAATTGCATATGCATCAATCTCTCTTCGCTTGCATCACTTTCAACGTGGAAGGCGGGTTTGAGTTTTCCCATCCATAGCTTGGACTGGATCAACTCAACGTTTATAAGTCAAGGAGTGTGTGAAACTAGGAGTCATTATGTTGGTGCAAATCCTAATTATGCTGATGGCATGACAATAAGTGCTCAAGTCCTCTCTGCAAATTGCAAAATACCAGAAATTAATGTTGGAGACATTTTGAAACATCTCCAGCATTTTGGATTTTAATTAGAAGTCTTCCACCATAGTGACATCTCGTATGCATTCTTCCTTACCTCAAAGATATTGAAATCTTCATATATTCCTCTAAATGGTTGGTTTCACCTTTTTTGATCTAAATTGTTTGGGGACTGATTTTGCCTTTGGGTTAGGTTGGTCTGGATCAACCTTAAGGATTGTTGGGTTCTGCTACAGGTTTTGCCAGTTGCAAATCCTGATGCATCAAACACAAGTTTTATTTGGACTTTGGGATCAGCAGAGAAAAATGCATTGGGCAGAATTTAGATCACCTTAGAACTGGATTAGTAACTGATCAGATTTTTTTTGGATGAATAAATTGTATTAACAAAGCTCCAAAACATAGGGGACAAACATAGGGGAGATCTTGTCCACAAGTTAAACAGGTTACTTACTCCCAAGCAAAAATGATAAATCGCAAGATTGTCACGACGATAAGGCAAACCAAGACGTTGGAGGGCCGACAAACACCCAAGGCAACCAAAGTGCCCACCTAGGGTACCAATGTACCCGACCAAGGTTTTAAATCTTGGATCTCGACCCCGTCTCGGTGAGGTCCGAGATTAACGAATTTTCGAGATCTCATCGAGATCTCAGACATTCTCACCGAGACACTGCCTTTTTGAACATATAAAGGTCAATATTTCCGTGGTTTTGCTGAGATCTCACCAAGATTTAGAAGTATGCACCAGACTAGTCACCCAAGGCAGCCTAATTTCCATGGCCTCTGGACACCTAGGTGATGCTCTGACAACCTTGAAGTTCAGTGATCCCATTAGATAAGCCCATCTCCCTGAATTTATTAGAAACAGAGAGCTTCTAAAATTGAAGATGATGCACTCAAGATCTGAGGAATAGTCCTAGATTTGTTGCTCCACTTCCTAGATTTCTATCAGTCCAAAGATGGGAGATTAAGGTACAATAAGCTAGCTTGCCAATCACGTGAAGTGGAGGATCCACGTAAGGCCTTCCACCATCAATTCCATTCACTGACAAAAGTCTTGATTTGCCTATGAGAAGGCCGACAACGTCTCAAAATCCTTCCCCACACCAAAGAAGAAAACGGGTAAGCAAAGAAGAGATGGGAGAGATCTTCCCTGCTGACTGACATAAGCAACATCTAAAATTATAATTGAGGCCCCTCAGCTGATGGAAGGACCCTGTAAGGAGAGAGCGGGTCAAAAACGTGTTAAACAGTGAAGCTCTCAGTACCAAACTACTTTAAACCATGGAAGTAAGGGAGCTCTTGATCCCATAAGGTACCAAGCAGAAGTGGCTGAGAAGATTCCAGACAAGGATGCGTTACTTCCACCTAATGTAATCACTGCTCCCAGTAGGCTTCCGAACAACAGACTGAAGGCAGGACCAAGTTTGATTCAATCCGTGAGAAGAAGAACCACCCGGATGCCAAAGACCATCAAGTAAGATGGACGAAACTGAGGCCAATCTGTCATGCCCCGTGTTGAGTCTGATTTGCTCCACATAAGCCTGAATCAGAACACCATGGGGGTGCCAAGGGTCCAACTACAGCAGCGTGGACTCACCATCTTCAATTAGATTCTGAATGAGGTGGCTATGCTCTAACATACATCTCCAAACCCAAGGACAATCCTGCCCCACTGAAACTGACCAAATTGACTCCCTCTTTAGAAATCTCATATAAATCTAGTCCACCCATAAACTCTTCTTATTTTTTTTTATTTTTTATTATTATTATTTTTTTTCCGTCACTCTCCATATCAACTTAAGAGGAGCGGCTTTATTCACCTCCTTAACTCTTCTAAGACCTAGGTCTCATTCCACTTTTGGAAGGCAGACTAAAGTCCAACTCATACTATGCCAAAATATATTACAATCAGATGCCTTCCATAGGAAAGCACTCATGATGGATTCTAAATTATGGGAAATTGAACAAGGAAGACCAAAAACTCCTACCCAGTTGCAAATAAGAACTCTGCAACACCGCTCAACGTAAGAGAGGAATTCACCTTCCATAGTTGTAGCTTTTTCTTCAGACAATTAAGGATAGGAGAGCAGTGGTGAGGAAACAACCTCCTCGATATTAAAGGGTGCTCTAGATAATTAACCGGAAGGGATCCCAAAGAACAGCCAACGATATCTCTAAGGTGATCTCTAAGCATCTCATCGACACTTGCAAGGAAATTGGAGGACTTCTGGTTATTGATCTCGAGCCTTGACATAGCACCGAAGAAGTAGAGCACTACGAATGGAAGATATGGATTTGGCATTTGCTTTGGAGAAAACCATAAGATCAAATCCATCTCTTTATTCACCACCTTTATCTGCAAAGACCTAGATAGCACCTCCATGATAGGAGTAAAAAAAAAGGGGGACATAGGACATCCCTGTCTAAACCCTCTTTTGCTTGCAAAAAACCCCACCGGGCTACCAATAACCAACACTGAGAATCAAGCTGTAGATATACAAGCGTGAATCCATCAAATGAAGCACCGAGGGAAACCCAATCTGGAGAGAAGCTCAATGAGAAACTGCCACCTAACTAAATCATAAGCCTTGTGGATATCAATCTTTGTAAGAGCTGCAAGCGAATGGATTCATGGAACTTTCTATCAAACCCCTTTACAAGGTCCGTACAAAGAAGAATGCAATCCAAAAACAGATTGACTAGTGCTCATTGAGTCATCGACCACATGCTTGAGCCTATTTGCTAATATCTTTGCAACAGCTTTATAAATAGAGTAATAGAGGGCAATAGGTTTGAATTGAGAGATAGAGCATGTACCTTTGACCTTTGAATGAGGCAATGAAAAGTATGTTCTACTTTTACATTGTTGGAATAATGGTTTGACTAATCTAGAATCTGACCATGTCTGGACCTCCACCCAACACCATGCTTGCTGGGGTTATACTTAGTAAGTTAACCTACCAAGGAAACCCCCATTGGGTAAGTTCAAAACATATTTTGGTTATGCCTAAACCTGTTCCATATCACTTTAAACATGTTGTCATTCATCATATCTCATAAACATGCTATACACTCATTTTGAACATTTTACAATCATATTATCACTCATCACACCATAATTGTCAAGGCGCCAAAGCGAACCAAGGCGTTGGAGGCCTAACGAATGCTCAAGGAGACCAAGGGGCCACCAGTGCGCCTGGATGCCATCGCCTAGGCGCCACTCGACGACTATGCATAACACCATATCATGCATAAACATTTATTCTCAACAACATTTGCATACGCATTATTATTCTCTAATAAACAAACACAGCATCTCACTTGAATATTGAAAATACAAAACTGTAAGAGTCAGTCACTCAATCAGTTCATGTCATAATTTCTATCTCCCTTCTGAGTCTTTGGTCTTTCAAAGAATTCCCTATTCATTTCAAGCATTTGCTCTTAATTAGATTCCTAATGATTTTTAAAATCCCCCTAATTCATGTGTTAATGTCTCTCAAAATCACCCCCACCCCCTTGGATATGTGAGTATGCCTCCTGAAAATCACTAATTTATACCATGAAAGGATTGAAGAACATCAAATTGGTTTTGATAAGAAAACCTCAAAGGAACCAGCTGCCCGGAAGTGGCTGGCTGCACAATCAGCTGTTCATTTGCTGTCTGTCAACGAAAACCCTGTATAGGGACCCTTCTGGAAGTGACCAGCCCCAAGTGGCCGGCTGCACAATTGGCCACTCATTTGCGGCCTGTCAATGAAAACCTTGTAGGGACCCTTCTGGAAGTGACCGGCTCCAATGTGACTGGCTGCACAATCGACTGCTTATTTGTGGCCTGTCAATTAAAACCCTGTATAGGGACTTTTCTGGTAGTGACCGGCCCCAAGTGGCTGGCTGCACAATCAGCCACTCATTTGCGGCCTATCAAGTCAAAAACTTTCTGTCCGACTGTCTAACTGATTTGAACTTGGGTTTCTTCTTAGGCAAAGATGGTTTCTCTCTACCCATTTTCAACCTTCATAATGGGACACTAAGTCATTGTTCTAAGGTCTCCAAGTAATTCCTTGGCTTATATTGTGATCAATTGTTGTATTTACGCCTTAATGTGTGAATTTTAAATTCTCGTTTCTTTCACCTTGGCATCTTCTTTAGTTTCTGCCGTTAGAGGACCTTTGAGGTCTGCAACTTGCATCTTCCCCAAGGAATCTTTCATGCATGGCTTTATTTATCAGAGTAGGATAATGTAAATCTTATACTAACCTCAAAACTTAGTCCTGAACTCCTAACTTGCAATTTTGGGATTCAGTATCATATCGTTTCTTAAAACCATGAGATTAGCAGGGAATTAGCCCCATGTAATTCTGAGCCTTTTGTTTAAGGCGGGCTATCACGAAAGCAAGTTGGAGGATCAGTAGTTTACTCATTTGATTTTGAGCAAGATCTAGCTACAGGAGCATCCACGGCATGGTGGGGTAGGAGTATAGGCTCCGTCAGGTGTGGTTTGCTATGGCGGTAGTCATGAAATAAAATCTCGCTGAGATCTCAGCTTTCTCTGTCTTTTCGCTGAAGACCAAGATGAGATTAGAGTTGATAACAGATTTTGTTATCGACTGCATAATCTCGCTGAGATCTCGGGAATAAATAAAATCTTGCCATTTTTTCACTGAGATCTAGCTTTAGAGTCGTGAAAGGAAAAAAATCTCTCCATTTTTTCCTCACATTTCGTTGAACACTACTTGTTATCTTCTCCTTCCAACGTATTTTTTTCTGCAACGTCTGAGATCCATTAATTAATAAATTAGCTCTCTCCCTCTCTCTCTCACTCTCATGCTATCTCCTTACAAAGGCAACCATCAGAGGCTATCTTAGCTAGGATGGAGTGATCCTTCCTCAAACTCTAAGAGCGAAAGCGAGAGGGCTGTAGCTGTGATGGGAGAAAGAGAAAGAGATGAGGTATAAATGAAAAAGGCAAACTGACCCCCCCCTGTGCACTTGTCAATATTCAGGTCCATCAAGTCGTTTAGCTCTTAACAGCTTATGCTCCTAGAATGTTCCATATGCTTATCCAACAGCCAAGTTTTTTGGCTATAGAAAAAGGTATTTCATATGCTTTTCCAACGGCCAAGTTTTTTGGCTATAGAAAAAGGTCTTTTGCACTGTCTCGGCGAGATCTCGCCGAGATCTGCCGCAAGATCTCGGTTTTCCCAAAGACTGAGACGCCTCCGAGAACCGAGATTTTAAACCTTGGCGGTAGTGCATCCGTTTTTTTGTTGGGCAAGGAATGCTATCATATGTGGTTGGACAATTGGACAGAACCTTCTGAGTTTTTGGAGAAAAATGGAATTTTGCAAGATTGTGAAACTTATTGTTTCAAAGCATGATTTTTAGTAGTGAAATTGTGAGCGAGTCTTGATTACAGCCTCATGAGATCCCCAGACCTAAATTTGGCAGTTGGAATCCCCCCCTTGGTTGGCGGTTGGCATAATTCAAGTTAAAAAAGGCAATGGCTGGTGGGACTCGTGGCTACTATTACAAACATCGGAGTTACAACCCTTATCGTGTAGTAAAGGGAACATCAAAAACAAAAAAAAAGAAGTTCTAGAAAGCTAAAAGCTTATAAAGCCAGACTAAATTAAACCCAAGTGACTTGTCTTCTCATATGTGGCTTCTCAATTGCTAAACAAGCTCCCATGTGGGTTCCACACCATCTTGCTGGTGCCAAACGAGGATGTCAGCCTTAAAATTAAGGCCTCAATGACATCTCCTCTTATGCTTTGAGGTACCCTTCAGGGGACTAGGGGAAGATAAAAAAATGGCTTAACCTTTCAGGACAGACTTTAGGTTTATGGGGTTTGCATTATTTAGGTTCCTGTTTTTGTAGCTCATGGGATATCAACTACTGAACTTCATGCTGTTACCTTTCTGGACAGTATTATGAGGGATTGGTAATGGTATAAGATTGCTGTGTCTGGCTTTGAGATGAGGATACTTGCCCCACCTTGGTCTCTGGGTAAAAATTCATCGTTGGAACTGGGTTTGAATGCCAAGCGGCTCTAGATTCGCAGGTTTCCGTTATAGCAGAATGCGAGGGGTTGCCCTTCCTAAGGATTCTGAAAACAATAGGTTCTGGCAGGGTAGTTTGCTTCCAAAGATTATCCGTTGCTGACACCAGGACATCCCCATCATACTAAAAATCCTTCTTTTTCTTTGAACTTGCCCAATAAAAATTTCTTCAATTCTCAATAATAGAAGGATAATTTGGGATAGGGGTTCAGTAGGGTGCTTAGGAACTCTAATTACCTTGGTAGGGTCAGTGGGTGAACAACAGGGTCCATGGCCTAAGTTGACGACCTCCATTTCACCTGGGAGGGGTACCCAGCAGGCAACATCTGCCCAACCGGAAGTGTTTACTAATCATAACGTTTAGTAGGAAGTATATGTTGTCATGGCCTCTAATAAAGGGAGTTTAGGGACTGACGACGGTATACTTTTTATCTTTTACATTGAGGTTAGTGGACTAGGTGAGAGGTTGGAGCTGAGATTTTATCCCATCTTCAGAATTTCAGGCTATTATATTCCTTAGTATATGGAACTTTGACCATGGCATTACTACTGGGTGGATGAGTAAAGCTAAATTTGTATCTTGAACATTATCTCATTTTTTGCCTCCCAATAGAATATCTCATCCAGATGACCAGTCAGTGAATCACTTGGTGGGTTCTCTTGTGAGTGGTGGAGTGTGTGGGGACGTGTTTATATTGTGTGATAGATGTTCTTGTTATCTCTAGAGGAAATATATTTTTGGTCCTTTTTATTTTTTCACTCTCTTGGTTTAACAAGTTTATTCTGTTTATTATTTTGTCTCGTTCATGTTAAGTTATATAGTTTGCCCCTTATGCAGTTATTATGATCCATATAGAGGTGTTATTGTATATTTTCGAGTAATTGATGGGGCTATAAAGAAAGGAGACAGAGTATATTTTATGGCTAGTAAGAAGGTAAATGCTTTTCTGCAAATCCTCTTTTTTAATTTTATTTGATTGGTGGTCTCGGACTTTTTTTGCATAATTATTGATACGGACGCAAAAGAATTTGTAATTGGAGTTTTACTGTATGAACATGTTTTGTTATCCTGTTCTCCATATTACAAAATTTGTTGACCGGTATTGATTTTATGGATTGAGCTGTAATTAAAAAGTTATATGAAAAGAGATGATTATGGAATACTGAAGGTATAATCTTTCACGATACTTAAACTACCAGAGATGGCAGGGTGGAGTAATTTGAAACATTGAGGAAAACTAAGTTTTTTAATAATTAGGAAAAGAAAAGTTTATAATGAATGCATTTTTTTCCTTGTTTTTTGCAATTGTTATGGATTCTAAATGTATCTTTTGTACTAACCTTGTAACCATCTCCGTTCACTTGCAAGTAACAGGATTATTTTGCTGATGAAATTGGTGTCTTATCACCCAATCAAATGCAAGTTGAAGAATTGTATGCTGGTGAGGTAAAATTGCAGTAACTAATGCTTAGTTTTGTCAATATTGCATTGGTATTTTTTGTTTTTTGGCAGAGATTTCAGTTGTTAGCTTTGCAGATTTCCAATTCTGTTGCTCCCTAGTTTTTCAGTCTTAACTGTTTGTGGGGAACTTAGTGTCTAATTTTTCTCCTTTTGTTAAGACAAGTACATGTGATACTTTAGTGTTTCCCCCACTGCACAAGTTTTGAGTTAAAATATCCGCACATGTAGAGTCTTCTAAGCACTCAAATGATAAGTGCTTATAGGGATCAATAAAAATATCTTTTGCCACCATCCAAGCATGGTCCTATTGGGGAATGATGGATTCATAATTTTATATATTTATTCCCCTTATATTTAGTGTATTTAACATATTTTATGTCTTATGGTATTCATTTGTGATAATTCCTTATGTATAAGACATTGGTGGAAAGTATTGGTAATTTATATTTAAAATCAAAAAATTATGACATTTTCAATAATGACCCTTTGAATTTCATGCAGGTTTCTAACGTAAAAAGAATTCCAGAAACCAAACATGGTCTAAAAATCTGATCTGAAAAAGTTGATTTGAATTCAAACTAGTGAAGGAAGGTTTCCACATACAGAAGGTTCACTATTGGAAAGCCTTGATTGATTGTTAGAAATCTTGAAGAGAATATACACCTCTATGGAATATCACAAAGATTGGCAGGTCAATGGGTGGTATTTGGTTAATAATGGAATGATTCTCTATCTAATCTAGGCAAGATGATTTTTCCTAATCTTTATTTACATGTAATAAGATTGTCAATTCTAGACATACCAGTTTTAGTCTTCTCTACCCTGGCTATTTAAGCAATGTAAAGGCTACGTAATAGAGTATCCAAGAATTATTGAGAATATAGTTTTATTTCGTTTGTTTTTCTTTTCTATCATGTCTGGCTAAGTTCTTTAGTCGATTCAAGGGAAACTCAATCCGATTAGTAAAATTGTAAGATTTTGTTCTTAATTTTAATTATTCTTCTATTCAAATATCTGTATTTCTTGATTTTTCAAGTTAATGACTGTATGATTCAATTTATTAAGAGGCCTATTAATTGATTGAGTTGTGTGGTTTATAGCTAACCTGAATCCGTAATTCGTAATTGTTATGGTGTTCAGGAAAAGTAGCAATTGAGTAGAACAATTATGATCCAAGTTTTTGTTACTTGCTTAAAGTAAACATATAATGAATTAAATAATCTGACGCTTGTTAGATTGTTGTTCATCTTTAACTCCCTCCGAGAGTGTAATGCTATCAGTAAATTCATGAGGATTGCTTAATACCAATTAGTTTATTGATAAGAATTAATTTGTGTGCTGGGCTCAAATTAATGAAATTAGGGAAGGTAAGGATTGTCTGGCTTTTTGATAATCCTTAGGTAAATATTCGAATAGAGAATAATATATATAATGAAATTAGGGAAGGTATAGATTGTCTGACTTTTGATAATCCTTAGTTAAATATTTGAATAGAGAATAATATATATATATATATATATATATATATATATATATATAATATAATATAAAATAAATAATATAAATAATATATATATATATATATATATATTTGAGGTTAGTAATCAATTTGTAGCCGTGAGTAAATTTCCTTGAATCGACATCATCTTCCATTGAATTTTTGTTACTTAATTTTGTTGTCAATTAAATTGCCAAAGAAAACCCTCATTTTTCTTGGTAAGTAGAAAATTTGATTAACTAGTCTCTGTGGATCAACCTTTACTTATCATTACTATTTATTGTAGGTAGAGTAATTTATTTTTGATTGCTCTCGGCACGCATCAAAATTTGGCACGGTTGCCGAGGACTAGTCAAAATTTTGATGCGTGAGGATCGCAACCAAAAATAAATTACTCTACCTACAATGAATAGTAATGATAAGTAAAGGTCGATCCACAGAGACTAGTTAATCAAATTGTCTACTTACCAAGAAAAAGGGGGTTTTTCTTTTGCAATTTAATTGACAGCAAAATTAAGTAACAAAAATTCAATGGAAGATGATGTCGATTCAAGAAAATTTACTCACGGCTGGAAATTGTTAACTGACCTCATATGTATGTATGTATGTATATATATATATATATATATATATATATATATATATATATATATATATATATATATATATATATATATATATATATTATTCTCTATTCAAATATTTAACGAAGGATTATCAAAAGTCAGACAATCCTTACCTTCCGTAATTTCATTAATTTGAGCCCAGCATACAAATTAATTCTTAACAATAAACCAATTGGTATTAAGAAATCCTCAGGAATTTACTGATTGCATTACACTCTCGGAGGGAGTTAAAGATGAACAACAATCTAATAAGCGTCAGATTATTTTGTTATGAAGTTGGCCCATAGGCCCATAGACCCACTGGGACCCACTAGATATAGCTGGCGCTAGCTAACGCCAGCAATATCTAGTGCTGCTCCCCTTTCTCTTCCTTCTTTATTCAATGACAGATTTATTTCCTTTTATTTTATTATTGTAATCTTATTGTAATATTTTCTTATTGTCTATTTCTTAGAATAGAAACTTTCCTTATAAATTTTTTTATTTTATTTCTCTATAAATACAAGGTAGAGAGGAGAGTTATTCAACGATTTGGGCTACAACACATTGCTGTGTCGAAATCTCTTTCTCTCTCTCTTTCTCTTTCTCTTTCTCTTTCTCTCCTCCTCAATCTTCTTATCTTTTAATCTATACTGTGAAACATAACTCCGATGGCTCTATTGAATGGCTGAAAGCATGGTTAGTTGCCAAGGGGTACACTCAAACCTATGGGGTAGACTATTTTGAGACATTCTCTCATGTGGCCCGTCTCAATTCGGTCCGGGTACTTGTTTCCATGGCTGTCAATTTTGATTGGCTCTTGTATCAAACGGATGTCAAAAATGCGTTCTTGTATAGGGATTTTCATGAGGAGGTATACATGGACCAACCTCCCGGGTATGTTGCTCAGGGAGGGAATTCCACTAAAGTCTGCAAGTTACTAAAAGCAATATATAGACTAAAGCAGTCCCTTCGTGCGTGGTTTGATAAATTTAGTACTGTCATTACTAGTATGGGCTTCACTACTTGCTATTCAGATCATTTTGTTTTTGTACGTCGTAATCAGGCTACTGTTACTATCATTGCTGTCTATGTGGACGACATAATTATTACAGGGAATGATAAGTTCGTTATTACAGAACTTAAGTCTCACCTAAATACCCACTTTCAGATGAAGGACTTAGGACTCCTTCACTATTTTCTTGGTATTGAAGTAGTTCGAGGCCGTATTAGTATCAGTCTTTCCCAACGCAATTATGTCCTCGATCTCCTTGCAGAAACAAGTCTTCTTGGCACCAAGCCGGTTGAAACTCCTATAGATCCCACATCAGAAATTCGAAACATGTAATGGTCCTGAATATTCTGATGTTCATCAATATAGACGGTTGGTTGGGAAGTTAATTTATCTTACTATTACTAGACCTGTCCTTTCTTATGCTGTTGTAGTGGTAAGTTATTTATGCAAGCTCCTAAAGTTGTCCATTGGGAGGCTGCCTGTCGTATCTTGCGCTATCTCAAGAAATCTCTAGGTACAGGTCTTGTTTATTTCCGACATCGCCATCTTGACATTATTGGATTTTCAGATGCTGATTGGGCTAGGGTAGATGGTGATAGACGTTCCACTACAGGTTATTGTACTTTCGTTGGTGGCAATCTCGTCACTTGGCGAAGTAAGAAGCAAACAACTGTCTCCAAATCTAGTGCTGAATCTGAATACCGTGCTATGGCACAGACTACTGTTGAATTAATGTGGCTGAAAAATCTTCTGCAAGAGTTGGGATTTTCTATTTCTCAGCCTATGACCTTAAAGTGTGATAATCAGGCTGCGATCTATATTGCCAGTAATCCAGTGTTTCATGAACGTACCAAGCATATAGAAGTGGATTGCCATTTTGTCCGTGATGCGGTTTTGAAGAAACTTGTTGTTACTCCATTTGTTTCATCTTCAAATCAACTTGCGGATATTCTCACTAAACCTCTATTTGGACCAGCATGTCGGTTGAACTGTTACAAGCTTGGATTGGCCGATTTGTACACTCCAGCTTGAGGGAGGGTGTTACGAAGTTGGCTCATAGGCCCATAGACCCACTGGGACCCACTAGATATAGCTGGCGCTAGCTAACACCAGAAATATCTGGTGCTGCTCCCCTTTCTCTTCCTTCTTTAATTAATTATAGATTTATTTCCTTTTATTTTGTTATTGTAATCTTATTATAATCTTTTCTTATTGTCTTTTCTTAGAATAGAGACTTTCCTTAATAAATCTGTTTATTTTCTTTCTCTATAAATACGAGGTAGAGAGGAGAGCTATTCAACGATTTGGGCTACAACACATTGCTATGTCGAAATCTCTCTCTCTCTCTCTCTCTCTCTCTCTTTCTCTTTCTCTCCTCCTCAATCTTCTTCTCTTTTAATTTCTGATTGTATACTTACTGGTGGTTTCTTTGAGAAATTGTTACATATTTAATTCATTCTATGTTTCCTTTATGCAAGTAACAAAAACTTGGATCATAATTGTTCTGCTCAATTGCTACTTTTCCTGAACACCATAATTATTACGAATTATGGATTTAGGTTAGCTACAAATCACACAACTCAATCAATTAATAGGCTTCTTAATAAATTGAATCTTATAGTCATTAACTTGAAAAACTAAGAAACACAGATACTTGAATAAAAGAATAATTAAAATTAAGAACAAAATCTTATAATTTTTCTGACCGGATTGAATTTCCCTTGAATCAACTAAAGAACTTAGCCAGACATGATAGAAAAGAAAGACAAACGAAATAAAACTATCTTCTCAATAATTTTTAGATGCTCTATTACGTAGCCTTTACATTGCTTAAATAGCCAGAGTAGAGAAGACTAAAACTGGTATGTCTAGAATTGACAACCTTATTACATGAAAATAAAGACTAGAAAAAATCATCTTGCCTAGATTAAATGGAGAATCATTCCATTATTAATCAAATACCACCCATTGACCTGCCAATCTTTGTGATATTCCATAGATGTGTATATTTTCGTCAAGATTTCTAACAATCATTCAAGGCTTTCCAGTAGTGAACCTTCAGTATGTGGAAACCTTCATTTTCTAGTTTGAATTCAGATCAACTTTTCAGATTAGATTTTTAGACCATGTTTGGTTTTTGGAATTCTTTCTACGTTAGAAATCTGCATGAAATTCAAAGGGTCATTATTGAAAATGTCAGAAATTTTCAATTTTAAATATAAATTACCAATACTTTCCACTAATGTTTTATATATAAGAAATTATCACAAATGAGTACTATAAGACATAAAATATGTTAAATAGATTAAATATAAGGGGAATAAATATATAAGATTATGAATCCATCTGGGAACATGAGTAGTTAGTGATTTAGTTTCATTCTCTTGAAGCATGTTATAAAAAGGTAATACAAGTGATATTGTATCTATGGACTATGGGTGATTTTGAATTATGTATGGGTCTGTCATTTTCTTCAAAAACCGGGGAACAAGAAAACGGAAAGCCTGCCCACTTTCTATTCTAAATTTTTGTTTCTTTCTTTTTCCTATAATATTTTCACACACTAGACTCTGTCACTTCTGGGGACTACCATGACTCTTCAATTGATTCATAATGTTGAAGGTTGGTGTTGGTACATTGTTCACAATCTTCCTATCACTTCCAATATTTTTTTTGGGTAAATTACATAGACACCCTTCTACTGTAGTGAAAATACACAGAACTACCCTGCTTTTACAAAAGTTACACAGAATACCCCTCTAACAATGCTTTCATACAATCTCACCCACACCGTTACTTTCAACTTAACGGCAGAGGGTCAAATTTTTTTTTTTAAACAAAAATACCCTTACTAAGTATAAAATGACCTAAAAGGGTTTATTCTTTTTAGATGCTAAAAAGATTTTTTTACCCTCAAAACTTTTTAATTTCATTTTTATATTTTTTTTGTGATTTTTTTTATTTTCTTTTTCATTTTAAAAAATACACTTAGTAAGGGTATTTTTGTCTTAAAAAAATTAACCCTCTGCCGTTAAGTTGAAAGTAACGGTGTGGGTGAGATTGTATGATAGCATTGTTAGAGGGGTATTCTGTGTAGCTTTCGTAAAAGCAGGGTAGTTCTGTGTAATTTCACTACAGTAGAGGGGGTGTCTGTGTAATTTACCCTTTTTTTTTTTAAATTTTCAACAGCAGAACTTGCTTCCTCTGCTTTGTGTCTATCTGTGTTTGTGTGTGTGTGTGTGTGTTTTTTATAAATAACATTATTTATTGAAAAGAAGATAGGAGTTACATAGTTGTACATAAGAATACATAGTAGTGTAACACAAAGCTGTAGCCCTCCGTGATGGACTTACCCCTTTAAACCCCAAACAGAACAATTACATACTTTCTTTCATGTCTCACAAGGAAATAGAATTCCCAAAACAGATTTTGGTCTGTCTACCCTTTGCTTACCCAAATCTTCTGCTACCTCATTTGCATTCTTGATTGCCAATGGAACTCAATATTGGCTTGGGCTGCACGCTGTTGAATTGGCCTTATTAGATGGCATTTAGCTGAGCATTGTCTTATTTTTATATGGTTTTCAGCTTCCTTGGTTTTCAAATTTCTGTCCTGCTTATATTAGGAATTGGGAGCTCTTGTCTGATGAATCCACAAAGTTGCTGGTTTCTTAGGAGTCCACCTCTTTATGGGAACTACCTTTACTAATTAGATGAAGATAAGAAAGCCTAGTTTCTCTCATAAATCTACTTGTCAATCTTAAATAATGGTTTATCTTTGATGCAAACCAGATCTTCTCAAAATACCTATATTGTTTCAGAGGTTTCAAGCAATGGATGAGAAGTCAATTGAATCTAATGTAGGGAAAAATCAGAAAATTACAGGAGATTTATGGGTCTGATCAACAGAAGAAAATCAGCAGAAGATTCTGTGGCGTTGATTGTAGATTAAGGCCAAAAGAAATACAAATTGATTGCAAGGAATAGAAATTTAAGTAGCAGCAGTAGCACCAGTCTTTCACTTTTATTTATGGTTACTTCTAGGTGGTCAAAACGTGTCCGTCTTGTGTGATTTTGGTTTGATTTGAAACTTATTGAGTTACTTATCCAAGGAAACCAAGATCTTGCAACTCCAAGTTGTATCAAGAATCTTATCATTGCTTTATTTAAGGGGTGTTAGTTTGTGGCGGGATTATTATTTTTAGATCCTTAGTTTAAAAGCTTAAAGAAGGTCATTTTGATGTTTTATTTATTTACGAAAATATACTAGCCATTATATTACATTAGAATAGAGGGTTAAGATAGTCCTTAGTAAAATTTTTCTTATATAAGCGTTGTAAATACCAAAATATTGTATAGGTTCTTGTTATTTTTAATAGTATACAGAGATTATTCTCTTTTTTGTATTTTTCCCCTGATATTTTAGATTTGAGTAGCTTGGGGTGCTACTTTATTGATTTCATTATAAGTATTACTGATTTACTGGTTTGCTTGGTTCCCTTCATCAATTTCCCCTACTATGTTATCGTTCCTGTGCCAAATTTTTATTCTTCTTGTTCATTGTTTCTGCTCACAATCATGATATCTTTTGCTTGTTCTAATGCAGGACTTCCTTAGGTTCTTTGTTATTATCATTTCTAAATTCAACTTTCTTTTCTTAACTTTCTAGGTGGGATACCTTTCAGCTTCTATAAGATCAGTAGCAGATGCGAAGGTGGGTGACACTATTACTCACTATAGTAGGAAGGCTGGAAACTCATTGCCTGGATATGAGGAAGCCACTCCAATGGTTTTTTGTGGCTTGTTTCCTGTTGATGCTGACCAGTATGGATCTTTTGCTAGCCCTGAATATCTCGTTTGACAGTGAGGTTTCCTGTGCTTAATTTTTCACTTCCACTGATATTCTTTTTTATCATCTTGGTTGGTAGGTTTCCTGATTTGCGTGATGCATTAGAGAAGCTGCAACTTAATGATGCTGCTTTACAAGTGAGACAAGATATTTTTGGGATATGAATTTTGGAAACATCTTGGTACTTCTATTATATTTTTCGTTTGGGTTGAATAAGACATCTATATACTTTAGTTCTTTTTTTTGTTGGATAATAAGTAATTTTATTGGAATGGAACTGTTGAATGATGGAATGACTTGTCTGTAATAGACAGAGGTCCTCTTATTTATAATGTGAGAATGAATACAAAGAAAGAAAAATGTAGTACAAGTAGTACAATACAGGTAGTACAATGAGGGTAGTACAGGTAGTACAATTATACAATACAGGTAATACAATGAATCTAGACAAAAAATGAAATACGTAATATTCTCAACACTCCCTCTCAAGTTGGTGCATATATATCTTGCATGCCCAACTTGGACAATATCATATGGAAGGATTTCCCTGGCAGACCTTTGGTGAAAATGTCTGCTAGTTGGTCCTCTGATCTGACAAACGGAATCTCGATTTGTCCACTGTCCAGTATCTCTTTGATGAAGTGACGGTCTACCTCAACATGTTTTGTTCTATCATGCTGAACCGGATTATTAGCAATGCTAATGGCTGCTTGATTATCACAGAATAATTTCATGGACTGGTTACACATATCCTTCAAATCTTTGAGTAGTCGTTGTAACCATAGTAGTTCGCATATTCCATGCACCATTGCTCTGTATTCTGCTTCTGCACTGGATCGGGCAACCACATTTTGCTTCTTGCTGCGCCAGGTTACCAGATTGCCACCCAAGAATGTGCAATAACCAGAGATAGACTTACGATCAGGACTTCTTGCCTAATCTGCATCAGTATAAGCCTCCACCTGGATTTGTTTATTTGGTGAATCTGAAATGGCATATGCTTCCATTTTCAGAGGGTCATTAGGAGATAATAGGATTCCTCTTCCAGGGGCTGACTTTAGGTAGTGCAGTATCCGATAGACAACCTCCATATGTGTAGAGTATGGGTCGTGCATAAACTGGCTTACCAAACTAACTGCGAATGCAATATCTGGCCGTGTGGGCAAGATATATGAGTCTGCCAACAAGTCTCTGATATCTTCTTTTGTCTTCTGGTGTGCCTTTTTTTGCCCTTAGCTTGGTATTGGGATCGAGAGGAGTATCACAAGGTCGAGCCCCAAGTAACCCTGATTCTGAGAGAAGATCAAGAACATACTTTCTTTGAGACAGATAGATGCCTTTTGCAGATCTGGTAACTTCAATCCCAAGAAAGTACCTAAGTTTGCCAAGGTCTTTGATCTCAAACTCCTTCCGTAGAAATGCCTTTAGTTTCGTGATTTCATCATTGTTATTGCCAGCAATGATGATATCATCTACATATACAAGTAAGGCAGTAAAAGTGTTAGGGGAATGTTTTATAAATAAAGTATAGTCAGCATTTCTTTGAACATAGCCAAATGCTACCATAGCTTTATTAAATCTTCCAAACCATACTCTAGGGGATTGTTTTAGACCATAAAGAGGTCGTTTCAACTTGCAGAATTTTCCTTGGCTTTTATCATCTGTGAAACCCGGTGGGCAGTCCATATAGACATCTTCAGTAAGTTCTCCATGAAGAAATGCATTTTTTACATCTAACTGTTGCAAGTCCCAGTTGTAATGTACAACACAGGACAGTAAAACCCTGATGGTAGTCATTTTGGCCACTGGAGCGAAGGTTTCTTAGTAGTCAATCCCATATGTTTGAGTAAATCCCCATGCAACCAATCTAGCCTTGTACCGATCAATAGTCCCATCTGGTTTATGTTTCACTGTAAAGATCCACTTGCATCCTACTGACCTTGATTCTACAGGAAGTGGAACAAGATCCCATGTACCATTTTTCTTCAGAGCCCTCATTTCTTCCACCATTGTAGCTTTCCACCTTTCATCCATAATTGCATCCTGCCATTTTTTTGGAACAGATACAGAAGAGAGCGAAGACACAAAAACACGGAAAAAAGGGGAAAGGGAGTCATAGGAAACATAATTGGAAATAGGATGTTGGGTGCAGGCGCTAGTTCCTTTTCGAAGTGCAACTGGAAGATCAAGATCAGAAGGAGTAAGTTCCTTACCAAAAGAAGGCTCAGTAGACTCAGTTTCTGGACCCAGGGCTAGCGAAGGGTCATGTGCAGGAGTGGTAGTGGCCTTTCTTTGCTTGTCTTTGGCACGGCTATAGACTTGCGGAGGTGGCTTGGTGGTTAGATGCTTAGATGGTGCAGTTGTATCGAGCACTTGTTCTTGGACTATTTCTGGTACATCAGGTATATCCGGTATAAGTACATTAGGGATATCAGGTGCATCTTCAACTGTCTGTGTCTCCCCCTGAAGAGGAGCCTGATAATAGGAGAGATGCTCATGAAAAATGACAGCTCTACTAATAAGGACCTGACGAGAGGGAGGATGATAACACTTGTATCCTTTCTGTGTGCAGAATACCCTAAAAATATGCACTTTAATCCACGTGGATCAAGCTTGCCAGGGTAACGATGGTTACGAGCATAACAAAGATAACCCTAGACTCTAGGAGGAAGAACAAAATCAGAATTTCCACGTAAGATGTCCAAGGGAGCCTTATTGTCTAAAACTCGAGAAGGAAGGCGGTTGATCAGGGATGCTGCAGTGAGGACATCATCACTCCAGTATTGAGCGGGAACATGTCTCTCAAACATTAGTGCTCTAGCTGTTTGGAGTAAGTGGCGGTTCTTTCTTTCAGCGACTCCATTCTGAGCAGGAGTGTCAACACATCTTGTCTGATGAATTATCCCGTTTTCAGGCAAGTATTGCTGAAAAAATCCTTCAAGATATTCCTTACAATTGTCACTACGGAGCATCTTCAACTGAGTTTGAAACTGCGTCTTGATCATATTGTGGAAATGGCGGAAGCATGCAACGACCTCATTTTTTTGACGCATCAGATAGACCCATGTAGTACGAGTGTGACAATCAGTAAAGGTTACAAACCACCTATGACCAGAAATAGAGATAGTCCGTGTTGGACCCCAAACATCAGAATGGACTAAATCAAAGATACAAGGACTTCTTGAAGCAGAAGGTAAATAAGATATACGAGCCTGTTTGGCCAAAACATAAGCCTCACATAATAACTCGTCTTTATTACATTGTTTAAATAATTTTGGAAAAAAATGAGATAGAACAGCAGAAGAGGGATGCCCAAGATGACGGTGCCACTGGTGAAGGGTACTGACTGCGGAATGGGAGGAAGGTGTTGAACGACCATTGTCAAGCAAGTACAGGCCACCATGCACACTACCATGTCCAATCGTCTTCCCGTTCTCCAGATCCTAAATCACACAATAGGTAGGAAAAAATGTTACTGTACAATTTAGAGACTTTGTAAGACTACTAATGGAGAGTAAATTTGTGGATAAATTAGGAACATGTAGAACGGAATTCAAATCAAGGGAGGAAGAACAATAGATGGATCCAATTCCAGATATAGGAGAGAGGGATCCATCAGCGACCTTCACAGTATTATGTCCAGAAGAAGGAGAGTATATATAAAAGGACTCAGACGAACCAGTCATGTGGTCATTGGCTCCAGTATCTATAACCCAAGGGCTAGAGACAGAGAAAGCACAATGATCATCATGGGAAATACCTGACTGAACAAAAAAAGAACCTGGATTGCTAGATGCAGATGTGGATGATTGATTTGTAGTCGCAGGAGGTAGTCGAAGGAGATATCGGAGAGTCTGAAGTTCTTGTGCAGAGAGTTGTGGCAGAGGACCAGTAGGAGGACTTGCTTCAGTTTGATGTGCCTGAGGTGCGTGGGAGGACTTTGCCTTGTGCATACCTTTTTCCCGGCGTTTTGCTTCAAAATCTGCCGGTTTGCCTTGAAGTTTCCAGCATGTGTCTTTGGTGTGCCAAAACTTGCTACAATACTCACATTTGATAGCATCATGGGAAACAGGAGGACTCTGTATGTCTGAGTATTTGTTTGGAGAGCAGACCTATCCGGAACAGTAGGAGACAACATTGTTATTCGTCGTTGGTCCTCTAACTGAACCATGGAATAAGCCTGTTCGAGGGTGGGGAAAAGGTCCCTGCTAAGAATCTGTGAGCGAATAGGATCAAGCTCCACATTTAGTCCTGTCAGAAAAGTATAAACCCTATATTTCTCTTCCCTTTTGTGAAATAGGGTAGCATCTTCTTCACATTTAGCATGAATAGAGTTATAAGAATCAATTATTTGCCAATAGCTCCTCAACTTAGTATAATATTGGGATACAGTCAATTCTTTTTGGATAGTTTCATGAACACTTTTTTGAATGACATAAATTAAAGCAGCATTTCCAACTTGGGAATAGTTGTCCTTAGCGGACTTCCAAATTTGTGCAGCAGTATCCAATAATAAATAGCCCTCGGCTATAATGTGTTGCACGGAATTGAGGAGATATTGCATTACCAATGAATATTCAGCATGCCATTTCTCCAAAACAATGTCCTTGGTCAGAGGTTTTTCCTTGGTGCCAGTGAGATATCCCGATAATCCCCGAGCTGTAATTGAGAGTTGGGTGGCCCGAGACCACATTAGGTAATTACCACCATCAAGTTTAGTGGTATTAGTGGGAATAGTGAGATTGTCTATTTTAAAACTCTCTATCCAAGAAGAGGTTACTTCTGATGTCATCCTCGTGTTGTGTATTCAAGGACAAACACCCGAAAACAATATGAACAGCCTCCCTGTTTGGTTATAGCACAGTGTATGGAGATCAAAGTAGAAATATCACTTGTCAGATATCCTAACTTGTCCCATATGCAACATAATATATGGAAATCAATTGTGGTTTGCACCCACTTTTTTGTTTATTGGGGTAAACTCAGAAACTCATAGATATCCGACCAGACTGAACCATATTATTAATATCCAGACTGATAAAAAAAAATTGATTTCCAATAAAGAGAATAAAAAAATGATCCGTAATGAGGGATAAAAAGAAGGGCAGTACCTATATAATTGTATGATTCCCTCTTTGGTTGCTGTCCCTAGTGGGGAGAGGAAAAAAAAAAAGAAAAGAAAAGAAGGAAAGTCGGTGGTCGGCGGTGGTAGGTTGGCGGCGGCGGTGGTGAGGCGGCGGTGGGATCTGGCGGTAGAGCTAACTTGGCTCTGATACCATGTTGAATGATGTAATGACTTGTCTGTAATAGACAGAGGTCCACTTATTTATAATGGGAGAATGAATACAAAGAAAGAAAAAGGTAGTACAGGTAGTACAATACAGGTAATACAATTAGGGTAGTACAGGTAGTACAATTGTACAATACAGGTAGTACAATGAATCTAGACAAAAAATGAAAGACGTAATATTCTCAACAGGAATGAAAGGAACTAGATATAAAATACAATGCCCAATGTCCCAACTCCTACCACAAGAAAACGACAAATCCAAAGGTGCAAGTGCAACATAGGGAAGAATGACCCAAATTACACACCCATTGAGGTAATTGGTCCTTTTAAATTCTTGGTAGGAGTCTGGAATAAAATCTCGGCGAGATCTCGCCGATCTCGCCGTGATCTCGCCGATCTCGCCCTTTTCGGTATTAGCCGAGACGAAAACAAGGTCGATAACCCTTTTCGTCTCGGCAGATGCATAATCTCGCCGAGATCTCGGTAGATCTCGTCGAAATCTCGGTAAATCTCGCAATTTCTCGGCGAGATTTCGGTAAATCTCGCTGAGAAATTGTTTTTTTTTTTCTCTTTATAAAAGAGAGAACTCACTATTCTCGGTCGAGAACTCGACCGAAAACTGCTGTTTCCTCTTTTTTGTTAGTTTTTTGAAAATTTTCTTATTTCTTCCTCATTTTTTCTTTGTTTGAACTTTCAACTTGCAACGGGTAGTGCTTCGGACTGTGGGGATTGCTGTGGGAGTTTCATATGAACTGTTGAAGGTTAGATTCTTGCCCAAAAATGAAATTTTTAAATGAGACTATGGGAGAAAAAAAATTGGTAGAATCTGATGAAATTTTTATTTACGTTAGCCCGATCTACGAAACTATGGGATCATTCAGTATTGAAAATTTGAACTATGATGTAATGATTTATAATGAAGTGTTATTTTGTTTCTCTTTCCCCCAATGCATTATGTTATTGTCTCATTTGCCATATTTGATTGAATATAATAGACAATATTAGCCTAAGTTTATAACAGATTTCAGTGTTGACTGCCAAAACATGGCTGTAAACCCAAACAACCACAAAGAGTCATTATTTTTACAATTTTATGCTCTAAATGTGTTTATTTATGTAGAAATGATGTTCCCCTGAAGTTGGAGACCTAAAAAATATATTTTGGCCACCAGCTGTCTCGGAAAAATACAGTGTCTCGGCGAGATCTCGCCGAGATCTCGGTTTCGGAGGAGGCCGAGACTCCTCTGAAACCCAAGATTTTAAACCTTGGGTAGGACCACATGTTGCCTAGCTAAGTGATACATTAATTCATAGCTCTTTCTTCGCTTCCACTGGAATGTGGTCTTTTCCAAACAAGCCATGTGAATAACATGCTTCTCAAGTTGAGAAACCTCAAAGGATACTTCCTTTAGTGGATAAGCCATGCACGTTTAGTGCATATCACTATACCCTTCTGCTTATAATGTTGTTGAAACTGTTGTTGTGGCAATATGGACTTTTTTGGAGGTTGGGAATAAAAGGATGTTTCAGGGACGATAAAGGTCCTACCAAGAGATTATTGAGAACCTCATCTTGAGGACAGCTAGTCCATAAGCGTAGAATTAGATTAGCATCTTGAAACATAAAATCTTTAACATGTAAGAGTCTAGAATAAATAGATTTATGAGGAGAAGAAGGATTAATATAGCTTGCATTCAAGAGACTGGATGGAAGGGTCAAAAGGCTAAGGACTTGGATGACTTTAAACTTTGGTATACAGCGGATAAAAATAATACCACTGGAGTGAGCATAATAATGGATAAAGATTTAAAGAATGATGTGATAGATGTTAAAAGATACGGCGATAGGATTATAGCTATTAAGTTGGTGGTGGAGAAAGAGATCGTCAATATAATTAGCGCTTATACGGCCCAAGTAGGATTGGATGCAAGTAGTAAGCTACAATTTTGGGAACACATAGATGGATTAGTGTGAAGTTTTAGACAAGGAGACTATAGACATGTAAGGGGAGATTGTGGAGGTTATGAATACATGTAGGATATGGTTTTGGAGTGAGGAATAAGGAGGGGATTTTAGTTTTAGATTTGCTGTGACTTATGATTGTAAGCACATATTTTGAAAAGAGAGAGGAGCATTTAGGCAACTTCAAGAGCCAAATAAATTTATTTCTAACTTGAAGGTCTTTCAAGAGGGAATCATAGTAACCTTCAAATTTACTAAAGTTATTGCAGGGAGTGCCTAACCACTCAACATAGATTACTGGTCATGGATATGTGTCTCATTACGCTGAATCATTAGAAAGGTTAAGTTTTTTGCCATAAGATAAAGCGGTAGAGCTTAAAAGGAGATACTTTGCAGGCTTTTACTGATAATGTGGTTAAACAAGGAAACAAGGACTTTGAGGGAGACAGTAATACAATGTGGAATGAGAAATGACTGCTTGTATTAAGAAAGTTTCTAAAGTTGTCCTAGGTGTATTAAAGCTAAGAAAGATAGTTGTAACTTGTAAGACATGGCAAAAGACTTAAGATATAGAGGATCTAAAAAAGTATAGACTTGCCAGAAATGAAAAAGATTGTGGGAAAAGTAAGGGCGAATAAAAATGAAGAATTTTATAACAATCTAAGCACAAAGGAAGGAGAAAAAACTAAATATAAAATATCTAAGATGAGGGAAAGGAAGAGTAGAGATTTAGACTCTGTTAATATACTAAAGTACAGATGGTAGAGTTAAAGAGAGATGGAATGATTATTTCTAATACTGCCCCAAAGGGCTACATTGGCCACCAAGATACCACAGGTTGTAGATATATACGTAAAATTAGGGTGATAGAAGTAAAATAAGCTTTAAGGAGGATGAATGTAGGCAAAGCACTAGGTTTGGATAAAGTCCCAATAGAAGCTTGGAAGAGCCTAGGAATCTATAGAGTATCTTCGCTAATTAAGTTTTTCAATAAGATTACGAGCATAAGGAAAATGCTAGATGAGTGGAGGAGAAGCATTGTGGTTCTGATTTATAAAAATAAAGTGATTTTCAGAGCTTCAATAACTACAAAGGCATAAAACTAATGAGTCATAATATGAAATTATGGGAGAGAGTTATTGAGACTCGCATGAGACAAGAAACTACTAATACGGAAAACCAGTTCAGTTTTATGCCAACTAGATCCATGACAAAAGCTATTTACTTAGGAGACTGATAGAAAGATTTAGAGAAGGCAAGAATGACCTCCATATGGTCTTTATTGACCTAGAAAAAACTTATAACAGAGTCCTTAGAGAGTTATTATGGTTAGTATTAGAGAGAAGTGTTTTAAGTGAATATATGGACATAGTCAAGGATATGTGTTATAATGTGGTGACTATTTAGAGAGCCGTGGGGGGTCAAGGTAGTGAATTCCTAATTACAATTTGGTTACTTCAAAGATCAGCTTTAAGCGCTTATCTGTTTGCCCTTATTATGGATGATTTAACTAGAGACATTCAAGATGAAGTTCCTCGGTGCATGTTTTTTTGTTGATGACATTGTTTTGGTGGATGAGACAAAAACGGGGATTAACAACAAGTTGGAGTTATGGAGATCAACATTGGAATCAAAAGGTTTTAAGATAAGTAGAACGAAGACGGAGTATATGATGTGTAACTTTAGTCATACAAGGATACATAATGAGGTGGTGAAAACTGATGAGAGGGAGATACTGCCAAGTGATTATTTTAGGTTTCTGGGTTCAATCATAAATAAAAATCCTCTCTATGCGGGCCGCTAAGAGCTGGTCAGGTCAGTCATGTAGAGTTCTTAGCTCTTTTGGACAGGAGTCTTCGGCTTACCTAGGTCCATCATCCATAAGACTGAGTCCTTGATGAGTGCCTTCTTTTGGAAGGGCTCGGATTGTAACAAATTTCTTCACACTAAGAGTTGGGTTTCTGTTTGCCTTTCCAAACTAGAAGGGTGTCTGGGCCTTGGAATAGTCAAAGAAGTCAACAAAGTTTGCATCATCAAATTGATGTGGAAAGTGGCCCCAAAAAGAAAAGCATCTAGGTGGATTGGGTCTATGATAAATTTCTCAAGAAGGACCCCATATGGACTACTCCAGTTTCCTTGGATGACTCCTGTGCCTGGAGGTTGATGTTGTCTCTCAGACCTCTTGTTATCGATGTCATCAAATCCAGCATTGATGATTGATCCTCGACTCTCCTTTGGCTAGACAATTGGCATTCTTTTGGAGTAGTCGTTCAATCCTTCGGGGAAAGGACTCGATTTGACCTTGGACGTCTCAGATTGGCTCCAGTTTCCTGTATTCTTTCGAATGATGTTTGGAATCTTGGCAGGGTATCCTCCTCGAGGTTGGCTCAGGCTTGGTCAGTCCTACCTTTTACTTCTAGATCTCCCTTTCATAGTGGTGAGAGTGTGATTTGGACTGCTTCTCTCTGGCAAGTTCTAATGTTCTATGCTTCCTCATCTTGGGAGGCTTTCAGATCTCAGGGCTCCAAAGTCCCTTGGTTTGCTGTCATCTAGTTCCCTGGTCATATCCCATGCCATAGCTTCATTGCCTAGAATGCTGAGATATGACTAATTCTCTGCCCGCCAAAGCTTTTCTCTCCTAGAAAGAACACTGGTGTGCAATCTGGATGTTGCCTATGTTGGGGAGCCTTGGAAGACATCTCATGTTTTCTTCGACTGCCCTTTCTCCATCTATATCTGGGAAGGAATTCAATGCCGTTGCTGGCCCTTCAGGCGAAGGATCCTTTGCTTTAGAATGGAATGGATGGATTCGCAAAGCTTTCAAAGGGAAGACTCCTTGTGACATTCTCAGAAGACCTGTGTTCTGTGCCACCATTCATCACATTTGGATGGAGAGGATCCTCGATCTTGAACCTCCAAATCCCAGTCTATCGCTCAGATTTGGGACTTTATTTCTTTTGAGTGTAAGAGGATTCTTACTTCCTTTGCTTCCGTTTTTTTCTAATTCCATCAGGAATAGGCTTATTGCCAATTTCTGGGATTTATACCTATCCAACCATAATGTGGACAGGGTTTCCGTGTGATCTGTGTGTAGATCTTTCTTGCTTGCATTCTGTGGCTTTCACTTTGTTGCTCCTTGGGTTCTGTTAATACAACAACAACAACAACAACAGCAGCAACAACAAAGCCTTATCCCAACTAACTGGGTCGTCTCCTCGTTGGGTCCTGTTAATATAATTCTTTATTCACCAAAATCAGAGAGCGGGATCAGCTAGCCTTGGATCCAGGCTCCCAAAAGGGTCTTTATAATCCTACCCAATTAGTTAACTCCAACCATATGGTTGTATTGGTTGAACCATAATAGACATCCACAATGCAACCCATGTTCCTGGGCAGACAGAGTTGGGCTTGCAGTCCAGTCTGGTTCTTATCTCCCTTTCTGCTTACTTGGTCAACCTCTTGCTAGAGTTTTAAAATATTCAACACGTGGGGCTTTTTGTTCAAATTTGTATGGGGCATGCTATCCTAGGAAGTAATTGTTATTTTATTTGTGAAATGGCAAATATATTTGTTTACTTTATTTGTGAAATGGCAAATATATTTGTTAGCATATTATTTTGGCTTATGTATGTCTTAAATCTAATAACTTGATATGTTTGAAGTAGGATACATTGAATTTGCTTGGTTAGCAGCTAATAATTTTGAAATCTACTATCTATGTTTAATTTTTTAGTTTGAGCCTGAGACTTCAAGTGCCATGGGTTTTGGTTTCCGATGTGGATTCTTGGGCCTACTTCATATGGAAATTGTTCAGGTATATGCGTATAGCCAATCCATACTGAACTTTCTCCTTGTTTTTATATTCTTGTATTTGTCAAGATATTTGTCATTGTTGGCAATCTAAATGGCTTTCTTGTTGGTGAGCTTTCATTTCAGGAAAGGCTTGAGAGAGAATACAACTTGACGCTGATAACTACTGCTCCAAGTGTTGTTTACAGAGTTAATTGTGTAAATGGTGATACTGTAATTGCTGCTCAACCCTTTGCCTAGTGCTGTTGCTGTGGAATTTTCATTTCTTGGAGTTTTTATTACCTATTTTATGCAATATGTTGTATGGTACACCCTTTATACAGTATCTGTTGCCTAGTGCTGTTGCTGTGGAATTTTCATTTCTTGAAGTTCTATTACCTGTTTTATGCAATAGTATGATACACCCTTTCTGTTTGTTGAATCTGCCGTCTTCTATTGGCTCTTGGTTTGTTAACTGCATTTGGTGACGCTATTTTGATTAATTTTATTTCTTTTGCTTTATTTGTATGGTTATATATTTCCCTGGGTTCCCATAGTTAGTATGTTTAACCTTGTTTCCTTTGTTTACTTGATTTTGTAAGTTCTTGTACTAGTAATAGAAAAGGATATGGCATTATGTCTTAATTTCATGCTTTAATCCTGTTACAGTGGTTGATAACATATTATGTATTTTTTTTTTTGGGTAAGTAACATATTATGTATTTTAGTATCCAAAAAAAAAAAAAAAAAAAAAAAATTTGTTTTCCTCACTCTTTGACTTTGTAAATTAGAATCTGGGTTACACAAGGATCCAAAATAGAATGAGAAAAGGAAGGCCTGCAACTAAGTGTTGTAATATGGGTATAAGGGTAATATTATACTTGTAAATTTGCTCCTCTTATTAAATAAAGTTTGACTGTCATATGGACACTCATTCATTCCCCTCAAATCGACATGGTATCAAAGCAGAAATTTTTATAGGGATCCACACCCTAGCTGTGAAATCCTTCTCTCCTTCCTTTTCTTTTCTCCTGCTGAAGGGTTTTTTCTCTCTCGCTCTCTCGCTCTCGCTCTCGCTCTCTCGCTCTCTCGCTCTCTCGCTCTCGCTCTCTCGCTCTCGCTTCCGCTCTCTTCTACTGCCCCTCTCTCTCTCTCTCACTTCTCCAACCTACTGCTCTCGATGGTGATTTCTTAACCACCGAGAGCCTTTTTCCTTTGATCTGGTTTCTCAGATTCTCTCCATGACCTAAATCTGAGAAACTGATTCTCCATATTTTTTCTTACTTGTGATTGATATGATAAGGACCTCTTTTCCTGCTTGTGAGTTGGTGATGATGTTTGTACCTGGATTTACTCTTGGCGGTGGGTTGTTCTAGCCTTCCTACACTCCGTGTGTGAATCTTTTCCTTGGCAATCATGTCCGATGTTACAACTGTATCCTTTGGAACCGAAGGGACAGGTTGTGGGACTCATCATGATTTCCCTTCATTCACTGTCAGCTCCGTCCTTGATGGGAGCAATTATTTGATGTGGTCAAGGTCATGTTACCTCTCTATTGATTCCCTCGTCTATATCAGCTATCTTGCAGGCGAGACTGCAAAGCCTACCATTGTTGATGATACGCAGAAGAAGTGGAGTTCTTCCAACCCCCTAGTGATGTCTTTTCTCATCAACTCTATGCAATCTCAGATTGCTCAGGGCTGCCTTCTCTTGGATACTACTGTCAAGATTTGGAAAGCTGCTAAGGACACGAATTCCCAGGTTTGGAATAATGCTCTCAAGTCTATGAATTATAGAGGAAGCTTCATGAGACCAAGCAAAAGGATCTCAATCTATCCCAGTTTTTCTTAGAGTTGCGCAGTTTGTGGCAGGAGTTAAGACTTCTGTGACACTTTTCAGGCTACCTGCTCTGTTGATGCCACCAGTTTTCAGAAGCGAGAAGACAAGTTCAGGGTATATAACTTCTTAGCTAGCTTGAATGTCGAGTATGATCCATGCTCAGGTTCTTAGCTGAGATCCATTCCCTACCTTGGAGCAGTTTTATTCTTTGATCCTATTGGAGGACAGCCGTTGCACTACTCTGCTGCCCCCTGCTCCTCCAGATCAATCTGGCCTATTTACCGGGACTGGTCTGCCTCGAGGTGGTTCCACTCGTTCCTGTAATCGCTCGTCCTCTAACTGTGAGCATGTTAAGTGTGAGTACTGTGGTAAGGAATGTCATACCAAAGAATTTTGTAGGAAACTCTATGGGCGCTCTACTGGCTCTACCTCTCGTGGTTGGTCGTGGTCGAGTTTCTCATGCTTACCCATAGTTGTCAAGGTGCCAAGGCGACCCAAGGTGTTGGAGAACTTCCTAGGTGCCAAGGCATTCCCAAAGCGAACCCAAAGCGTTCTCAAAGCGTTGTAAGGGTACATCTTATTATACAAAAAGGAGGGGCATAGCTGATCTATTTTATAGTTTTTAATATATATACATGATTCTATGCATTATGGTGTATATATGTACTTTATACATTCAATAAAAATGCTACAAATGACATTAATTAAAAAAAAAAAAAAGATAAGCAAATAAAACAAGGCGTGATACAATAAGGCAACCAACCACCTAGCCCTATTTGACTCGCTCGGACGCCTAGGCTTTGCCTAGGCCACAGCTTGACCACTATGTGCTTACCATGCGAAGGTTCTGGAGCCTAGTCTTTTTCCAACCCAGATTGGTGTCGCCAAGAGGAAGATTCGTCTCAAATAGGGGCGAAAGGTAGCCTCCCTCCGGTCGCCTTGTTGGGGAGCTATTCTAAAACAGAAAAATGAAGGCCTGGGTAAGACTTTGTAATGTTTTTTTAGTCCTTTAATTGACATAGACCCAAGAACTCTAGTAAAATGAGGATGATACGTCAGGAATAGTCGGGATAGCTCAGCTGGATCTTTTGGAGGTTGCTCACTCCTTGTTGTTTGAGATGCAGGTTCCCTCTCAGTATTGAAGTAAAGCTGTCCTCACTACTGCTTATCTTATTAATTGGATGCCCACGCAGGTACTTGACTTTGGAACTCCTCTAGCAGTGCTCGAAGAGTCATCTGGCTTCTCAGTTTCCCCCCCTCCGGGTGTTTGGTTGTGTTTTTTGCTCGGAACCATCCGCATCCTGGAAAGTTGGATCCACGGCGTCTCTGTTGTGTGTTCATTGGCTACTCTGCTACGCAATAGGGCTACAAATGCTACCGTCCTCCTTCTCGTTGTGTTTTTGTGATGATGGATGCTGTGTTTCATGAGTTAGTTTCTTATTTTTTTTCCAGCTTCTCTTCTTGAGGGGGACACTATGGTTGGTGAAGAAGATGTGCCTCTAGTTACTCCGCTGCCTGCGCCTCCTGTGGTTTCTGTTCAGGATACATGCTTCCGTGCCAGCTCTAGTGCTGGTCTATGTTTGCAGAAATCGTTCACAGAAAATAGACACCACCATAACATCACCAGCTCTACCTAGCCAACCGCCACTTCCAAGTCCAGGATCTTCATCTGGTATCTCGACCCTGAACTCCCTAGTTTTTCTGATTTTGATGCCTCACTTGACTTTCCTATTGCTGTTCGAAAGGGAAAGAGATCTTGTACGCAACATCCTATTGCTCGGGTGCTCTCGTACGACTGTTTGTCTCCCTCTTACCATGCTTTCATATCTTACATCTGTTTTCTCGTCATCTTCTGTGTAAATTCCACAGGGCTGGAAGGACGCCGTCACATGTCCTAAGTGGAACGAAGCGATGGTAAAGGAAATGCAAGCCTTGAGGAAAAATGGAACTTGGGTACTTGTTCCTCGTCTTGAAGGAAAAAAAAATTAGTGGGCTGTAAAAGGGTATTTGTAGTGAAACAAAAGGCAAATGGATCTATTGAATGATACAAGGCACGACTAGTTGCCAAAGGCACATAGACTTAAGGCATTGACTATCAAGAACATTTACCCTAGTCACCAAGATGAACTCTGTCCAAACCTTACTATCCTGTGCAGCAAATCTTGGGTGTAACCTCTAGCTGTTGGATGTCAAGAATGCGATCCTTGATGGCGAGCTTGAGAAAATAGCCTACATGGACATACCGCCAGGATTTGAATCATCATCTACGGCTGCCCGTATTTGTCGGTTAGAGAAATCTTTCTATGAGCTTAAACAATCACCTCGAGCATGGTTTGGTAGGTTTCTGAAAGCTATGCAGAAGTTTGGATATACCCAGAGCAATGCGGATCATACCTTGTTTGTCAAACACAAGGATATACAAATTATTTCCCTAATTGTGTACGTTGACGATATAGTAATCACAGGTAATGATGATGCTGAATCTCTAAATTGAAAGCACAATTGGTAGAAGAATTTGAAACTAAGTATTTAGGACCACTCTATTATTTTTTGGGAATTGAGGTTGCCTGTTCCAACTAGGGTATCTTTATTTCTCAATGGAAATATGTCTTAGATCTTCTCAATAAGATTGGTATGCTTGGGTGTAGGCCTACCGATTCTCTAATCGAGGTCAATCATTAACTAGGCAATGAGGGAGGTGACTCTGTGGATAAAGAGAGCTATAAAGGGCTGGCCGCGTCGGCCGGCTGATATACTTATATCATACTCAGCCAAACATTGCATATGCTTTGGGCATTGTTCGCCAATTCCTTCACAATCCTCGTATGGCACATCTTGAGGTAGTTTAACGTTTCCTGCGGTACTTGAAGTCTGCCCGTGAAAATGCATCTTATTCTCCAACAATGTTCATTGAAATTTGGAAACTTTTACCGATGCTGATTGGGCCGGTTCTATTGATGATTGACCTGTACTTCCGGATTACCTTGGGGGTAACCTAGTTACGTGGAGGAGCAAAAAGCAGTTAGTGGTATCTCGATCTAGTGCCGAAGCTAAATACCGTGCAATGGCACTGGGTATTTGTGAACTCATGTAGCTCAAGGGGTTTCTCTGTGATCTAAGAGTACCATTTGACAAGCCTATGAGACTATATTGTGATAACAAGGCAGCCATTAGTATTGCTCACAACCAGGTTCAGCATGATTGGACGGAACACATTGAGATTGATAACCATTTCATCAAGGAGAAGTTAGAGCAAGGATCAATCTGCATTTTGTTCGTTACTTTTGCCAATCAATTAGCTGATGTGTTTACAAAAGTGTTACCAAGTAAGATGTTTCATCCAATTGTATGCTAGTTGGGCATGTATGATATAATGATATATCTGCACCAACTTTAGTGGAGCATTAAGATAACCATGTCTAGTCCATGTACTGCTGTCCATGTGCATTTACCATGTGTTATAGCTATCCATGTGCTTTAAGGTGTCATTGACAACTCATGAACAGCTCATGAACAACCTTGTTACTTATCTTATTTGTAATGTCATTATCAATAAAGAGGCATCTGTCATTCATTGACAAACCATTCTATTCTCTCTCCCTCTCTTCTTTAGTCATTATCATAACCCTCTGCCATGTGTTGTTTTTGCCTTGTCACCCCACCTCCAGGATGTTCATTATCACAAAATTTGCATCTTGTCTTTAAACGATTCCTGTCGATTTTTTATGCAATGATTCCAGCCGATGTCTCTGCTCGCCATTTTCCTAATCAACAGACTTGTATGCATAAATGCACATATAACAAATAAAGGAGAACCATTTCAAGAAAAAAATTATGCCCCTCCATTAATCTCTTTTTTGTTTCAATTTTGTTCATAATTTTTTTTTCAGAAAATAAAAAATGCATGTAATTGTATAACCATTTCATGATGAACACAAATTCATAAGGTTTCATGCATTTAAAGTAATTACAGAAGCTAGCAAAACACTTTTTTTTTTTCAGTTTAATAAGTAGTTTTTGGATTTTTTGCAACTGGAAAATTGGCAAAAAATATACAAAATTTAAATAAATATACGACACTTCTCCACTGTGTTCCTCATGTAAATCAAAATGTTAGCATACAATTTGATCCACATTTGCATCAAATTAATCTCCTTTTTTTTTATTTTATAAATAATTTTTTTGTAAATTGCTCTTAAAAGAATAAAACCCTTCTGAGCAATATTAACTACCCTCTAAACACTTATTAATCAAGTGTACCATCATTTTAAAGAAAGACAAAGAACTGACTTAAAAAAACAGACATAACCTCCAGACCAAGGACTTCTATCTAAACTGACTTACATCCATCAATTCTGACTGGGATGTGACCCTCAAAAATCTATGTTACCTCATTAATAAAGGGAGGGACGGAAGGGAGGGAGAAAATAGCATGAAGAACACTCCTAAAAATGAAGCACCCAAAGCATCCTTTGTGTCAACAACCTATAAACTGAGATTTTGAAGTTCAATAGATGGTAAAACAGTATAATAATTCTGCGCCTAAAAGGCTCCAAAATGATCCAGTGGAGCACACAATTGAAAACAGACAAACACCTTAAGAGGTCATGAGTTCAACTCTCCTAGGCGGCCTACCTATCACAAAAAAGGAAAAAAAAAAAAAGAAAACAAAAAAGAAAGAAAGAAAGAATAGCAAACACCTTCTTCCCATTTTTTTTTTCTTTTCTCCTTTTATTCCTTTGATGAACAAAAATATTAAGTTCCTTGGGTCTGGTTGTGTTGGTACAAATGCTTAGGAACAATTATTCTGATGACCCCTTCCCCTTCTCTATTCTAGCTGTTGCAATATGTAGACCACAAGGGCATAATAGTCCATTCCTACTCTCGGTTGGCGTTAATCCCAAAGGAGCTTTATACATGGAATAAAATCTCGCCGAGATCTCGCCAATCTCGCCATTCTTGCCATTAGCCGAGATGAAAACAAGGTCGATAACCATTTTCGTCTTGGCAGATGCATATCTCGCCGAGATCTCGATCTTGGTAAATCTAGCTATTTCTCGGTAAATCTCGCAATTTCTCGGCTTTTGTTTTTTTTTTCCTCTTTATAAAAGAGAAAAGTCACTGTTCTCGGTCGAGTTCACTCGACCGAGAACTGCTGTTTCCTCTTCTTTGTTAGTTTTTTGAAAATTTTCTCATTTCCTCCTCATTCTTTCTTTGTTTAGCGCCTTAACGCATCCTGGCACTTGTTTTTCAACACCGTATTTCTCGACAACTAAGTCCATGCCTTGCTTGGGGCACCTCATCTTGTCATTTCGTCATTGCTCATTACCTACCTTTGGCTTCGGGTCCAGAACCAACAAAAGAAGGGAAAGGCGGTCTCTCGCACGCAAGGAGATGCTGCTGCTGGATGTCACGGTTCTGGGGTGCGATGGTGCAATAGTGAGGTGTTTCCAGATCGGATGCTGGATTCCGAAAGGAACATAATCGGATGTCGGGCTACGTAATAGGGCTCGACCGAGAAAGGTTTACCGAAACCATGATATGGTTTCAGAGCGGGGGGAGAACTCTTGCTCCCTGGCTCCCTGAAACCAAGAGATGGCAGCACGTCGAAGCCGTCCAACAGGAAGTTGGGGCTTTATCAGCCCAATACCTTCCAGGTCCGAGCTTCCCAAGCTCTATGCTGTTGGGGAACTCTGCAAGGGTCTTACCACATCACACCCGAAGTGCTGTAGGCATGGTTTCAGGCAAGCATTATGACTTGAGTTCTAATGAGCCAACTCTATAGGGCTGACTTGCCTGCTGAGCTTTGCCTCGCCCCTATTCCTGAACAACTTGGAGCCGGGCCTTCTTTTCGCACTATTACGGATACAAAAAGAATGGGAAAAATGGGTGATTAAGGGGTGGTAACTCATACCACGGGAGGAAACTTTGCGCAGAGTTCCATTACTATTAATGGGTGGCTTTATTTCTTAGTTCAAGATCCCTCTTACTAACTGGAATCAAAGAATTAGTAGATCTGTTCCGCTCAAAATGGGAATGGGCTGGGGTTGTCGTAGGTTCGAATCCTACTTGGGGTGATTTGATTCATTCTGAATTAAAGAATTCAGAATGAAAGGGCTCGCTTTGACCGTTAGGAGTAGTGGTGCTTGAGTGCTGACGCGGCTTTTTGGCCGTATCCAAAGGCCTTTCTTCGAAAGCCTAATCCGGTAGGGCCGGACGGCTTTGTTTGCCCCAGCTTGGCGACAAGGAATATGATTTAAATCAAAGTTTCTTTCCGCCCGATGAAGTGTTCACAAAGAGGATCCAGCCTGAAGAACTAGGCCCTAAAGGGCCCCTTCCCTCAGTTGTAGAATAGGCAGGAGCAAGAATTTCCAGGAACATTTGGAACATTTCGTTTTTGAGCAGAAGAGCCGTTTTCAAGTAGTGTTCGATCGATTACTTATTAAAACATTATACAGTTGATGATTCCCTACTACTACCATCTACCTTTACCTACGCTGAGCCTTTGGCCAATCGGTTGGCTGAACCGATAAGACATTTATTTTTTTATTATTTTATTTATTTTTATATACATTGGTTGTGGATTTTGTTCTCTATCATGATGACTGACCCTAAGCCCATTGAGGCTCAGATCATCTCCATAAAGTTGAAAGGAGTTTTTAATTATCTGTTATGGGCTCAAGCTATCAAAGCCTTTATTCTTTCTAAAGACAAAGCCACACTGTTAAATGATGAACCCCTTGTATGTGATGTGAAAGATAGTGAATCTGTCAAATTGTACAATACCTGGTTAAGAGATAATTCTCAGGTTCAAACATGGTTGTGGAACATTATTGATACCTCTATCTTACCCACTGTAATGTTCCACAATACAGCCAAGGCCATTTGGGCTGATCTACAAGAGACATATGAGCAAGATAAGAATGTCTCTCGCATCTATGACCTATATGAGCGGACGTTTACTTACTCTATTGGTGAAAAATCCCTGAGTGACTACTATGGAAGCTTCAAAGGGCTTATTGAAGAAATACAGGCTGTGTAGCCTCTTACTAATGATTTGAGCAAAATCAAAGCTCAACAATCTGAGTTCTACGTTGCTAAATTTTTGGCTGGCCTTTCCCCGGAATATCAGAGTGTCAAAAGTTAACTTCTTATAGGAGCCTCTATCCCTACCCTTAGCGAGACCTTCTTTCGCCTTCAGCGATTGGTCCCACAAAGTGACTCTCTTGTCAAGGACACTTTTTCTTTGTTTGTTGGCCGTGGCCGAGGCCGTAGCCGTGGATCTACTCGTGGTCGTGGCCGTGGTCCTCTTGGACGTGGCAATGGGCGGACATCTTTTGAAAAAGCTAATAGATATTGTACCCATTGTCACAAGACTAACCACATGGTGGAAAACTGTTGGGAAATAAATGGTCGTCCTGATTGGGCCGATACCCTTGCCAACAATGTTACTACTGAGGACGCCCCATATCCCATCCAGGTTCCTACTACGCAGACATCTGCGCCATCCAATGCACAATATAAGGCCTTGCTCTGTTGGATTAAACATCTAGAGGCTACTGGACCACTACCCGCTACCACCCTGGCCCACACAGGTACAACTGCCTTGTTATCTACCACCCTTTCTACCCCTTGGATTATAGACTCTGGCGTTACCTGTCACATGACGGGACAGCCTTCTACCCTTACAACCCTTAATGATACACCGAAGCCTGTTACCATTTACCTCGCCGATGGATCATCTACCACGGCTTCCCAACATGAGAATATTACCCTTACCCCGTCCTTATCCTTGTCCACTTTCCTTCACGTTCCAAAAATTCCTCTTAACCTTATGTCTATTAGTCAATTTACAAAATCACTTAACTGTATTGCAACCTTTTTTTCCTTCTTATTGTACCTTTCAGGATCTCAGGACCAAGGCGACGATTGGTTGCGGGCGTGAGCATGCTGGTCTGTATTATTTGGAGCTACCTGAACCCGTTCCCACCGCTGCTACCACATCTACTTCCACCCCTCTTCAATGGCACCATCAGCTTGGCCATCTATCTCTTTCTAAGTTAAAGGCTCTTGTCCCTAGTTGCAAGTCATTGTCTACATTACAATGTGAGGCTTGTGAATTAGGGAAACATCATCATTCCTCTTTTCCAACTAGTTATACACCTAAGCAATCTTCCCCGTTTTCTTTAGTTCATTCTGATGTTTGGGGACCTTGTCGAATTCCCAATCGGCTTGGTTTCTCTTATTTTGTAACCTTTGTTGACGATTATTCCCACATGACATGGCTCTACTTAATAAAAGAACGGTTTGAATTTATTTATATTTTCAAGGGTTTTTATAAAGAAATTGTGACTCAATTTGATACTCTTATCAAAGTTCTATGTACTGATAATGCCCTTGAATATGTTAAGTTTGCCATCTCTGATGTTTGTTTTGCCAATGGCATTATACACCATACCAATGCTTACACTCAACAAAATGGAGTTGCTGAGTGTAAAAATAGACATCTTTTGGATATTTCCAGGTCTCTCGTGCTCCATATGAATGTTCCTAAGTATTATTGGAGTGGTGCTGTTTTAACTGCCTACCTGATTAACAGGATGCCTTCTTCTGTCCTCCACAATAAAATTCCTTTTAAACTTCTCTATCCTAATACTCCCTTATTTTCAGTTTCTCCTCGTGTTTTTGGTATATGTGTTTTGTCCACATCCTACATCCGAAAGTGGACAAATTGTCTCCCCGGTCTATCAAGTGTATTTTCCTTGGCTACTCTCGTACTCATAAAGGTTACCGGTGTTTTGATTCTATTACTCGACGCCATTTTGTCAGTCATGATGTAACATTTTTTGAAGACAAACCATACTACCCTATTCCTGTTCCCACCAATTTACCTTCCACTGATATTCCTTTACCTCTCATTCCTTCTGATGATGAACCCACCTCCATCCCATCTGTTTCTGAACCCCCCTCCATCCCACCCGAAACTTTGCAACCCATACAGATCTATACCCGTCACACTCAGGTTGCTCCACCTACTACGACTACTGCTTCGGTTGCTGCTGACGCTATCCCTGGTTCTGCGGTCGACTCTAACCTACCTATTACTCTCCGAAAAGGTAAAAAAAACTTGTACATAGAAATCCTTGGTTACCTTTCCCATTGAGCACTTTGTTACTACTGCCCATTTACCCTCTTCTCAATGGCGACTTGTTTACTCTTTGGCTGCTACCTTTGTACCCACTACTCTATCCCAAGCCTTGTCCCATCCAGGGTGGCATACTGCTATGAATGATGAAATAGATGCTCTGACCTCCGTCAGACTTGGACTCTTGTTGACCTCCCACCTGGCCACTCAGTTGTGAAGTACAAATGGGTTTATACTGTGAAACATAACTTCGATGGCTCTGTTGAACGGCTGAAAGCACGGTTAGTTGCCAAGGGGTACACTTAAACCTATGGGGTAGACTATTTTGAGACATTCTCTCATGTGGCCCGTCTCAATTCGGTCCGGGTACTTGTTTCCATGGCTGTCAATTTTGATTGGCCCTTGTATCAAACGGATGTCAAAAATGCATTCTTGTATGGGGATCTTCATGAGGAGGTATACATGGACCAACCTCCGGGGTATGTTGCTCAGGGAGGGAATTCCACTAAAGTCTGCAAGTTACTAAAAGCAATATATGGACTAAAGCAGTCCCTTCGTGCGTGGTTTGATAAATTTAGTACTGTCATTACTAGTATCGGCTTCACTACTTGCTATTCAGATCATTTTGTTTTTGTACGTCGTAATCAGGCTATTGTTACTATCATTGCTGTCTATGTGGACGACATAATTATTACAGGGAATGATAAGTTGGTTATTACAGAACTTAAGTCTCACCTAAATACCCACTTTCAGATGAAGGACTTAGGACTCCTTCACTATTTTCTTGGTATTGAAGTAGTTCGAGGCCGTACTAGTATCAGTCTTTCCCAACGCAAGTATGTCCTCGATCTCCTTGCAGAAACAGGTCTTATTGGCACCAAGCCGGTTGAAACTCCTATGGATCCACATCAGAAATTCAAAACATGTAATGGTCCTGAATATTCTGATGTTCATCAATATAGACGGTTGGTTGAGAAGTTAATTTATCTTACTGTTACTAGACCTGACCTTTCTTATGCTGTTGTAGTGGTGAGTTATTTATGCAAGCTCCTAAAGTTGTCCATTGGGAGGCGGCCTGTCGTATCTTGCGCTATCTCAAGAAATCTCTAGGTACAGGTCTTGTTTATTCCCGACATCGCCATCTTGACATTGTTGGGTTTTCAGATGCTGATTGGGCTAGGGTAGATGGTGATAGACGTTCCACTACAGGTTATTGTACTTTCGTTGGTGGCAATCTCGTCACTTGGCTAAGTAAGAAGCAAACAACTCTCTCCAAATCTAGTGCTGAATCTGAATACCGTGCTATGGCACAGACTACTGTTGAATTAATGTGGCTGAAAAATCTTCTGCAAGAGTAGGGATTTTCTATTTCTCAGCCTATGACCTTAAAGTGTGATAATCAGGCTGCGATCTATATTGCCTGTAATCCAGTGTTACATGAACGTACCAAGCATATAGAAGTGGATTGCCATTTTGTCCGTGATGCGGTTTTGAAGAAACTTGTTGTTACTCCATTTGTTTCATCTTCAAATCAACTTGCGCATATTCTCACTAAACCTCTATTCAAGGTTTAAAATCTCGGGTTTCGGAGGAGTCTCGACCTCCTTCGAAACCGAGAGACACTGTATTTTTTCCAAGAAAGTTGTCTCGGTAGCCGAAATATATTTTTTAGGTCTCCAACTTCAGGGGAACGTCATTTCTACATACATAAACACATTTAGAGCATAAAATTGTAAAAATAATGACTCTTTGTGGTTGTTTGGGTTTACAACCATGTTTTGACAGTCAACGTTGAAGTCTGTTGTAAACTTAGGCTAGTATTGTCTATTATATTCAATCAAATATGGCAAATGAGAAAATAACATAATGCATTGGGGGAAAGAGAAACAAAATAACATTTCATTATAAATCATTACATCATAGTTCAAATGTTCAATACTGAATGATCCCATAGTTTCGTAGATCGGGCTCACGTATATAAAAATTTCATCAGATTCTACCAATTTTTTTTCTCTCTCATAGTCTCATTTAAAAATCTTATTTTTGGGCAAGAATCTAACCTTCAACAGTTCATATGAAACTCCCACAGCAATCCTCACAGTCCGAAGCATCACCCGTTGCAAGTTGAAAGTCCAAACAAAGAAAAAATGAGGAAGAAATAAGAAAATTTTCAAAAAACTAACAAAAAAGAGGAAACAGCAGTTCTCGGTCGAGTTCTCGACCGAGAACAGTGAGTTCTCTCTTTTATAAAGAGAAAAAAAAAAAAAGCAATTTCTCGGCGAGATTTACTGAGATCTCGCAGAGAAATTGTGAGATTTACCGAGATCTCGGCGAGATCTACCGAGATCTCGGCGAGATTATGCATCTGCAGAGACGAAAAGGGTTATTGACCCTGTTTTTGTCTCGGCTAATGCCGAGAAGGGCGAGATGGGCGAGATCTCGCCAAGATTTTATTCCATGCCTCTATTTGGATCAGCATGTCGGTTGAACTGTTACAAGCTTGGATTGGCCGATTTGTACACTCCAGCTTGAGGGAGGGTGTTACGAAATTGGCCCATAAGCCCATAGACCCACTGGGACCCACTAGATATAGCTGGCGCTAACTAACGCCAGCAATATCTGGTGTTGCTCCCCTTTGTCTTCCTTCTTTAATCAATTACAGATTTATTTCCTTTTATTTTGTTATTGTAATCTTATTGTAATATTTTCTTATTGTCTCTTCTTAGAATATAGGCTTTCCTTAATAAATCTGTTTATTTTATTTCTCTATAAATACAAGGTATAAAGGAGAGCTATTCAAGGATTTGGGCTACAGCACATTGCTGTGTCGAAATCTCTCTCTCTCTCTCTCTCTCTCTCTCTCTCTCTTTCTCTTTCTCTCCTCCTCAATACTGGCTTACGAGGATCGAGTGTGGAGGAGAATAACAGTTACTGTAGTGGATAGGAGCAGTGGAATGTTCCTAGATATAGCACTGGTTCAGCATACACCTTAAATGATTATGTTGATATCAACTTCGTCCTCTATTCCACTGCGACTACATATGGTTTTTCATTCGACTATCATTGAGATGCAGGAGCACAAACACAGAGTCAGAGTGGATCAACCAACTTCTATTCTGTTCCATCAGTACCTCCGCAAGAGTATACACACCAGAGTACTACTTCAGAAGTTTTACCATTCTTCCCAAAGATAGGCATCCTTCGGTCAGCTACTGTTGTTATATTTATGAATCATGTGCAAGACTACCAGAACTACTTTGCGTCAAGAATGTCGTGGGAAGATTATGTTGCTCAGTTGGAAGACAATTTGCGTCGACAACTTTCCTAGATGTATGATGATAGTAGGATGGATCATCCATGGCACTCTACGTATTACTAGACATTATATCTGTATGAGGATTGTGGAATTGAAGACTATGGGCACATGGGGACTATGGGATCATTCAGTAATGAACATTTGAACTATGATGTAATGATTTATAATGAAGTGTTATTTTGTTTCTCTTTCCCCTAATGCATTGTGTTATTGTCTCATTTGTCATATTTGATTGAATATAATAGCCAATATTAGCCTAAGTTTATAACAGACTTTAGTGTTGACTGCCAAAACATGGGTGTAAACCCAAACAACCACAAATAGTCATTATTTTTACAATTCTATGCTCTAAATGTGTTTATGTATGTAAAAATGAGGTTCCCCTGAAGTTGGAAACCTAACAAATGTATTTTGGCCACTGAGACAGCTTAAAATCAGCCTTTTTAAGCTGTCTCGGACAAAATGCAGTGTCTCGCAGAGATCTTGCCGACGCGAGATCTCGGTTTCGGAGGAGGCCGAGACTCCTCCGAAACCCGAGATTTTAAACCTTGGCTTTATAGTGACACTGCTTTGACTAGCAGTGACTTAGTCAAGGCAGTGTGGATAGATGAGACTACAGTTCTAGTTCATTGTTAAGATTGCTGTCCTAGTTCTTTTATAACTCTTCAGGTAGTTTGGTTCTTTTGTAACTTTTCCTTTCTTATTATAAGTAAAGGCTGGATAGTCCCTAAACACTATCCTAGCATTCAGTTCCTAACTGTGCATTCAACATGGTATTAGAGCCTCTTCTCTGATCCTCTCTTTTCTGCGACATTCTCTCTCTTCTTTTCTTTTTTTTCTTCTCATCGCCCTCCCTGCCTCTCCGTTCTCTCTGTTTCTACAAAAGGCAGCACTAATGAGGTGATCCCTTATGGATCTATTTGCTGCCATCCACCTTACCTCGGTTCAAGCATGATCAGCTTTTGTTGTAGATTGATAGTTGCTGTTTCCTCTATGTGATTGGTGTTTGAAGATTGATTTCTCCCATTATATTGAATTCAATCCTTCTACTAGTACGGATCCAATTTCCAACTTCTTGAAGAGCTTCTGTCATCTTTTACTGAGATCGAAAAGTCTTCTTGTTCATAACTAGATCGCGATAGCTTTTGGATAGAGATTCTTCTTTGTTGGTCTCGCATGAATCATGATTCAAATCTGGTGGTTTTTTACTGTTTGCGAGATTCAAATCTGGTGGTTTTTCTTTTGATACAACTCATGCAAAAGTCTACAAGTTAAAGGGTGCACTCTATGGGTTAAAGCAGTCTCCTCAAACATGATTTAGTAGTTCACAAGGCTATAATTTCAGCAGGGTACAAGCAGAGCAATGCTGATCGTACTTTGTTTACTAAGTGATCTGGTGACAAAATCACTCTTTCCATAGTCTATGCTGATGATATAGTTGTAACTAAATATAATAGTGACGAGATTTCTCACCTCAAGAGCTTCTTTGGTTGTGAGTTTGAAATAAAGGATATAGGAAACTAATGTATTTTCTTGGAATTGAAGTTGCTCGATCCTCAAAGGGCATCTTCCTCTCCTAAAGATAATATGATATTGGTCTTTTATCTGGGACCGTTTTATTGGGATGCTATCCTTGTGACACTCATTTGGAAGCTAATACTCAACTCAAGGATAAGGATGGTGAACTAGTTGATAAGGGTCGTTATCTGCAGCTCGTGGAAAGTTTATCTACCTTGACACACGGCTAGACATTGTTTTGCTATGAGTTTGGTAAGTCAATTTATGCTGGATCCCTACTCTCAAGTATAAGAGGTTCTTCTTATTCTTTGTTGATGGCAGCTCCTGGATAAAGGGATTTTTTTTATCTCCTTATGATCATCTACAGGTCGAGGCATACATAGATGCTGATTAGGGTGGATCTTCTAATAGGAAGTCTGTTTCTGGCTATAGTACTTTTGTTGGTGGTAATCTTGTCACATGGCGTAGCAAAAAGCAGAATGTTATGGCAAAATCAATTGCTAAAGTAGAGTTTCGTTCTATAGCTCAAGAGATCTGTGAGTTATTTGGCTCTGAAATCTACTAGAAGGCCTTGGTATTCCTGTTCGTTTTCCAATGATGTTGAACTGTGATAACAAAGCTGCGATTGGCATTGCCCATAATCTAGTTCAACATGATTGTACTAAGCATGTGGAGATCGACTGACACTTCATCAAGGGAAAACATGAGAGTGGACTGATTTATATGCCCTTTGTGATGTCAGAAGACCAGTTAGCTGATGCATTTAGTAAGAGTTTGGGTGGAAAACTTTTTCATCCTAATTTATCCAAATTGTGCATGTGTGACATTTATGCGCCAACTCGAGGGGGAGTATTGCAATATGTAGCTCGCAAGGGCATAATAGTCCTACTCTCGGTTGGTTAATCCCAAAGGAGCTTTGTCGATAATGACACTGCTTTGACTAGTGTGGATAGGTGAGACTGCGGTCCTAGTTCATAGATAAGAATGCTGTCCTACCTTTCTTTTATAACTCTTCCGGTAGTTCTTTTGTAACTCTTCCTTATTATATAATAAAGGCTGGATGGCCCCTAAAGACCATCCAAGCATTCAGTTCCTAATTGTGCTTTCAACACTAGTTAATGCCTTCTTTCAGTTCTTGTAGCCTCATGTTAATTTTCCTCATATTTTCCCTTCCTCTTGTGTGACTGTTTCCTAATTGGGTGCCTTTTCGCTAATATATCGAAGTTCGGACATGCTTATGACCTCCTGATCTGGCATCTTCTTTGTGCATAAGTTTTATTAAACCCATGTAGTGAATGTGTGTGGCATAATTAGGATATTTCTTGATTATTTTCACCCAAAAAAAAAACAGAGTAACAAGTGAAACATTTCAAACCAAGCTGTGACAAGTCCATTGCTTTTTTGGAAGTATATTAGTACTTTTTTTTTTTTGGTAATAGAAGTATATTAGCACTTATCAAATAAAAAAGGGAAATAATAAATGGTTGCTTTTTTGAGGATTGAATTTAATATTCTTAGGGTTTTCTTTAATTCTCTTGTTACATATACTACAATTATCCATACCATGACCCACCTGAGAATTGTCATTTTACTTCAATAGTAATTCACTCTGGACTTTCAGATATGGCAATCTGATCAATATTTGCATTGTGTTGTTCAGATTGAGTGCTCAAATCCATCTATACTTCCTGAACCTGGAAATAGGAAGTCAATTGAGGAGCCATTTGTAAAGGTTATTTCTTGTATTAGAACTAATTTTTGTTCTCTTTTATCCAAATTTTCGGTGTAGTGTGTTATTAAATTTGTTCCTGAAACATGGCTATTCAAAAGTATTTAGTTGTTGTAACTTGCAAGGTGACATTTGTAGATTGAAATGCTCACACCGAAAGATTATATTGGTCCTCTTATGGAGCTGGCCCAAGATCGAAGAGGTGAGTTCAAAGAAATGAAATATATCGCTGAGAATAGAGCGTCCCTCATATATGAATTACCACTGGCGGAGGTACAGTTTTGTTTATAGTTTACATTGCTGTTATTCCATTCTGCATTGTTTGTTTTCTCCTATTATTGCATCTTGCATTCAAAACTCACCTTACTCTCTCTTACTCTCTCTCTCTTCAACACCTTAATTCATATTACAGATGGTTGGGGATTTCTTTGATCAACTGAAGTCCAGAAGCAAAGGTTATGCAAGCATGGAGTACTCTTTAATTGGGTAGGTGCATTTAGTGTTCAAAATATATGAACTAATCACCAGATACAATGATTCCTTATTAAATGTGCCCACTCATTTACATTTTTCATGAAAAAAGTCTGTCTATGACGTCAACAGATTGACATTCATCCATGTAAGAGATGTAAATGAGTACTAAGACTTTTTTTTTCTTTTTTTTTTTTTTTAAAAGAAAAAAGAAACGCATATCCAAAATGTCTTTTTTTTTTGGATAGGTAGGCCCCAAGGAGATTTGAACTCATGACCCCTTAATTCTGAGGTGTTGGTCTTTACCAACTGAGCTATCCCCTTGTGGTAAATTCGTGTTTGGGTTTGTTGGTTCTTGTCTGATGACTGTTATAATCGGCATGAGTAAAAATCTTTTAAATTCATGTTTACTTGCAGTTACTATCAAATCATTAATGTTTTTTGGAATGGTTAGAGGTGAAGCTAGTGGAGCTTTTAAGTATTTATATGTATTTGTCTTTGAAGCCTAGGAACATAAACCATTTGTTATCTTTGATATATGTTTTAGCTTCCAATAATTACAAAAGTTGAAGGTTAAAAAGCCAACATCCGTAGCTGGTTGCTTGAACCCTCTCAAACTCATGGTCCAATTTACGATGTCTCCGTCACTGAAGTTCATCAAGCAGGCCACATGGATATAGGATGGAAACAAAAGAGGCGGGGGGTTACACCAGAGAGCATTCACGTTTTAGGCTATTTTTTTGGGTGAATCACGTTTTAGGGTATTATTTATAATCCCTATAATATAGTTAAGCAAGTGGAACCCATTAAATATTTTGGCCCATTGTCGTGGCTAACTATGTTCAAGAGATGGTTTTACTGTGATTAATTAAAGAATTTACTGGAAAGTGTATCATATTACTTTTGTCTTCAATATTTGAGCAACGAGGAAAGTTCTTATGCTTAGCTGCCTTGTTCTGTTTTACCACTTGGAGGAGTTCATGATTCTTATTCACCTCAAGTGAGATGATTATCCAAAAAAAGAAAAAAGAAGAGGTGGAGGTGATTCATAGAGCCACAGTTAATGCAGTTCATTGGGGCGAAGGCACTCTCAAGTATTCCGGTGCCTATGAGAGTAAACCTATGGTCTCAGGCCCTGCTGTTTCATGAAGCTAAATTTTGATGGCCGCTCTATCGATAATCCCCAGCCATCATGTAATGAGTACTGCCGTGGGAAGGATGCTGGGATCACTCAGGCCACATAGGAACAGGCAATTCATCAAGGGGCTAGGGCTCAATTTTGTCTTTGAATTGGGTTGGATTATGTTGGGTGGTTGTACTGTCATATCTCAGTGGAAGAGGATTCGTCAAATGTAATGCCTGGGTCAGTCATGCAGTCGTGCTGAGGATGGGCCTTGAAGATTTTGCCACATGATTAGGCACAATTAGCCATCTTGTCTTGTTAATCAGTTCTTTGTCCTTCGGAGGCCAAGATCATCCAATGATGTGGTGGACCTTTTGGCCAAGCAAGGTGTGAGGCTAGAGCTTGTTTTGGGGTAGATCCCCTTGATTAGTTTTTCTCTTTGTTTTGTTTTGGGAGGCTGCTGGCTTGGGAGGTAAGTCATGAAAAGGTGAACTCATAAGACAGGCTGCAGAGGAGGGTTAGATGAAACTCTGTATTCCCTCAGGCCATCTGGGCCCACTGTGTGTCGTTATTTAGGCTAAACTGGAATTCTCTCAAAGGTATCTGAGACCTCAGGGAGTTTTGGCAATTGATCGCTGTTGTTAAGAGGGGAAAAGCTTAATGTGGGATTCATCTTCCTGGTGGCCATTTGGATGATTTGGGAGGAGAGTAGCAACAGGAGGTTAAGGAGTTGGGTGAGATCACTTCAGGAGGTCATTAAGGTGATCATGTTGAGGATGACTAGATAAGCCATGCCATATTAGAGATATTTTGTGGGATCCCTATTAATCACTTTATGAGGTGTTGGGACCTTATTGTTTCCTTTAGTCTGTGATCAGGTTTATCTTGCTTGAATCCACTGCCCAATACCATTAACCCATGGTTTGAGCTGGCCAAAACCAAGGGTATTTCACTGAAAGCGTATTTTTGGGCAAAGTTTCAATTGTTCATTTTGGTGATCAAATTACCATATTTTGATCTGAAATTGTAGGGAAACCTTAATTAATAGTTTCTATATATGTTAGAGCCTTTAGATTATAAAGAAAAAACACATCCAAACATAGTTGTCAAGATGTCACTTAGGCGCCGGCTAGGCGCCCAGGCCCCCTTGTGACGCCTTGGAAAATGGGGCTCCTTGGTCGCCTAGGCGCTTCGTCAGACCTCCACGCCTTGGTTCGCCTTGACGCCTTGACATCTATGCACCCAAAATGGTAGTTTGACTTTGGACCCTAGGTTGCTACTACCTACTCTACACCATGGTGTAGTGTACTGTGTATCCTTTCCATAACCCTTTTAAGTGAGAAATTTGAAATTTGGGGAAATTTGGGGAAATTTGGTCAAATGATGCTTCTAATACATCCAAATGTTGAAAGGATGCTCCATAGTTTACCTTCAAGCATTGATTCAACAACAAAATGGAGGATTTTGCCAAAAAAAATTGAGGCTAGGATTTCTGGAGATCTTGGGAATGGGGGAGAAATTGGCTATAATAGCTTCAATTGGGGCCAGTGATGATCCAACAATCTAGGGAATAAAAGGAGTTCACAGAGGGTCTGGTGCCCACCTCCATGGAGCAGTGAAACCGATAATTGATACCCAGTCCCCGAGGCTCGATGAAATCTGTCAAAATTTCATCGAAATGTTATTCAAAATTAGTTGAAATGACCAAAATTTTGGCAAAATGAAGAAGCGAAATGACTGAAATTTCGGTCAAAATCTGGTAAACTGGTTGAGTCGCCTTGCCTTTCCTGTTGACAAATGTCAAAAAAAAAATGTTTTGATGAAATTTTGGTAATTTCGCTGAAATCTTGAACTATGCCTTAAACCTTGAACACAAATGGTAGGTCTGTTGGCAAATAGGCCAGCTGGGATAGAAGATGTGTTTAGAAATCTTGATTGTGTGGTGTTGTTGGTTTTCTTGCCCCCTATTGGTGTAGCTGATTTCGTCAGTGAAAAATTCTAGGCTATTGTTCAAGGGTTGAATTAGCTTTGGCTATTGCCTGGAGTCCTTTGATACTAGAAGGAGATTCATCCTTAGCTATTCTGGTGGCTTCAATATTAGATTTGTTGTCCTTGACGGTATTTGTACCTTATTAGGAAGGGTTGAGCTCTTGTGGCTCGAGGGCTCTTTTCTTTTTGTTGCAGGAAGAGATCAGCCAGCTCCATTGCTGATGATTTGGCTAGGGGTGGAGTGGGTGGGGAGTCTTTGTACATGGCTAGGGCTCTCTTTTGTGTGGCTGTTGGCCAATTGTGATTTCTGTATTCTTCTTCTTTTACTTCATCTATCTTTATTGTCGATAGAAGTTCCTGTTTATTTATCAAAAAAAAGAAAGGGAAAAAGAAAAAAAAAATTGCCCTCTATAACACATGCATATTTTTTTTTCTTCCAAGGACACCTATGTTGGTAACGAAAAAAATTCTTGCTTAATCTGTGATTTATCTTATGTTACCATTGCTTGGATCCAGGTATCGAGAAAGTGATTTGATTAAGCTTGACATCCAGATTAATGGTGACCCTGTGGAACCTCTGGCAACCATTGTCCACAAGGATAAGGTGATCTTGATCTTTCTCTAGTATCTCTCTAAGTTCCAGACTTCCAGTTTTCCCCTTTACCTTTAAACTGGGACAGCCACCATTATGGCGTCTGACCTATTAGTTGGGCCATGACATGGCAAGCAATTATGAATATTTTTTTTTATAATTAGAAAATGAATATGAATTTTAAACAATTAAATCTCATTAACTGATTGTTTTCCAAGTTGGATGGACCAGCTGGTTCGCTGGTCCTATTGGTTTCGATGATCTGTTAATCAAGCCATTTGTTTTTCAAGAAAAATGATGCTAAGGGATGGTATAACCATCAGGCATTGGCAGTCTGAGTGTCCATGAAAACAGTGTTCAATTATATTGCAGCAATATTTTAATTTTGTAGAGAAATCATTTACATTTAGAAATTGGTTAATTGGTACTTTGGAAGTTAAAATTACAGATTTTGATCTGCACATACGAAGAACCAGGTAGATCTATGCCAGAAGCTATTTACTTGCTTAGAATACTCATGGAAAGATTTGGAGAAGGCAAGAAGGACCTCCATGGTCTTTATTGACCTAGAAAAAGTTTATGACAGAGTCCTTCGAGAATTAATCTACCAAATAATAGCAAAGAGAAGTCTTTAAAGCAAATATGTGGACATAGTCAAGGATATGCATTATAAAGTGATGACCATATATGTCAAGGCATCAAGGCGACCCAAGGCGCTGGAGAGATCTCTAGGCGCCTAGATGTACCCAAGGTGTTGTAAGGGTACATCTTAATAAGATGATTTATACCCTAGGGCGAGAAACTCTGAGATCGGGAGGGAGGAGGAAGATGGTGATGTGGCATCCTTGCCAGAGACTATTGGTGAGGACAACTTGGGAAACACCCTTGCTTCCGACTTTGTTCCTGACAAGCTACCTACCTGCAACAGGTTTGCAGCCTTGGACTCTATAGACAATGATGAACAGTGCCTACGGAATGAAAGATTCCAACCCATTGTCTGCTGCCAAATCGGATGCTGGGCCTAAGTCGCCGCAGCCTGCCCTTCCTGTAACCGGCTCCTCTGCAGTGCCTTCCACCTCTGCGGCAGCAGAGCCTGAGAATTTCCCCTTCCTCTCTCTGGGCAGTCCAACCCCTCCCCCTGCAACTCTGTTTTGGCCAATTCTAGACCTGCGGTGACTTATAAATCCTGGAAAGCTAACTCCCGCACCCAGACCGGGTTGGTTTAACCCCATCTGAATCAAAACCTCTCTTCTAAACCTTCAGACCAGGTCCCCACCCAACAACCTCTAAACCAAACCCAGACCCTGACCCACCCGACCGAGCCCCAAACCCATCGTCTGCCTAGCACCCGAACCCAGAACCCAAACCTTTCTTCTACAAACAAATCCTGCCAGCAACCATCTGAAACCAGAACCTCCACTGTCACCTCCTTATCTCCCCTGCCCTTTCGAATCCTACCCCGGCGGTTCCCAAACCAAAAACCACCTAACCATTGTTGCCCTCTAGTTCTGGCAAACTACCATCTCCCTCCTCTCCTGTTGGCTGGACTGCCCAGAATGGTGCAAATATTCAGGAAGGAAGTGCTATGGATGCTATCCCTGAGAAGAACGAGCAACATGCTCCAAAGAAACGTCTGGAAAATCTCTGCGGAAATCCTGTAGAATCCAAAAGACCTTGGACTCCCCTCCCCGATCCTCTGCGGATCGTGTTTGAGATCTTTCGTCTCCCTTTAATGGTTCCAATGATGAAAGGCATGTTTTGGAATGTTAGGGGATTGAATTCCTCTGCAAAACAGGCGGAAGTGAGATCCTACATTAAGAAACTTCATATGGACTATTGTATTATAGGGCAATCAAGGGTGAAGGAAGACAAGGCTTCTGAAATTGCTAGAAATATTGCTCTTGGCTGGAAGTTGGATACCAACTATAACTGTCATGCAAACGGCAGATTATGGATCCTTTAGAACACCGACAAAGTTCTCGTCTCGGTGGTTAGTATTACTGATCAGAGTATGCATTGCAAACTTTCTGATAAACAATCCTCTTCCTTTGTTTTCTTGACTGCAATTTATGCCACTAACTTTGTGATTGAAAGAAGAAGATTGTGGGAGGACATGACCTGAATCCATTCGTCCCTGAGGAATCAACCTTGGGGTGTGATGGGAGATTTCAATGTTGTCAGGTTTGCAAATGAAAAAGAGGGTGGCATTTTTGATGATCAGTTTGCGGGAGAGTTTGCAGATTGCCTTGATACGACTGGCCTGGTGGATCTCAAGTAGATTGGAATGAAATGTAGTTGGACCAATAGAAGGATTGGAGACCAAAGGGTCAGCTGTAAACTGGACAGAGCCTTGGTTAACGACCAATGGCTTGTGGACTTTAACTCCTCAGAAGCGTTCTTTGATTCTTCGGGTATCTCGGACCATTCTCCTATTATTCTGACCATATCTCCATATATATCCTTCGGGCCCAATCCCTTAAGATATTTTGATATGTGGTCTTATCAGGAGGGTTTCAAGGAAGTGGTTACTGAAGCTTGGGGAAGATTTCATATGGACCGCCGCAACCCCCTTTTGAGCTTTTCTAGAAAACTGGGGTAGGTCAAACGGGACCTTGCCTCTTGGAATAAATGCGAGATTGGAAATATTTCCCTTGCTGTCCAAAATTGCAGAATGGAGCTTCAGGATATGCAACTGAAACTTCAGGATGACCCTGGGGATGGCTCCTTGGCGGTTGCAGAAAAGACTCTCTAATCGTTTGGCCTCCTTGATTCTCCAAGAAGAAAGTTTTTTTCAAGCAAAAATCCAGGATTAATTGGCTGAAGCTGGGCGACAGGAATTTTCACAAGTCGGTCAAAGGCTGCCACAACAAAAACCACATTACTTCTTTATCTTCTGAGGGGGGCCAATCTACTTCGGATGTGCAGGGCATTAAGCAGATTGTTGAAGCTCATTTCCTTTCGCTCCATAGTCTGCCATCTCTTCCCCCTATGGATCCTATTCCAGATGGGCTTTATGATACGATTTTGACCTTGGAGCAGAGCCGTGATATCTCTACTGTGCCTTCTGAAGATGAAATTCTTTTGGCAATTAAGTCCATGAAATCCCATAAAGCCCCGGACCCGGATGGATTCAGCATGGGCTTCTTCACTGCTTCTTGGGATATCATCAAAGAGGACCTCCTGCTGGCCGTCTCTGGTTTTTCCTCTAATCCGTCCTAGATCAAGGAAGTGAACCAAACTTTCCTATGCTTCATTCCCAAGAAGGATGGAGCTTGTTCCAATGGTGATTTTAGACCATTCTCTCTATACATTTCCTTATACAAAATTATTGCAAAGATTCTTGCTCTCAGATTGAATGGTATTATAAGGGGTTTGGTTAGCCTTAACCAATCGGCTTTTATTCATGGCCGAAATATCTCGGACAACATTATGATATGCAATGACCTTGCTAGAGGGTTTGATAGAAGAAAACATCCATCTGCAGCCATCTTAAAGTTGGACCTGCACAAAGCATACAACCATGTCAGATGGGAGTTTCTTATGGAAGCCATGGCTCGTATGAATTTTCCCTTTTCCTTTCGTAACTGGATATGGCATTGTGTGCTCTCCCAGATATTCTGTGTTGGTTAATGGCAGCCCGATGGGCTTCTTCAGTGGCAAGCGTGGGATTAGGCAAGGCTGCCCACTGTCTCTCCTTCTGTTCACCATCGTCTTGGAAGGATTATCAAAATCCATCCAGGCGTACTCCGAGCTCAAGCACTTGGACTACTTTCCTAGATGCAAGGCGATTAAGCTGGCTTACTTAGCCTTTGCGGATGATATTATGATTTTCTCTAAAGGTGAAAGTTCATGGATTCTATTGCTTAGATTCTTGCCTCTTTCTTTGCCATGTTTGGATTATCTATCAACAAGCAAAAGTCAACTCTTTTCTTAAGTGGGGTTGAAGACCTGCTTCGTGAGACCCTCAGAAGCATTGTGGACTTCCCATTGGGGAGTTTGCCGGTGACCTACCTTGGCTTACCTCTTATTTTGACCAGATTATCTGCTCATCATTGTATGCCCATTCTTGACAGGTTAAAGAAAAAGCTCCAACTCTAGAAAACAAAATTTCTTTCATTTGTAGGTAGATTGGAACTGGTAAGAGTGGTTATGCAAAGCTCCTATCTCTATTGGTCTGGGATGTTCAGCCTACCAATTATAGTAGTGCAAAAGTTGGAAAGCTTGATGAGCGCCTTCCTATGGAAAGGGGGGGATGACAACAAATTCTTTCATACTATTGGGTGGGGGAAAATTTGTGTCCCAAAAAAAGGAGGCCTTGGCATCCGAAGAATAATAGAGGTTAACAAAGCTAGCATCTTGAAGCTGGTTTGGAGAGTAGTGGAGAAAAAAGAGACTATATTGACCCAATGGATCTACAACAGATACTTGAAGAGAGATTCTATTTGAACGGTGACTCCTTTAAATGACTCCTCTTATGTGTGGAGGACTATTCTCCAGCACCGGCAACTTGCCCTTCCTCACATTAAGTCCCTCATTAATGATGGATCTTCTACTCTCCTTTGGCTGGATAATTGGCACCCTCATGGCATATTGGCTCACCACTTACAAGGGAGAGACAGAATGGCCACGGTGTCCTCGATATTGACTGATGGGATGTGGACTCCAGGACGAGCATCCTCCCCACCTTTGCTGCACGCCTGGGAAGCTCTTTTATCGGTTACATGTAAGCCTCGTGGTACTGGTGATGCCCTCTTGGTTGGCAAGCCTGAATGATATGTTCTCTGCCAGTTCTGTTTGGGATCTTGTCAGATCGCGAAAGCCCTTGGTTCCATGGTATCATGTCGTTTGGCTTAAGGGACATTCCCCTCGTCATAGCTTCACCTTATGGAGGGTCATGACCATGGCATTACCTACTAAGTCTCTTTTACTCAGTAGGGGTATCATCCAGAATTCTTGTTGTGGGCTCTGCTGGGCTGCTGATGAAGGTATCCACCACCTATTCTTTGAAGGCCCTATATCTAAAAGAATTGGGGAGAAGATCCTTAAGAAATGCTGTCTTCATCATAGACGAATCCGCCCTTTTGATCAATAATGGAGATGGATTGTTAAGAAGTTTAAGCGGAAAGCTACTAGTGATACAGTGGTTAAACTAGTGTTTGCAGTTACGGTCTACCACATTTGGTTCGAAAGGAACATTAGACTTTGGGCAGGAAAGTCTCGAACCTTGGATCAAATATGGGATGCCATCTCCTTCGACGTTCGTGGAATGATTATCCCCCTCCCTCCTTCCTCTTCCCTTCTCCCGGTTACTGAGAGAAACAAATTTATTCTGTCCTCTTGGAACCTCCCAACTGGGTAATGTTGTAATGTTGTTTCTTTGGCCCTGGTGGGTGTTTTGGTTGTTTGGGGCATGGCCTCTTTATTGAGCCTGGCTCTATCCTTTGGATACCCAGGTCTGGTTTTTTTTCCTTTTCGGGTGCTGTTAATATATTTATTCATCCGCTTAAAAAAAAAGATGATTTATACAAAAAGGACGGGATTAGTGCATCAATTTTTATTGTTTTTAATACACATGTATGATTCCATGCATTATGGGGCATATATGTACTTTATACTTCAATAAAAATGCTACAAATGGCATTAATTAAAAAATAAATAAACAAATAAAACAAGGCGTGATACAATAAGGTGACCAACCGCCTAGCCATATCAAACTCTCTCAGACACCTAGCGTTGCCTTGTTTGGTTCAAGGTGTCAGTCGAAACCAGAGGTTTCAATCGGTGTATCTCGGTTTTGACACTAATCGAGACGAGGTCGAGGGTTGAATCAGATTAATACAAGGTTTTGGTCGAACCCTGGTTGGGTTCGACTAGGTTTTGACTGAAACCATGGGTTTGGTTTAAAAAATGAACCAACCATCCTTATAAAAAGCTTATGTCTCGTCATCGAAACCTATCTGAGACTTGCTATGTTGCGATTTTGGGAGGGTTTTCTCAAATTTTGCTGCAAAACTCTTGATTTCTTCCTTGATATCTCAAATTTCACAAGATCTTTTAAGTTGCCTCAAGAACAAAGCCTCTCAACCCTTTTCTCTCTCTCTCCTAGGTCAACTATTACCTCCAAATGTAGATTTTTCATAGAATGTGTATGCAAATATCATGGTTGGGTTTCAAATTTTTTATATGTTTGTTAGAATGACCCGATCTATGAAACTATGGTTGTTTTTTATTTATTTATTTATTTTTATTGATAATTTATTTATTTGAGTTTCTGTTTGAAAAAATTGATTTTCCTACAACTATTTTTTGAAATTAATATGGGTTACAATATGTTGTGTGGTCTTCAATTAAACATATGTTAGACATGAGGCCGATCTACATTGTGATGGAGGCGAAATATTTTTTTTCGTTTTTATTTTTATTTTTTTCAATTTTCAGATGTTTAAAAAATAATGATTTAAATTGAAAAATTAGCGTAAATAAATGATTAAAGCTTGCTGTTTTCACTTTGAAAATCTAAAATATAAATGTGTTACAAATGATAATAGGTTGCTGTTTTATGTAATAAAGTATTGTTAACTAATTACTTTATATTGATTTAAGGCTATATTAATTACTGAAAAATTAATAAAATATTTTTTACTTCTGGGAAAAATATAATTGTGTTACAATTGATAATAGGTTGCTGTTTTATGTAATAAAGTATTGTTAACTAATTACTTTATGTTGATTTAAGTGTATATTAATTACTGAAAATTTAATAAAATATTTTTTACTTATGGGAAAAAATTTAAATGTGTTACAAATGATAATAGGTTGCTGTTTTTAATGTGTGATAGTTTGTAATATAGTTTGTTGCATTCATAAGAGTAGTGTTTGGTGTGCAACTTTAGTCATAAGAGTAGTGTTTGTTGAACGAAGATGTAGTATATGGTGTGCAACTTTATTCACACAAGGACGGATAATGAGGTGGTGAACATTCTTGAGAGGGAAATACAGCAAAAGTGATCATTTTAGCTATTTAAGTTCAATCATAAACAAAGAAGGTGATATGGACGATGATGTTTCACAGAGGATTAAAATAGGATGGATGAAGTGGAGAAGTGCATCTGGAGTACTGTGCGATCGGCGTATTCCTTTAAAACTTTAAAGGAAAATTCTATAGGACAGTTATTCGACCGGCTATGATGTATGGTGCTGAATGTTGGGCAGTCAAGAAGCATCATATTGATAAACTTAGTGTAACTGAAATGAGGATGTTAAGATGGATGTGTGGCAAAACTAGGAAGGATAAGGTAAGGGATGACCGTATTAGAGCTGATTTGGGAGTAGCGCCAATACATGACAAGTTACGAGAAAGTCGTTTGAGATGGTATGGCCATATTCAACGGAGGCCGTTAGATGTTCCTGTTCGGAGGAGTGATTTGATTCAGATTGACGGGGTTAAGAGAGCTAGGGGTAGACCTAAGATGACCCTAGGGGAGGTGGTGAAACAAGACATATATAGTTTAGGCCTTGCTTCAAGTTTGACATCAAACAGAGCTGATTGGCGGACAAGATTCCATGTAGCCGACCCCATTTAGTTGGGATAAGGCTTTGTTGTTGTTGTTGTATAAGATTAGTGTTTGGTGTTTCAATTTTAGTTATTGTAGTCTTTTTGTTCCAATAGTGTAAGTGACAAATAGTTTGAAATGGCTGATGCACCAACTCCAAGTGATGACATTGCATAGAGGCATGGTATACTATTGACTGCCAATAAGAAACAGTCACAATGTAATTATTGTGCCAAGAAGATCAAGGGAGGTGGTGCGAGTAGATTGAAGTGGCATCTTGCTAGTGGTAACAAAGATGTGATGGGTTGCCCCAACGTACCAAGCGAAGTGAAGACGGTCATGGCAACCATAATGAAGAGTGATATTGATAAAAGAAATAAGAAGAAGGCAATAAGGGCGGAATTTAAAGATGCTTGCCTAGAGGACCTGCCCAATTTAGGGGAGAGAAGGATTATGACAGTGATGAGGTAGAGAGCCAGAGGTTCAACAGTTGAAGAGAGCCAAGATAACAAGTTTAATGCAACAAGATGAAGATCGACGAAGGCAGTTTCAGATGAGCAGAGGAGTTGGGTCATCTAGACGAGCATTAGCAGAGGATGAGGGGAGGAGGACGAGGCTAAGACATGGGGGTGAGGTAGAGATACCTTTTAGGAGGACTTAAAGTGTGAGGGGTTCAGCTGGTGCATAGGCACAACCACCACTTCGTGACCCAGATATTGAGGTCATTTGGAGGGATCTTGCTGTATTTGCTAGACAAGACAAGTCACAAAAGAAGTTAATGCATTTTTGGACTGATGTGAAGACCAAAGTAGGAAATGCATTCTCCAAGTGGATGTTGTACAATAACATGCCAACAAATGCCACTACAGGACCATATTATCAGAGTATGTTAGATGAGGTAGGTAGGGCTGGTCTAGGAGTAAAAGGGCCCACAGCTTGGGAGTTGTATAATATCTATCTACCTAAACATAAGAAAGACATTGAAGAATATGTAGATAGTTTGAAGCCACAGTGGGAGGCGTATGGGGCCACTGTGATGTATGACATAGTTGTCAAGGCGCCAAGGCGATGGAGGCTTGACTGGGCGCCTAGGCGACCAAGGCGACCGCTTAGGTGACCAAGGCGCCCGATTTTCCAAGGCGACCCAAGGTAGCCTGGGCGCCTAGGCGCCGCCTAGGAGACGCCTTGACAACTATGATGTATGATGGGTGGACTGGACCCACTAGACAATCCCTCATCAATTTCATGGTGAATTGTCATGGGCGAATAGTATTTTTGAAGTCTGTTGATGCATCCAAGCATGTTAAGGATGCTAAGTATTTATGGTCTCCTGAAGCAAGTGGTAAAGGAAGTGGGAATACAAAATGTGGTACAAGTGGTTACTTACAATGATAACAACTTCAAGAAAGCTGGTGAAAGGTTAATGAACAATAGAAAATATCGGTTTTTTTTGACACCATTTGCAGCCCACTGTATTGATTGATGCTGAAGGACATGGGGGAGATTAAACTTGTGAAAGAGGTTGTAGAAAGTGCAAGGCAAGTAACCACATTTGTATATAACCATGGATATGCCTTGCAGATGATGACAACCAAGAGTGGTGGAGACTTGGTGAGGCCAGGGTTGACACGTTTTGCAACAAACTACATAGCCCTAAAGAGTTTTGAATTGAAGAAGTCTAGATTGAGATCCATGTTTGCTTCAGAGGAGTGGTTTGACTGGCCTTAGTTTAGTTCTCGTGGTGGTAGGGCAGCATAGGCAACCATATCCAGCGATAAATTCTGGGATGATGTGAAGAAACTTGTAATGGTATTAGATGCAATGTGGTTTAGTTTTCTACTGTACGTTAGCATTCAGCCTTTAACGTACACTAACAAACTTAGGTCCACACCACATGTAATTATTTTCACTCTTTTTTTCAATCTAACATGTGAATTGGTATAAAATGGTTTAAATAGGCTACACAAAAGAAATTAGATTAAAAAAAAAAAACCTAGGCCTCGAAACCATGGAGTCAAGGTTTCCCAAGAAAAATAACCAGGTTTCGATCGAGTTTTGGTGGAAACCAGAGATAACTTGGTTTCGAGGCTGGTCGAAACCGGCACCTTGAATGTTGTTTCCTTGACAACTATGGTGATGACTAGTGTGAGAACCGTGGGGGCTTACATTAAGGATTAGCTTTGATCCCTTGTTTGTTTGCCCTCATTATGGATGAGTTAACCAAAGACATTCGAGATGAAGTTTTTTAGTGCATGCTTTTTGCTGATGATACTGTTTTGATGGATTAGACAAAACAAGGATTAACCTCAAGTTAGAGCTATGAAGATCAGCATTAGAATCAAAATGTTTTAAGATAAGTTGAATGAAGATGGAGTATATGTTGTGTAACTTTAGTCACACAAGGACGGATAATGAGGTGGTGAAAATTGATGAGAGGCTAATACAACAAAATGATTATTTTATGTATCTAGGTTCAATCATAAATAAAGAAGGTGATATAGAGGATGATGTTTCACGGATGATTAAAAGAGGATGGATGAAGTGGAGAGGTGCATCTGGAGTGCTATGTGATCGGTGTATTCCTTTAAAACTTGAAGGAAAATTCTATAGGACAGTCATTTGACTGACAATGATGTATGGTGCATAATGTTGGGCTGTTAAGAAGTGTCACATAAATAACCTTAGTATAACTGAGATGAAGATGTTGAGATGGATGTGTGGCAAAACTAGGAAGGATAAGTTAAGGAATGTTCTTTGCTCTAACTTATGGTTTTGGTTTTGCCACCATCACAGCCATAACGAATTGGGTAATTACAGTGAAATTCATCCAATACCTCACAGATCGCAAATACGATTTTCATCTACTACAGTTAAGCTTCTCGTTTGCCCTAAAAAGAAATGAAAGAATCGGTTGAGAGAGAGGGACAAGAACCTAATGCAAAAACGTGTGTTTTTTAGAACACAAAAACCTAGGTTTTCCTACTCCTGAAACTATGAGATAATTGGTTGAGAGAGAGAGAGAGAGAGAGAGAGAGAGAGAGAGAGAGAAAAGAGAGAGAAATGGAGATTCAGAGTTGAGAGAGAGAGTTGAAGGAGAAATGGAGTGTACAGCAAGGGTTTCTACGATTTGCTTATAAACTAGGGACGGATCCATTAGAAAAGGCTTTTACTATTTTGTCCTCATTCTTGAACTGTTAGAAGCACATGGTCATTAACACTTTGTGCAAAAATGACCAAAAATCATTTTTGGCTAAAACACGAGTTTTGGTTTTTGTGTTTTTCTCCCTTTTTTTTTAAACAATAACAAGCTCCATAACTGGCTGATACCTGTTGAGAGATCGTATGGTCCACATGGATTAATTTATCTTTATTTTTTTTTGTCTAGATCCATTGTACTACTGTCTAGATTCATTGTACTACATGTATTGTACTTTTATACTACCTGTACTACCATCATTGTACTACCTGTATTGTATTACCTGTACTACCTCTTTCTTTCTTTGTATTCATTCCCACATTATAAATAAGAGGACCTCTGTCTATTGTACGAAAAGTCATTCCATTCTTTCTACGTGGTATAAAGGAAGGTTAGTTATCTCCTTTCTTTTTCTTTTTTCTCCATTCCTCCCTACCGCTGTTGCCACCTACCGCTGCCACCAACGACTGCCGCCACTCGCCGGAATCCTCTACACCTACCGGAAACCGCAGTCCTCTTGATCATACCATGATCTAAGGATTTTTTTAAGTCTCTTCTCGGTTGACGTGTATCCCTTGTTTATGGGATTTTTAATCACAGAGATCACATTCAGTGCCTCCATCGAGTCTTCTATAACCCTTCAAAGGCCGAGTTGCTTTCTTCGTGATCTTTGCTTCCCAAAGATTGATACACGGCCTAACTGGTATTTCTTTCTCCGATCTTTACATTCACTATGTCTTTTGATGTTACTTCTACAGACACAAAATCTTTTAAGATGGAGAATTTCATCATTCCTACTAATACCACCAAACTGGATGGTGGAAATTATTTGATGTGATCTTAAGCCTCACAGCTCTCCATTATAGCATGGGGGTTATCCGATTATCCAGTTATCTTACAGGTAAGAAAACCCTACCCACAACCGATGCTGCGAAGGACAAATGACATGCTGAGAGTTCATTAGTCATGCACTACCTTCTTAACTCTATGCAACTTGACATAGCAGAGGGATACCTACTGTTAGACACAACTGCCCAAATCTGGAAATCTGCCAAAGACACATACTCCCAGGTAGAAAACTATGCATTAATCTATGCAATCCAGAAGAAAATTAATACCACTTCCCAGTAAGAACTCACTATGTCGCAATACTATACTCAGCTACGCACTCATTATCAGGCTCTGGATTTTTATGATGGTTTTCATGCCAAATGTGATGCTAATGCAACTCTGTATAAAAAAACATGAAGAATAATACAAGGTATACACTTTCTTAGCAGGTCTAAATGTGGAACTAGATCTCATTCGCTCTCAGATTCTCAACAAGGATCTCTTCCCATCCCAGGAACAAGCCTATGCCATGGTACAACTTGAGGATCAACGGTGAACCACTATGCTCTTATTTGCTCCACCTGCTCGATCTGCTTTCCAGATTTCTTCTGCACCTCTCCAGGTATCTACTACATCCAAAGAACCTGTGATGTGCGAACATTATAAAAAACCATGGCACACCAAAGATACTTACTGGAAACTCCATGGTAAGCCTGCCGATTTTGAAGCCAAAAGGAGGGATAAAAGTCAGCAACGATCCAAGTCCTTTGAGGGTCCTCAGGCTCATCAAACTGAAGCTCATTCATCCGAACCTCCTTCTGTCACTTCTGACAGTGACAATATCTTACAGGCTATCAGTCATCTGCTTCAACCATCTGCTGCAACCTCCGGATCGCCATCTGCTATTGCATCTGCATCCCTTCCAGGTTCCCATTTTGCTCACTTAGGTATGTGTTTCAGTACATCAATGGTCTCTAATCCTTGGATTCTTGACTCTGGAGCCACTGACCACATGATCGATGATCCTAGTCTTTTCCATCAATTTTTTCCTGCTTCTGAAACTAACATGGTTTGTATTGCTGATGGGACCTTATCCTCTGTATTAGGGAAATGTTTCGTTCTATGCACTCCTTCATTGATTTTGCAGTCTGTTCTTCATGTTCCGAATTTCGCTGTTAATCTCATCTAGAAACCGAGAAGACGATTGGATGTAGTATGCTACAGGGTGGTTTGTATTTGCTTGAGAAAGGTCTTTCCCATACAGTTTCGGCTCCAGAACCCGTCCATCACCTTTGTTTGGCATCCTCTGATCTACAACAATGGCACCAGCGCCTCGGGCATCCATCTTTTATAGTTTTGTCAAATCTTTTTCCCTCTTTAACTAATAAAAGTAAACGGGACAAGTTTTTTTGCGAAGCTTGTATTCTGGCTAAGCAAACTCGGTCTTCGTATAGTCCTTTTAAACAGAGTAGTACTCTTTTTCATTTAGTTCACTCTGATGTCTGGGGGCCAGCTTGTACTAGCTCTATTTCTGGTGATAGGTGGCTTGCTACTTTTATTGATTGTTATTCCCGTACTACCAGAGTTTACCTAATGCATCAGAAGAGTGACGTGTTTTCCTGTTTCCGCCTTTTCCATAAGATGGTTCAAACTCCATTTGGGGCTACACTCCAAATTCTCCAAAGTGATAATGGCCGGGAGTATCTTGAGGGGGGATTTCAACAATATCTCGGTGACCATGGTATTGTCCACCAGACAAGTTGTTTTGATACTCCTACCTAGAATGGGGTCGCTGAACGGAAGAATTGTCACCTCTTTGAAGTAGCTTGGGCCTCGATGTTCGGCCGGAATGTCCCACCTTAGTTTTGGAGTGATGCCATTGCCGCTGCCTATCTCATCAACCATGTTCCTACCCCTATTTTGGACAATCACTCCCCGTTAGACCTATTGCTTCATGATGCCACCCATGGCATACCTCCGAAGGTCTTTGGTTGCGTTTGTTACGTGCACACCCATTTATCCCCAAGAAAACTTGAACCCCGGGGGTGCCGATGTCTTTTTTTGGGTTATTCTCCAATTCAAAATGGTTATTGGTGTTATCATCCTCCTACCCGTCGTACCTTTGTGTCCATGGATGTTCACTTTTATGAACACCTTCCCTGCTACCTCACGTCCCATCCTCAGGGGGAGTCTTTGTTACAGGAAGATTGTCCTATGATTGAACCTATGGCTCCTCCACTTCAAGGGGAGACCATAGATACATCCAAAGATTCTTCCCCTGCTGCACCCCTTGAAGAATCCTTGGTTGAACCCACTGCTGATCCTGAACAAACTACTGAAGCCGATCCTACACTACATGTTTACAGCTGCCGAACTAGACTCAAGGAAGTACCAACCACCATCACCAACGCACCTTCACACATCCCTTCGTCGGCTCTGGAATCAGAGAATGAGATTCTTCAGCGTGGTAAGACTTTATCCCATTGTTCATAGGAAAGGTGCTAGGTTTTGTACTCAACATCCTCTGTCTCAGTTTGTCTCTTATAACTCACTCTCTCCTTCATATCGTGCCTTTGTTTCCACATTGTAGTCTGTGTCTATTCCTAAACATTGGCAGGATGCAGTTAAAGATGCGAAATGGAAAACAGCAATGATTGAGGAGATGAATGCCTTGAAGAAAAATGAGACTTGGAATCTGGTAGATCTTTCATCGGGAAAGAAACTGGTTGGGTGCAAGTGGGTCTTCATCATCAAGTAGAAAGAGGATGGATCCATAGACAGGAACAAGGCCAGATTAGTTGCTCGCGGCTTCACTCAGACCTATGGGATTGATTATCAGGAGACATTTGCACCAGTGGCAAAAATTACTACTATTAGGGTCATTTTAGCGTATGCAGTATACTTTGACTGGGATCTAAAGCAGTTGGATGTCAAGAACACTTTCTTTCATGGGGAGTTAGCTGAGGAAGTATATATGGATCTCCCTATAGGTTTTGACTCATCTGCCACCTAAAGGGAAAGTCTGCAAGTTGAAGAAATCCCTGTATGGACTCAAGCAATTACTTAGGGCTTGGTTTGGAAGATTTCACTGGGCAATGACTTCCGTTGGATACAAGCAAAGTAACATTGATCACACACTATTTATTAAACATTAACAAGGAAAAATAACCGTTCTTATAGTTTATGTTGATGATATTGTGATTATTGGCAGTGATGATACAAAAATCAGACATCTAAAATCCTTCTTAGGGAAAGAGTTTGAAGTGAAAGATTTAGGAAAGTTGAGATATTTCCTTGGTACTGAGGTAGCTCGCTCCATCAGAGGTATTTACTTGTCTCGGAGAAAATATATCCTTGACTTTCTTTTAGAAACTGGTCTCTTAGGGTGTAGGCCATGTGACACCCCTATCGATCCAAATGAAAAATTGGAGGGCAAGATTGGTACACCGGTCGATAAAGGGCAGTACCAACATCTTGTCGGTAAATTGATATATCTGTCTCATACCTGACCTGACATTGCATTCACAATAAGCCTAGTGAGTCAATATATGCATGATCCGTACTCATCTCATATGGATGCTGTTCTTCGCATATTGCATTATCTCAAGTTTGCTCCTGGAAGGGGAATACTACTCTCCTCTAAAGGTTATTTTAGAGTTGATGCATACACTGATGCAGACTGAGCAGGAAATCCAGATAGACGGTAAACTTCAGGATATTGTACCTTCATTGGAGGGAATCTTGTCACGTGGCGTAGCAAGAAGCATGTCGTAGATCGATCAAGTGCAGAAGCTGAGTACAAAGCAATGGCACAAGGAATCTGTGAGCTATTATGGCTGAAAGGGTTACTCAAAGATTTGGCTTTCCACTCTACCCGACCTATGAGGTTATTCTGTGACAATAAGGTTGCCATCAGTATAGCTCATAACCCAGTTCAGCATGATAGAACCAAACATGTGGAAGTGGACCGCCACTTTATTAAAGAAAAATTGGAGAGAGGTCAAGTCTGTGTTCCATATGTTGCCTCTAGCGATCAACTAGTAGATATTTTCACCAAAGGGCTTCCAAAAAAACAATTTCATTCAGTTCTATCCAAGTTGTGCATGACAGATATACATGCCCCAACTTAAGGGGGAGTGTTGAGAGATCGTATGGTCCACATGGATTAATTTATCTTTATTTCTTTTTTGTCTAGATTCATTGTACTACTGTCTAGATTCATTGTACTACCTGTATTGTACTTTTGTACTACTTATACTACCTTCATTGTACTATCTGTATTGTACTACCTGTACTACCTCTTTCTTTCTTTGTATTCATTCCCACATTATAAAGAAGAGGACCTCTGTCCGTTGTAAGAAAAGTCATTCCATTCTTTCTACAATACCAAACACCTGTGAAAACTAAAAAGTGTCAAAAATAGAAAGAAAAATGATACCAAAGGGACCCTAAGAGAACTTTAGATTCAATCCAGAATAAACAGATTCAGACTAATTCAGAGAATCAGCATTAATAAGAAACTGAATACAGATATTACTAATAGAAACAGGAATTGCAAGAAATTAAAATCCAAAATCAGCAACTGAGAAAGTCAAATAAACCAGTCAAATCAAAGCTGGTTGGTGAGCATAAAACTCTGACTGAATACTTAGTTTAGACAGATAAACAGTCCTGCAAAACTAGATTGGAATCCAAGGCCTGGATTGGGATATATGAAGATTTCCCACTTGGAGTAGGTAACAGAAATTCTCAAGAAAACTCAGAATTCGATAGAGGAAATTTTCTGTTGTTCAAACCACCTTCTATAGTGATTTGATTTAATGGATTAATTGTGAAATAAAACATTAAAGGAGTTCTGTAATCAGAAGTTGGAAAAACAGAATTGACAGTTGAGTTTTTTTTTTCTTTTATTTTTTTTACTTTTTTTTTTTTTTTTTGTGGGGGGGGGTGTGAATAAAAATTCTCTTAACAAAACCCAAGGAAAGACGCAAGAGCGGACATGCCTTCAAGAGGGAACAGAAAGAAGAAAAAAAGGATCTACACAAGGATCATACAGGATTTCCTATCCTCATTAAGATTGGCTAGTTAAATCCCAGAGCTTGGCAATAAATCTATTTCTAATAGAATTTGGAGATGGATCAACTGTGGGGGTAAGAATCCCCTGACTTAAAAAATAATGGAGTCCCAAATCTGAGGCATAAACCAAGACTTGCTAGTCCAAGAATTGAGGTTCCTCTCGATCCAAATTTGATTGATTATGGCATAGAAAGCAAGTCTCCCAAGGTTGTCACAGGGCACCCTCCCTGCTGTCCATATCGTTCCAAAACTCTCGACTCTCCTTTGTTTTGTTGTTAAGCCAAATTAAGCAGGTTCATTTATAACAGAAAAGAAGAATGGGTGCGCATACGGGGGCTGAGGTCACATAGGACACCCTTGTTGCCCAATGATATAAAAGGGAAACTCTGACAGGAGACTGCTGTAATCAACAATAACGATAAAGCTGTTCATTTCATGGAATAAAAGGGACCTGTGAGAACCCAATGGGACTTATAGGAAGGCTTTTTTTTTTTTTTTTTTTTTTTTTTTTTTGGGTAAGTGGAAGGGGTTTTAGTTACTTTGTCTGTTTGTCATGTTTGTTTATCAATGTAATTGTGTTCCAACAGTGAACTGTTACTTCTTTTTGCACCCACAGTGAATACTAGTGTTGGCACTTGCTTATCTCCATTTATCAGTGCTTAAAAATTAGTACTTTTCGTTAATTTTCTTAACATAGTGCTTGAGAGTGGTTGAAATATATGATTGCTAGCTTCTTCACTAGGAAATCCAAAAACTGATATCTATTGACTAAAGTTAATACCGTGCAATTAACAAATTCCTATCTTCCTGTGTTACACTTTTCAGGCATATGCTATAGGTAGGGCTTTGACTCAAAAACTTAAGGAGCTTATACCACGGCAAATGTTTAAAGTACCGATTCAGGTAAGATCCAACTCTATTTTGTAATGCACTGGAAGTTGTGACAATTTGGAAAGCCTGTAATATTTTGTTTATTTATTTTGATTAGAAATGGCAATGGGGCTGATTAATCGGGTTGTGCCCCTTTCCATCTCTAGTTTTCTGGGTATAGGTGTAATGATGGGGCTCTAAATTACGTACGCTTATGAATTCAGAAATCCCTTAGAAGCTAGAATTGCCATGATTAAGAATCCAATCCAGAGTTAGGATAATTCAGAAAATCAGGAGGCCTGATCTCGCTACTTAGCTGGTCGAATGCTCAATTTATATAGGAGAATAAGATCTCAAAATTTGAGACCAATCCAACACCAAGGTTTCAAGTTAATGAAGTTTCCTAGTGTAACTAGGAAACTAGAAACCGGGAACAGAACAGAGTTATATTTCAGGAAATTTCAGAATGCTAAACAGTATTCATTGTTCATGGGGGCACCTTTCTGAGCCAATTACCACGATATGAGGGCTTAGTTATATTTGTTTTCCCAATTTTAGCATAGATTAAAATCTCGGGTATCGAGGGTGTCTCGACCCTTGAGAAAACCAAGATCTCGATCTCGGTATCTCGGTGAGATATTGCTGAAACTCCCAAAGGCTAAAAATGGGAGTTTCGGCATGTTTTTGATGTTTTTAAGGCCATTTTATGGCCATTTTAAGGTTATATACTGCAGGAAAATACTAATTTAACATATATAAACACATTTGAAGCATAAAAACTAATCACATTGTAGGAAAATCATGCATTCATAAATCATAAAATCTACACAATGACAACTCACAAGTGTTCATAATCTCAAAGTCTGAAATACTCAAAATCAAATAGTACCTTCCCATCAGTCCATCTCAATGTTTAATCATATGTAGAGTGGTGTGTAGGATCTATCTGGTCAGATTGACTTTGCTGAAGATAATATATTTTGGTCTGAAAAACAAAGTCCTGCGACGACATCCTTTGGCTGAAGTAGCACTGATAGTCGTCCACATATCTATTATACACGGAATCCGGGAGGTCTCTAAAGATACCTATCATTGAATACAATTCATTATGATGTGGAATTAACTGAGTGTACACTGGCTGGTAGGGCATGACTCTTTGGGCAGTCAGGAAGGGGAAGAGACCGTCCACAAAGTAGGAGCCAATTTGTGAAGTAGCATTAGCGGAAGAATCATGTAAACTGGGAAGCATGCAGTAATCTTCATCGGAATAAGAACCGTACATCGACATGGTGCCAAATTTGGGAGCACTCCACTGCCACTGCTTCTGTCCTCTGCTACCCTCAATGTTCAGTCCTCCAAAGCTTGTGGACATGCTATCAACATCAGGCTGAATATCAGGATCATGAATGATGTCAATGAAATCATCGTTGTCTTTTAGGATTGGTTGCAAAGGGCGTTAACGAGACCTACGTGTATATTTAGACGTAGGTTGTGATGAAGATGCGTGCCCACTGTGGCCTGTATCCTGTATAGCGTGTGTATACTGACTCTCACCGGTCCATCTAACACTGGATATAGTCGGTTTAGGATCAGATGAGGCACCACCTCCATCACCACTATCAGAAGCTGACCAGCCAGTCTCATTAATTGTATCATCACCGCCAGTGCCTGTGCCACTACCAACTGGGGGGACAAATGGTCGAGGCGACTGTACGTGTACACAACCCTCTTCCGAGGACAAAAACCGCTTGACATCAGCACCCAACGGAGTTGCCAAAGTGGGGTCGGGCCTCCCACCAGACTCATCCATCATTGGTATTGCTCTGTCTCACACCCACTCCACTAAAGGATCCTCCTCATCTGAAGATAATTGGAAGATGTCGGTGAACTTGATTGGGGTTTGATCATTTTCTTGTGATTGGCTTATGCTCTGTACCCTCAATTTTATGTTGTAATGAATGTACACCAAGTTATTGTGCCGTTCAGAGCCCAATCTATCCAATCTATTCCGCCTCTTTGAATGGATAAGGGAAAAGGTACTCCAGTTTCTCTCATACCCAAATGCAGAACATGTCTGAGATAGGATTTTGATTGCTATTCTCCTTAACTCAGTTGCATCCTCAGAATACAACACCCACCACTCAACTGCACAAAAAGAAGAACACATTTTAATATACATATTAAACAAGAAATGTTACTTGAAAATTTCAATTTCCATAATTCCATACCAGGATCGGTACTTTCTCGGCCAACCACTGCGGCTGAAGTTCCAAAACTCCCAAGGTCATCTCTGAACATTTTAATCTACACCCCATATGGAAATTTATAAAAATTATCCATTGTAATATATGGATATTCAAATAATTTAGCACTTAAACCATACAACTCACATCCAAGTTCATAAGTGCTCATACAGTCGAATTTGGCACTAATTTTGCTACAACAGTTTTTACCGCACTGATAAGGTCAGAATTGAGCCCAAGCACATGTGAATATTGATACTTAGGGTTTAAATAGTATGCTGCAAAATATAAGTCACATGATTAAAATCTAGTACTAAGTTGAACTAAATTAAAGACATTATTAAACATGCTTATCAACCTTATGCAATGGGTGCATCAACTAACTCTCCCATCGATCTTTGATAATCTTAAAAAAAAATTGTTTCCACATGGAAGCACAACATGAACACGCTCCTTCAACATATCGATGGCTGCATATAAATGTGGCATGGTGGGCTTGAATGCTATATCCACTAATCTCAGCACTTTCACCACTGGCTCTAGAATTTTTACTACATTCTTTGGCATTTTTTAAAATTCATCTGAAGCTATGATAAACTGTGCTTGAACTCTACCAGGGGAGTTGGACTCCCTCCAGCGAAACCAGGCCTTAGATGCAAACTTTGATCTGAGCAGCGAAACCAGGCCTCAAATGCAAACATTGATCTGAGGCCTACCATCTTTGCTTCAAAGCTCTTCAGTGCTATATACTTGGTAGCAAATCTGGTAACGTCGGGTCTAACCAAATCCCCTCTACATTTTTCCCTCAACAAGTTCAAAGAATAGCCATGGTTGTATACAAATGTTGTCACATGTCTATCTTGTTCAACCACTTGCTTTACTTTTTGGATCTTGCCCATGTCCTTTAACATCAAGTCAATGCAATGGGTAGCACATGGAGTCCATAAGAGATTGTAGTCCCCATCAACCATCATCATCTCTCCTGCCTTCTTCTAGTTGCTGCCATTGTTTGTCACAATCTGCACCACATTTTCAACTCCAACTTCATCCACCACTGTCTGCAACAATCCATAAATGTAATTAGCATATTTTATCGCAACAGATGCATCCACAGACTTGAGGAACGCTGTCTTTCCATCATTGTAGACCATGAAGTTGATGATGAACTTTCTAGTAGGACCAGTCCAACCATCACACATAATGGTCACCCCATATATATCCCAGGATCTCTTTAACCCTTCTATCATCTTGTAGTTCTTTTTTTTGTCTAGGGAGATACACATTCATGATTTCATATGCAGTGGGGCTTTAACCCCAGGACCAGCCTCAGCAATTGCATCAAACATGTTCTGATAGTATAGGCTTGTAGTAGCATGTGCTAGGATACATTGAAAGATGGATCACCTAGCATAGGAATCCCCAATATATTCTTTTGTATTCTTCCACATTGACTTCAACTTCTTCTGTTTGTTCCCAGGCTTCCTAAAAGTTGTTGGATCCTGATGTAGGATCTCAACATAATACTCATCCCTAGCAGGTGGTGTCTGGGGTTGTGCTCTAGTACTTTGTGATCTTTTAAACATAGAAGCCAACCCTTTACTCAGTGTTTATGGTTAAGGCTACTGAAATGATCCATTATCACTGCCACTTGCCCCTGTAGGGGTGACCCTCACCCTATCCCGTTCCTTCTCAAGGGAGACTCTACTAGCTATTGTTGCCCTTCTCACATCTCTAGCCTGAGCCGCAGTTATACCGGTAGAATCTATGCCATCATCATCAGAAGAATCATCATCTATACCACCTCCCACTGTGCCTTAAATTGTCTTTTCGAATTGTATCCTAGCTTTTTCTTTCTCTGCCTTTTTCTACTGTCCTCCCTTTATCTGTTTGGCTACGGCCCTTGAAATCTCCACAGGAACCATAATACAATTTGCCACATCTGTACTGGTCTCACTCAAGTGTTGCTTAACTCTATTGATCCCACCAAACATAAGCATTTTCCTATAGAATTTACATTGGGTCTTCTGTTTATCATCGTCAATGGCAGTCCCATGCTGCCATGCCATATCAGTACGACCACCATCACCTCCTTTACTAGACCTCGAAGCAGCCATTATCTCTCGTTAGCACTGTTACATAAGATGATAAAATAAACAAACTTAAATCAATATGTTTAATATAACAAAACTTAAACTGGAAGAACATAAAAAGCATCAAATATGCAAATACAACTCAAAACACATTGAAAGTACTTTTCAAAATTTTATTCATATTTTATAAGAAAATAGAATATTTTTCCCTATTTTACAGAATTATTTAGATATTATTATTAATTTTGGATATTACATAAAAAAATTTCAAAAATAAAATCTGACACCATGGAACCGTAAATTCGCCCTATATATATATATATATATATATATATATATATATATATATATATATATATATATATATATATATATATATATAAAATCAAACCGTGATTGTGTAGATCGGCGAACGGTGTTCATCATATATTATCTTGAACACAATCTAATAAATATGTTTTTTTTTTCATTTTTTAATCACTGGAAAATAGTTTTTTTAACAGAATATCAAAATAATAAATATATATGCATGAAAAAAAATTTCGAATTGGTCAGCTTGTAGATCGGGCTCATGTGTCTCACATGTAAAAATTTCATCAACATCCAACATGTATTGATCATGTTTATCTAAAAAAGTCTTGGGAAAAAAAAGCCTTACCTCAAATAATAGATTTGGCAACAACAGGTGGAATCCAAGCTCCAACAACATTTTGGTGGAGTGATTTGGCAAGAACAGGTTGAATCCTAGCTTAGATGCAAGTTGGAGAAGAAAAGTAGAGGAAAGAAGATGAAAACAAAAGGTTTTGAAGATAGAAAATGAGTCTCAGTCGAAATTTCGACCGAGATTCGGCTTTTATATAAAAAACCAAACCACCGAGATTGGGCTTTTATATAAAAAACCAAACCAGTCAAGACCAGGTCGAGAACTGGTCAAGATGGTCGAGAACCAGTTTCAACCTGGTTTCTTGTCTCGACCCAATTGAGATGTTTGTGAAAAACGAGATCTCGGTGAGATCTTGCCGAGATATTGATCTATGAATTTGAGTCCCTTAGTTTTACTTCCGCCACCCCAATTTTAACCCTCCTTTAAAGATATTGATTGTTTGCAATAAGGTGTACCATAAAAGCATACAACCATCCATGAGTTATGAAATAGAATCCAGAAATGGCTCCTGTCGAGGTTAAAATCTCACAAATGCAACCAATGCAACGCCTACAATGCCAGGTGACCAAAGCGACACCTAGATGAGGCCTTGAAACCAAGGTGAGGGTCAAGTTGCAAACTAGGCGAGTGTAGGCTTTGCCCATTCTGAATATCCTTGGGACCTTGGTAAGGTTTTGACAATCTTGTCTAAAACCAGAGAATTTTGCTTAGCCTCTATCAAAACCTTATATTCTTACCAAAAACTGACCACCTTACTTGTGAAATACCCTTATCCTACTATGGCGGGAGTTCCTATTATCAAAAACTCCTGCAGAAAGGCTAATCTATAATCATTTTTCTGGATATAATAGGCTATAACATTTATTACGGATGGTATCTGATGCATTGGATGGTTAAGTTACCTTTAAAATGACCATGATGCCCTTATCCTATTGATAGTATGATGTGGAAAAAAATGGGATCTAATCAACATCATCTTCTAGGAAGGGTTTGGTCGCTCACCTGATAGATCAATGGAGCCATTGACCTATGCTGATGAAAATGTCCTTGTATTAATGGTAATGTGATAAAGATAAAAAAATGTGACTGGAGAAAATGTCAATTTTATAGACTTCTGGGAAAGCCTTAGGGTTGTATCAGTGAAAATATTGGTTTACATTGACCTGAAAAATAGCATAAATGCGAGCAGCTTATGGGCATTGCTATAGATATAAAAACGTGATCTGAATAAGGTACTCTTAGTCTAGGAAGCTTATTGTCATACCTCACACATTGATGATTCTACATGATGACCAAAATGATTGTCATTTCAACAGATAAACAGAAAGTGGGATTTGGTGTCCAGTCCAGAAAGTTTATTAGTAGGGAAGGATGCCATACGATGCCAAGTGGAGAGAGCTTTTAAGTTTTGTCTCAAGAGTGACAGAGACCTAGGTATCCACTGTCAGGCACAGAACTAGGTATCCACTTCCTGACAGTTCCTGGGGGCTTGGAAATTATGTTTAGATCTTCTCACCTTCTTAAGGTAGGCCTACCTCTTGGTCTCCTCGGTGAAGGTGTAAATACGTTATTCTGGCTCGGGTCAGGGAATGGGGAGACAGATGAACTAGTTTAATATGGAGTTTATAAGAGCAGTATGTGTACATGGTGAATCCTATTATATAGGTTTCTTGGTCTTATTTGGTCACTTGTATCTTCTATATCTGTTTTCCACATTCGTTAATGAATTGTGTTTTTTGGAAAAATTGGACGATGGAAAGGCCAGACTTGACTTTTGAAGTCTGACAGTGATTAGAATGTGTTCTTAGTTAAGTTGATATGTTAGAGATAAAATCAAGTTAGAAATTGAAGCATTTTTAGCATTTAAACTTTTATGACAATAATATTGTAATAATCAAAGTTTTAGATGTACTTCAGACTTGTCAAAAGCCATAAACAAAAGAATGATTTAATTGTTATACAGTTCGACTGATGTATTTGGAGTTGCATAATTTTCCCAGAGTTTTGTGTGATATAAATTATAAATGAGTGACAAGTTGACTTGGAATGACTATTCAACCACATAATATACATTGATTGGCTTTACCTTTGTAAGTTCTTGGCTGGTTGTGTCAATCAACAACTTCTTGTTAGGTAAAGATGGTATTTTATGCATGGTACTTGTTAATAGAACTATGTAGATCTTTTGTATACTTGATTGTCTTTTTCTTTTTCTATACTCAGTATTACTATGTCAAAATATCAATGACAGGCATGTATAGGTTCCAAGGTGATTGCAAGTGAACATCTGTCAGCAATTAGGAAGGATGTTCTTGCGAAATGCTATGGTAAGATGAAAATATGTACTTTTGGAATCTTTTGAATGTCTCTGACACTAATGCGTATAGTACCAGAATGATTCTATCTTTTCAAAATAAATATCTTGATGGTTTGAATAGTTTTGATATCAGAAGATTGTCTCCCAATAAATTTCAATCCACTCAAATGGAGTTGCATAACTGACATGTTTATTTCATGTGAAAGATTATTGCTCTGGGCAAGTTGAACTAACTTTATCTCGTACAGGTGGTGACATTACAAGGAAAAAGAAATTGCTCAAGAAACAGGTAAAGCATTTGAAACTCCTGAAAATAATACGTATATTGAAAATGATTAAAAAAGAATTAAGGAAAATCTGTGTTCCATATCCTTCCATTATTATATTATAGCAAATGGTTCTTCTTCTCTTGGTGAGGGCGAGCCTTGGTGTTATGGCATAGTTCGAAATCTCTGATCTCAAGGGTGTCTCGACCCTTAAGAAAACCGAGATTACCGATCTCGGTCGAGATCTCGGTGAGAACCTGTAGAAACTCCCAAAAGGTAAAAATGGGAGTTTCAACAGGTTTTTTTTTTATGGTTTAACCATTTTTTGATGTTTTAAGACAATTTTAAAGTCATTTTAAGGCTATATATTGTAGGAAACACTTATTTAACATATATAAACACATTTGAAGCATAAAAAGTAATCACATTGTTAGAAAATCATACATTCATAAATCATAAATCTCACAAAATGACATAACTCACAAGTGCTCATTATATGAAAGACTTAAATACTCATAATGAAATAATACATTTCCATCAGTCCATCCCAATGTCTAATCATATGTAGAGTAGCGTGCAGGTTCCATTTGATTAGATTGACTTTGCTGAAGAAAATATATCTCAGTCTGATAAACAAAGTTCTGCCGCGACATCCTTCGGTTATAAAAGGTCTGGTAGTCTTCCACATATTTCTCATACACATGATTCGGGAAGTTTCTAAAGATACCTAACCTTGGATACAATTCACTATAATGTGGAATAAAGTGAGCATATATTGGCTGGTATGGGGGCGTGGTTCTCTGCAAATTTGGGACTGAAAAGAGACTCTCCACAAAGTTTGAGCCAGTCTGTGATGTAGCATTACTAGTATCAACGGAATAATCATATGCACTTCCCATCATGCGATCATCATCACCATAAGAACTGTACGCGGAAGTGGTGCCAAATCCATGAGCACTCCACTGCCCCTGCTCCCGTCCATTGCTACCCTTAATGCTCAGTCCTCCAAAGCTTGTGGACATGCTATCAATTTCAACATCAGGCATAATATCAGGATCAGGAACAATGTCAAAGAAACAATTTTCTTCTTCTTCCACTGGTTACAAAGGGCGTTCCCGTTCACGAGACCTACGTGTATACCCAGTTGTAGGCAGTAATGAAGATGCGCGTCCACCATGATCTGGATGCTGTGTAGTGTGTGTATACTGACTCTCGCCGGTCCATCTAATAATGAGTACAGTGTGTCTAGGATCACCACCACCACCACCATCATAACCACCACCACTACCACCACCCTCATCACCACTACCACTACTATCAGAAGCTGATCAGCCAGTTTGATCCATTGTATCATCATCGCCTTCTGGCGGTCTAAGCGACTGTGCGTGTACACTACCCTCATCCGAGGACATAAATCGCTCGAGATTAGAACCCATCGGAGCAGACACAGTAGGGTCGGGCATCCCACCAGGCTCATCCAGCACTAGAATTGCTTTGTTTCTCACCCATTCCACATAGGGAACTATCTTCAGATGAAGATAGTTAGAAGACGTCGGCTAGCTAGATCAGCTCTTGTTCATTTCTTTGTTCAAATTTCAAGCACTGTACCCTCAGCCTCATGTTTTAATAGGCGTAGACCAAGTCATTTAGCCGTTGAGAGCCCAATTTATTCCGCCTCTTTGAATGGATAAGGGAGAAAGTACTCCAATTTCGCTCACACCCAGATGCGGAACATGTCTGAAATAGGACTTTGATTGCTATTCCCCTCAACCCAGATTCGTAAAGGTATGTTCTCGTGTCCATAAGTCCTTAACTACTTATCTTATTGAGTGCTTTGTTTCTACTTCCCATCTCCCATGCTGTCCATCAATTGGTTTTATCTCTATTTACGACCTTTGTACCTACCACCCATCTTCAAGCCTTGACGCATACTAGTTGGAAAGTGGCTATGGATGTAGAGATGGATGCCTTCGTCTCTTGTCAAACATAAGCACTAGTGGAGTTGTTAGCCTGTAAGGCACTAAGGCCCTTGTATGCTATCGCTGGGTCTACACCATTAAGCACAATCTTGACGGCTCCGTTGAAAGCCTTAAAGCTCGGCTGGTGGCTAAAGAGTTTACCGAGACATATGAGGTTGATTACTTTAGACATGTTCGCCTATTGCCTGTCTTAATTCAGTTTGTGTCCTTACTTATTTCCCTGGGTGTGAATTTGGATTGGCCCCTCTTTTAGATGGATGTTAAGAATGTCTTCCTGTACGGGGATTTGTAGGAAGAGGTGTATATGGACGAACCTCCTGGGTACATTGATCAGGGAAGAATTCCTCCAAAGTTTGCAAGTTGAACAAAGCAATATATGGGTTGAAACAATCACCATGCGCCTGGTTGTAAAATTTAGCACCATCCTCACTCGTGGTTTCTTCCCATGTTAATTTGATCACTCTGTGTTTGTCAGGGTAATTATGATAGCAGTTTATGTAGATGACATTATTATTATAGTGATGATGTGTCATTGTGTCTGGTAATACTGAGGTCAAATCTTACTTACACCCATACTTTCAGATGAAAGATTTAGGTTCACTACATTATTTTTTTGATATTGAAGTTTATACGCAGCAATCAGTCTATCACAACAGAAGTATGTTCTAGGTTTTTTGTTTGAATTTGGGATACTTGTTCTAAACCGGCAGACACACCTATGGATCTTCACCAAAAAATTTGAAACCAGTGACAACAAAGATTTTGCAAATTTACACTGGTATGGGCAACTAGTAGGGAACTCATATTCCTTATTGTCACTAGACCGGATATATCGTTCACTGTTGGGTTCGTCAATCAATCAGTTCATGCAGTCTCATAGGAAAGTTCAATGGGAAGCTGCTTGTCGCATATTAAAGTACCTAAAGAAGGCTCTAGGCAAGGGACTATTTATCACCGTAATCAGCACGTTGACTTGATAGGGTACTCTGTGCTGACTGGGCCGGCATTGATGGTGATAGATTGTTTACCATAGGTTATTGTACATTTGTTGGTGGTAATCTCGTCATGTGAAAAAGTAAGAAACGTTTAACAATTGTGGCTAAATCTAGTGCTGAAGCTAAGTAGCAAGCCATGTTTCATATTGCCGCCGAACTCATGTGGTTAAAGTCTCTTCTTCAAGAGTTGAATTTCCAATGACTCAACCTATGAAGATGTTTTGTGATGATCAAGCTGCTATAAATATTGCTAGGAATCCAGTTTTTCATGAGCACACCAAACATATCGAAGTTGACTGTTACTTTGTTCGAGATGCTGTAATGAAGAAACTACTGGTTACCTCCTTTGTTTCCTCCTAAGCAGTTGGGTGATATCTTTACCAAATCCTTGTTTGGTCTTGCGTTTTGATAGAATTGTCCAAGCTAAGCATGAGTGACTTGTATGCTCCAGCTTGAGGGGGGTGTTAGCGATAAAAGACTGGACCCTTCCTACCATAGTACATTTTTATTGAGATTAGGTGGGTGCCACCTCATCAATCTCCAGCATAAGAGATAGAAGACTAGCAGTCTCCAGCATAATGAGATAGAAGGATTAGTTGTGTTGACTTCGTCAATATTTATCTATTTTTATTTTATATTTTTCCATTGTTACTTCTGATCTCACATTGTAATTAGGACTCCTCTCTCATGTTGACATGTGGAGTTCTATCTCTCTATTGTAATTAGGACTCCTCTATGATGTTAACATGTGGAAGTCCTATCTTCCTATTGTAACTAGGACTTCTCTCACATGTTGACATGTCTAAGTCCTATCTCCCATCTTTTTCTTGGATTACTCTATCAATAGGCATCGCAGAGAGGGAGATATACAAGCTGATCGATTCTGCCTTTCTTAGCAGAATCCACATTCTCTCTTCTCTCAGCTCTTCTTCTCTTCTGGCTTATATAATTTGGTATTCAGTTACATAATTTAAATGGTGACTTTGAATTCTATTCTTTCATTAAGCTGAATTCAAAAACTGCTTTACTATTATTCAACTGTTGTCTAACCGTTTCTTTGCATTCCCGTATATCAGGCTGAGGGAAAGAAGAGGATGAAAGCAATTGGTAAAGTTGATGTACCTCAAGAAGCCTTCATGGCTGTGTTGAGACTTGAGAAAGAGGTATTGTGAATGTATGGTCTGCATCCTTGTCAAATAACCAAATCATATGATCGTATAATTATAATTCAAAATTAATTTTATTCTGGAAAATATGCATTGGGTACCATGCTGCTGGATATATCAATTAATGAGTGTGTAGCAGTGGGGCTGATGAAGCAGTTTCATAAAGGTAAATCCGTTGGATGTACTCCAGGCATGAATTCTGATTACTCAAATCAATTGCCTTCTGAAAGTAGTCAATATTTCCTGACCAATGGACTATAGCAGCATGATGGAAGTAAATATGTTTCTGGTTATACAGAAACATCAGTTTGGATGGCCATGGAATCTGTTATTATTTTGTTTGAACCAAGAAATATGCATACCTGCCATTGCTAAACTGCTCATATAAAACAAATTGCTGCATAATAACCAATTTAATGTGTTATTATTTTGTTGGAACCAAAAAATATGCATTCCCTGCCATTGCTAAACTGCTCAGATAAAACAAGTTGCAGCCTAAATAACCAATTTCATGTGAGTTCAATAACTCATTATGGCTACTCAATTCCTGTTTGGTTTCATTCCTGACTTTTCATGAGATTTGAGATACTAGGAGTCCCTTATTTGAAGGTCTCCTTCAACAGCACTTCCTTACACATTGTAACTTTAGTCAACAAGGTATTCCTTTCTTGATCAGTGTTCCATTTTTCATCCCATGAAGGAAGCTAGTTGAACCAGTTCACTGTTTCGAAAAAGGAAAATCTAAATGCAATGACATGTTACTATTGTTTTATTCTTGCCACGAGGTCGTGTTTTCTTGCTATGTGGCAGACTAGATGGATGTGTAGGTCCATGCGACATAGCAGCACACCCATTTCACTAGTCAAATTTAAGTTAAAACAAACAATGGTTTAAAAGTGAGTTCAGAATTTTAAATGTACAAGAGAGTTTCATTGTTATCGAATGCAGTGGCGTATCTATATTTTTTTGTATATTTAAACACACTATTAAAGCACTATCACTAAGATGGGTGTGGAATCAATCCTCTATTCGATAGATCCACTCATGCTCGCTGATGTGGCAAACCAATGACTCATTATAGCTGTGACTAAGTGAGTCACATATATCTTGATTCTTATTTGTATCATCCAAAAAAAGTAGTCGATTCAAATCGCTTCTATCTATCAAAACACTGGTCAAATTTTAAATATGGGATCTTCAATTGATTACTATTTATGCCACGATGAAGGCTGATATGATCATTCATATTGCTTGACAGGCCCTTGGTTTGCAACATTATTAAAAAAAAAAAAAATAATAAAAAAAAAATTGTTTCGTGGGCTATCGCAACGGCATGCCCCCACCTTGCAAAGGACTCAGGTTGATGCCAAACTGATTAGAATTGAAACCATTGCCCTTGCCAAAACCAAAACTTAGGTGATTAAATTCACTGTTGATGGGATTATATTATGAAAAAAAATCTAAAGCTATGTGAAGAATTTTTTGTTAAGGCCAGGGACAATAGTTGAAATTTAACATGGACTTGCAGTTCGTTGGCAGAATGATTCTGTATCATTTGGTTCATGTTTACCTCCTCGAACTGATTGGTTTGGGTAACAGTTGATAATAATTAATTTAAGTGATACAGTAACTGCGACAATAGTGTTTGGTGTGCATTTTTTTTATGAGAAAATAAGAATTACCAACAAAACAGAGATTCAGTGAGGGTACAAGCTATCAAGCAACATAAAATAATTTGGATCATCTCTACCAGTCTTCTTAGCTAGATGATGGGCTGATCCAACTAAACCCTATAAACACATCATAATGTAACCTTAAGGCTTTGATTTGGTTGCAAGGAGAATTAAAAGGAAAGGAAGTGAATTTTTTTTATTTGGTTGCAAGGAGAATTAAAAGGAAAGGAAGTGAATTTTTTTTACTTAGAAAGAAGACTTTTATAATCATTATTGTACATGCTATCAGATGACTATGTACCTAACTCCGAATCATTCTATATTTAATTATTAACTTACACTTTACTTTGCATCTAAATCCTTTGTATTTAAAAAGTAAAATAAATTTTACATTTAATAAATATCACTACTAATTACAGTTGAAAATTTAAATGGTTCATACAATCATGTTGTGTTATGCCTATACAAGTTTCCTTTTAAGTTTAAAATTTCACCTCCCTTCCTTTTTAATTTCCCTTGCAACCAAACTGAACTTGAAGGGATTTTCTTATTGACATCTTCTAAGGTGTTAAATAATTTGGAACCTTACTTTTTGCATTCCTAGTAAAATACACTTCTTTTTTTTTTAATTGCAGGTAATTTTTGTTATTTGACATGTTCATTTGAAAAGTATTTTTGTAATTTCAAATGTTCATTTGAAAAAAAATAAGAAACAATAACAACTCTTAATAGTGACATAATGGTTATTTATTTTGAAAGAACTTGTGAAATCCTCATGTTACCTTTGATTTAAATAATTTGAAATTAAGACAAGGAGCAATGGAAAAAAAAAAAGGTGCCAAGCTGGTGTCATTTCAGACCGTCCCTTTCTCCTTGACTCTCATAGCTACCTCAAATGAGGTGTTCTGTGCTTTTTGGCTTCAGGACCTTTCTTACATAAATGCACCAAATGATGAATAATAATGAAGTATATTGTCTCTTGCTTAGATTGATAAATGTAAAAGAAATTGTTATTGTTGAGTTCCACATTTGAGATGTTGAGAATGCTCCACATTGCCTAGAGATTGGAATCTTGAGTGTATGTGAGAGTCTCTCCACTTACTGGTTCGAACTTTTAAATTGGAAACTCAAAGTTATAACATCAATTCAAAGAGAGGAAATGATTTTGAATGTTATGTTGATTCAGATGTATCTAACTCCAACAAAATTGATGAAAATGGTCATATTATGGGATGAGTTCATTAACATTAGTGGGTTTCGACAAAAAATAATCCAAATTGAATTCTCATAACCACATTTCCAGAAGTGCTAGGCTCATTCATATTCAACCTGTCACAGCCCATTTTCAATATTGGGCGTGATATCTAGTCGAACCACCCAAGGTCACATGCTTGTTGTGAATACTAAACCACCCACAAGCATTCTACAATAATCAGAGTAATAAAAGGTAAATGAAATAGCAGCGGAAGTATATAACAATTAAAAAAAAATTAATGCGCTAATGATATCTGACATTACAAAACTCAGAACATAGATCATATAAAACCATTTACATAACACGTATGAAAAAGAGTGTATCTGGACAAAAGTCCCAAAAGAATAGACTGCACAAGTCTACTTACAAAATAAGAAGAGCAAATGTTGCTACGTACGCAACCGTCTCTGTGAGCATCCTCGGAGTGATCCCCCACATCTACCACTTGGTATGAATCCACAGTGGGGGAATTCAAGAAGTCCGCCACTGAAAAAGAACATGCGTTAGAATTTGAAAAGAACATCGATATTGGGGGTGAGCTCACATTTCAGTTCAGCACGTGGGTCAAGCCAATGAAAACATGCAATATGAAATGCAGTATTGAATTCATTAATTAAGTTTGATGTAATTAATCTGACAAAGTTGTCTCGAGATTCACCTAGTCGGTCGGGATCCAACTCTTATGCTCGGGTAAAGAGAGCAGAACCCCCAATAATGAGACACCAACGCTTAATCCCAAACTAAGTAAGCCATCATCCCCCATCATAGGCTTTGTCCTGACATTTTAGACCCGGAACCAAGCCATCATCCCCCATCATAGGCTCTGTCCTGACGTTTCAGACCTGGACCTCAACTCATCCCATTGGTCTAATCCAAATCCCTCTACCTAGACATCAGCCTAATTAGGAAGGTCAGGTCACAGACCCTTCCTCTATGCCCTAAGCTTATGCCAATACATAACCCCCCTATTGGTAAGAGTACAGTTCATGGTGTGAAATCTAACTGCATACAATCTAATGTATTCACAAGTATAACGGGATCAGAAAATCCGACTCCTATCCGTCGAACATTGCATTCCAGCTAGAGTGCTAGCAATGCAAAGGAAGGTCCACGTGGCCGGCACATCACCAGCCCATCGGTGACCATACTTCACTTTGACTAAACATACATCACAATTCATAGAGAACAATTATAATAATGCAATGTAAGAATAATTAAGTGCTTTTAGCTAGTCCAATGAGCTAGATTTTTTAGAGATAAGATAAATGTAACCGTAGTAAGATAGATCATCAGTAAAAGTAATAAAATATATATAACCTCTAATCAGAAGGGCCTGTAGATTTCATTGTGACCCAAAACTAATAATTCTTTTTTTGTGAGCACCTTTTATCTTTCTTGACCTTGTCATTTTCCCTTTACACAATCCACATACACATGCAAATTATCGAAGTTAAGGGGCTTTAGAATATTATCCTTCTTAAGCCTTTTTCATTTTGTGCCAATAGTGGAGGATTGTTCATCAACAAGCGAATTTTAGAACTAACATTTATGACCATAATGCATAAAGAGTTTAATTAATATAAACCATCCATTAAACAACCATCACCATTAACACATGAATTAATTGATAAAATAAAGCCTTCTTTATTGAAATTTAAAGAGTATCCTTTTTTTGTAGGTCTTGAACTGAAATCAAATTTCTCCTCATAGAGGGTACATAAATTGTTTCTTCTAAATCAACAAAAACATTTGAGTTTTAAATAAATCATAACTACTCCTATCCTTCGATTCCGACTTGCACTCCATCCCCACGAACACGCTCACTTTAATCTTTCTTGGAATCCTCATGCTTAGATATCCTTGCAAGGAATGAGTGACATGAATAGAAGAAGCTGAGTCAATCCACTAAGAATCCATAGGAGCATAAGTCATAAAGGATTCAAGAAAAAACTATGGTAAGAGAATTACTAGAACCCTTTTTCTTTTTCTGCCAACTCATCCTGGCTCTATAGTCTTTCTTCATGTGTCCCTTCCTGCTACACTAGGATCACACCACACTATTGATGTTCTTTTTGTCTTGAGGTGCTTTAGAACCATTTTTCTTATCATAAGGCTTTAACTTGCCTTTCTTGTTAAACTGTTTCTTGTTCCTATGAGGTCCACCTCCATGTTGTCCTTTTCTTTTGTCATTGTAAGTTTTATGCTCTATAGAATTTCCACACTCAACTTTCTTTTTCTTTATCCTTCCTTCCCCTTTAGTATAGATAGAGATGAGTTCACTAATGGTCCACTTTTGTTTCTGAGTATTATGAATTACTTGAATCTGATTATAATGCTCAGACAGGGAACTAAATGCTAGGAGTGTGACACTTCAATTCTAGTCGATCCAAAAGTGTGAATGAACCATCATAGAACCAACGGCTCAAAGCCAGAATCACATAGGACTGTGCCAACAATCAAACCATGCACGTCTACATCACAATCAGAGATAATAACTAATAGTAAAAGTCTTTATTAATATGAACTAAGGACTAAATGATAAAATGTAAGTAATTCTAATTATCTCAATGATTGACCAAAACATAAAATTTTAGAAAACCTTACAAGTCTTGTATTCCAAATTTAAAATAAAATCGTAAGAATAAATGCAATAAAAGCACTTGTACGACAAATCATGCTCGTCCTCTGCCGCATGCACATCCGTAGCCACCACATGTCCATACAACGATCCATTAATACAATCTTCAACAATGGTACCTGCATCATTAACTAAAAGAATACAATATCGTGGGGTGAGCTCACAACTTAGCTTAATGAGAAAACAAAACAATGCAGTAAACATATGCATGATATTATATTCATATCTCTGGTCTGGTTTAAGCTTGTAATGTGCTATGGAAGGATAGGTAGCCACCATACCTCCATACACGAGAGTGTAAGTACACCCAAAGGATCACACACCGCTGTGGTCCCACAACACTCACTACAAGATAGAGATAGAGCTAGAGCCTAACGGATTACACACCACCAGTACTTCTCCTGGAACTCTACCCCATACCAATACGTAAACCCCTACTAGTGAGGGCTTGCAAACTAGGTTCGTCACTAACCAATCCTAGAAGTCATCAAGATGTATCCAAGGCCTTACCCCAGCATCTTTCAATATGCCCACAGAGATCGAGCTAGGGTCCGCCGATAGAGCTACAACCATACACCGTGATCTTCCCCCTAATATCCTGTGACGTACTAAGTCCGCTAAGAAAATAACGATACGACAATGTTAGTGTGGTAAATGGTTTGATGTTACAACCTCTCCCCATTCAACACACCGATTACACATAAACACATGCTTATCTGTATTGTCAATCAACATAAAGAAATAATAATAAATATGCATGAACAGTAATAACAATTATTGGATGACATGTTATATGCACAAACAATAGAACATAACAATAGGCACTAAAACCCAAACATAACATGATAATTTGTTATTATTCAATTAGTTTAGGTCTTGTTCCTCACCTGTTAGATGATGATTGCTCATTTCCCAAGCTTAGGAGATTATCTCGAATTCATTGAAAACCTAAACAATTAATAGAACTTAATTAGAGTTATATTTTATCAAGTTACAGTAGTTTGTTTCACTGTCCGGTCTAGCAAATAGGCCTTCTCAACATTGTCCGATTGCCTGACCGGTCTTGCATTGACCGATCATTAGCCATCTGAACAAACCCTGCATACTTCCCGAGAGTGACTAGTTGTCTGTCCGGTCTATCATTTGACCAACCGGTCACAAGACCGGACAACCCCTGAGTCGTACTTTAGGTTGTCTTCCAGTCTGTTTCTTTTCTTGAGTCGATTCTTCTGCTCTCACATGGGATCCATCCTAGAGTCATTCTATGGCCATCATCCACTTGTTTTAAATTGCTCCATATAACCCTAACAATTGCAATTTACTATAGGTTTCTGTGGAAGATCCTGTAACGGAAATCATGGTGTTGGGGTTAGATCCACCAACACTATGATTGAAATCTCAACCTTAACACACCATTACATTCTTCAAAGATGGGAAAGCTTAGACTTACCATTGATTCCCTGCTACTGAAGTCAAAAACCATCGACAAGCCTTCTCTGTAGAGATCTCTTCTTCTCCAAAGCCTTCTCCTTCTCTATGCCTTCTTTTTCCCTCTTCCTTTCAACTTTAAGGTTTAAAAATGCTCAAAAAAGTGGGAATAAGTGGAGAAACATCACTTATATAGAGGGTAAGTTTCCTTTAAGAGTGGGATTCCAATTAGGAAAGAGTCCTACTCAAACTTGAAAACTTTCCTAAACTCTGAGTCTGTTTCTAGGCTTGACCGGTCGACTGACCGGTCACCCAATACGAGGATCAGACAATCTCATTTCTCCGATTGGACAACCTACGAAAGTAAGTTTTGTACCTTGCCTTTTGTGGTTCACTTAACCGGTTATAATGGGAAGACTTATCACGACACGGTTAGATCGGATTAGTAAAGTGCGGGTCTTATAACTGCCCCCTAAAAATAAATTTCATCCTCAAAATTCATACATACCTTTCGAGTAGAACAGGTGAGGATATTGATTTCGCATGGCATTTTCCTCTTCCCATGTCACCTCTTCCATATCTTGGCTTCTCCAAGTTACTTTAGCATAGTAAATGTCCCAGTTTCGAAGATGTTGTACCTTTCGACTGGTGATCTCGACTAACACCATGTCAAATGTTAAGCCATTTGTCAAATCAGTTGGATCCACAGTCAATATATGCGATGGATCTCTGATATACTTCTTTAGTAGGAAAACATGGAATACGTCATGTACACTAGACATAGATGGCGGTAGTGCCAGTTGATACGCCACTTTTTTTCATCTTTCTAAAATCTCATAAGGTCCGATATACCTGGGACATAGCTTCCCTTTCTTGCCAAACCGTTCCAGACCCCGCCTAGGTGATATCTTCAGGAATACTTTATCACCTATGATGAATTCAAGGTCTCGACATCGATTGTCCACGTAATGCTTCTGATGATCTTGAGCTGTCTTGACCCTTTCTTTGATCTGGTCAACTACTCGACAAGTCTCTTTAACAAACTCTAGTCCCACTATTCTTCATTTACCAACTTCATTCCAAAATAGAGGGGTTCGGCATTTCTTACCATATTATGCTTCATATGGTGACATCTGTATGGTGGCTTGGTAGCTATTGTTGTAAGAGAACTCGATGAGTGGTAGCTTCCCATCCCAAGCTCCTTTGAAATCGATTACACAAGCTCGTAGTATATCTTTTAGAATCTGAATGGTTTGTTTAGACTGACCATCGGTCTGAGGGTGAAACGTTGTGCTAAAATTTAATTTCGTTCCCATTGCTTTCTATAAACCCTCCTAAAATTTTGGGATAAAACGTGGATATCTGTCTGACACTATACTCTTGGGTACACCATGTAATCTGACAATGTTATCCACATACAGTTTGGCTAGTCACTCCAAGGTATATTGTGGTCGAATAGCTATAAAGCAAGTCGTCTTCGTAAGGCGTCAACAATCACCCAGACTACGTCAACTGATCTGGGAGTCAAAGGTAACCCAATAACGAAGTCCATAGTGATACAATCATACTTCCATGCTAGTTCAGAAAATGGTTGTAGTAAACCTGTTGTCGCTGTTTCTTGACCTTTACTTGCTGATAATTCAGACATTGAAATACATACCAAGCCAACATCTGCTTTCATTCCTCTCCATTAGTACAACCGTTTTAGATCATGGTACATCTTGGTGCTTCCTGGTTGTACGGAATATGGAGTGGAGTGAGCTTCCTACATGATTCTTTGTCAAAGGTCCGACTCTTTACTTTCTGGAATGCATAACCTACCCCTATACCTGAGTATCTTGTCCATATCTAAGGTAAAGTCAAGGTTAGGTTTACCTTTTTCCAAGTCTTCCTGTACTGTCCTTAGGTAAGGGTCTTGTAGAATTGCTGCTTTTACTTCGTCCGTTAAATCTGGTAGAATCTTTAATGCAGCGAACATAAGCGAGAACTTATGGATCAGTCCTTGCTCCATAGGATCATTTGGAGACTCCAATATGTGTTGCACCTTATGCCCTTTAGTGATTGATGCCACAGAACATAGAGCAGCACTCATATTAGATTCTCCTCTTGGCTTCAATACCACCTTCCTGCTCAACGCATCTGCCACTATATTTTCCTTGTTTGGATGATACTGAATATCACAGTCATAATCCTTCAGAAGTCCCAACCACCTTCTTTTCTCATGCTCAACTCCTTCTGAGTGAAGAGGTAGGTAAAACTCTTGTGATCAGACATGATCTAGAATTTCTCACCGCATAAGTAATGTCTCCAAGTCTTTATTGCTTGAATCACCGTTGCTAATTCCAAGTCATTTGTAGGTAATTTTTCTCATGCTCCTTCAGTTGCCTTAAAGCAGAGGCAATCAGCTGTTCACCTTGCATCAACACACATCCCAAACCCAATCTGGAGGCATCGGTGTATAGGGTAAATCTAAGACCTGCACTTCATGAACCCGATCTAAACCTTTAATACATGTCATAACAGGTCTTCCAATCATCACTAGGCCAGATAGGACGAGCGGATGACAACCAGGTACGAAAATAGACCTAAAAATATGATATTATTCATACCGGTCTTATGGTACCTGTCTATGGTACTAGTCGACCGCTATGTCTGCGCGGGCAGACTAGTTAGATCAGAAAACAGATCTCTGTGGGTCCCACTTGCCAAATCTTGAGTAGAAAAACTTCCTAAACCCCAACCTAGTCTATTTAAAGACCTTTAAATCTCCTTAGAACTCTTTGATTGTTTCTCACAAACCCTAGAGAAAAGAAAGAGATCGAAGAAGGAGAAGGAGCTAAGAAAGGTGGGAGAGGAGCCGCCGTTGGACGAAGAACACCATAGTTGCGAACCAACGGTAAGTGCTTGAACTTCTCTCCAAGTTAAGCATGATAGATGATTAACCATGAATTGATCAATACCATGCAAGGCGAGGTATTGATCTAAAACCCTTAAATTACCGTTAAACCCAAATATAGTCGATAAACCCTAGATTCGCATTCTAGGCTAAAGATCATCGAAATTAGGATTTGAATGGAACATGAAACAAATTTAACTCGTGCTCAGGCCTAAAATGCATAGGAGACATCCTAGAACCAATAATGGGTGACCGACGGAAGGCGAACACCAAGATTGGTGGTCCTTCGGAGGCATACCGGTTGACCATACCGGTCTCACAATATGCGACGGGTACTGCGACCGGTGCCTCTCGGGAGCTAGTCTGTGGGATACCGGTCGATCATACCAGTCGCACCTTTTCCCACAGTGTAGGGACAGGTACCTGCGATCAATATGCACTGTGAGGGGTATATGTTGATCCAGTTGGTTTTCTGACCAATGTAAACCCTAAGAAACTAATTCTTATTCAATCCTAACATTTTGTAGGACCTTGTGATAGTGAGTTTCGATTCTGTGATGCGGAGCAAGCTAGCAATCAAGCATCAGGTAAGGGAAGCGGACCTAAACCCTAATAACTTAATAACAGTAAAATGTTGTTAATAACTATGATTATGTGGAATGGTGTTTGTGCATACTCACATGTCATCTTTACTTTCAGTTATTATATTGTTCATGCATACTCGCTATGCTAGGTTTGTATGTTAAACATGTGATTATTTTCGTTGGTATGTGGAATGGGAAGGGCCTAGGGTCTTAGATCATTCCTCACACTAGCACCTTTTAGTATCGCTTCTATCTTAGCATGCTTAGTGCAGGTAGGGTATCAGGGGGAGGAAGTGGCACTATGGTCTCTGGCTTGGCCACTAGAGAGGAGCCCTATCTCTATACCGTAGGGAGTGGTACTAGGATAGGGCCTACTGTGATGACATATAGGATTGGTTAGTTGCGAGCTCAGTTTGCAAGCCCTCGTCAATAGGGGCTTACGTATTGGTATGGGTAGGGCATTCGGGAATGTGTTGGCGGTGTGTGATTCGGACACTTTAGCTCTATCTCTATTCCATGGTGGGTGCATGTGGTACGATAATGGTATTTGATCCATTGGGCAGATTCACACACTCGTGTATAGAGGTGCGGTGGCCACCAATCGTTTATATAGCACATTGCAAACTTAAAACCAGACCATAATATGAATGTTATTCATGCATGTTGTTTGTTGCATTGTCTGATTTTCTTACTGAGCTAAATTGTGAGCTCACCCTTGCATATATACATGTTTTTAGATGTTGATGTAGGTTGCATTGTCGAGGACTACGTGGATGCTCCAGTGAATGGAGGTGTTACTGCCTTGGAAGTGCAAGTAGGGGAGGACGAGCATGACTCTTCAAACGAGTGCCCTTTCTGCATGTTCTTCTAGGATATGGATGATTTGATTATTTTATTTCAGTTGGATTTTATAAACGATGTAAAGCTATTTATTTACGTTTTGGTATTTTGAATAATTGAATAATTTATTTATTTATCAATAGAAGTACTCAGTTCATTATTATTAAGACTTCTGTTGTATTTAATCGTATTCAATTATGGTTATGTGCAATGGTTTGTGTTAGTAGACACGGTCTTATTGAGATCCTGGTGTGAATCGTTGGTTTAGTGGCGGTTCTCTCACACTTATGGTTTAGTCAGAATTGAGATGTGACAACTTGGTATCAGAGCACTTAGGCTCTGTCCAATAGACAATATTTGCACTTAACTGAGTCGATGAACTGAGATAGGAAAAATTAAAAGCTTTAATAAAAATGCACCTTAAGCACTTGTTTGATGCCTGAGACTAAATACTAAAGAGCATAATGTACTATATTAAAAGTGAGAACCTAATAAAAAGACATGCACTAGTTAAAAAACTAAAAATGAACAAGCAAGAGTGATCATAAACTTTCATAACACGTAAGAAGAAGAAAAAAATTATATCAAAGAGTAAAGCATGAAACATCCAAAAAGTTAATTGTACCATAGGGAACAGTCCACAAGCCAGACAGTTACCTTGTTATAATAAAACTATACTGATAGGAGAGAGAGAAAAATAAAGTAATCCATCATGGGGTTGGGGGCATCGGAGGAATAGGGTCAACGATGTCATAGTCACGCTCATATGCGACCCTGAGCCAGTGTACCTGCTCCTGTGTGACTCTGAGGCTGCAAGAGAGGCACCCTAGGTCACGGTTCATCTCGTGTTGGGTATCTCGAATCTCTGTAATACCCATCACTGTATCGGAAGGAGGCTGAGATGGTCCTGCTGTAAGTATGGGCTAAGGTTCTGGTGTAGAAATATCCTCCATCTGTTCAACATCATCACCCCCTACCTCTTCTGCATAAGCTGCAGTGGTTGTTGCTGCTACTGCTGCCACTGCTGCTACCCTCCTAAGAGGACGAGGATGAGCCTCTAACTACTCATTACTGATTGGCAGGTTGTCCATCCTCATCCAGAAAATGGCATCCAAGTCAATGTTTGATGTCATAGTGTCCTCAACCAAAATCTCATCCCTCATATCTACTCAAAGGTGCTGCAGGAGTGTAGTGATAAGCCGACCATAAGGAAGGTTGCTTATCTGGTTGGGCATGGTAGCCTGATGCATAGTCTTGATGATAATATAAGGGAGACAGACCCGCTCCCTAGTGCAGACACTATAAGTCAGGTACTGGGTGAGCTAAGACAACTCACTGTAGTGGCCGCTCGGAGGGACAATATTATGCTGGATAATGCGACAATAGACTCGAGGGAGAGGTCTCAAATTGGCAGCTTTCATGGGCGCCCCTGGGTTAAGGATCTGCTCTGAAACCTCCAGGCGCAGATCATCAGTAAGGAAGCCTTTCATCTTGGGAGCGTAGTAAACCAAATCACCATCATTAGGAATCCCCAAGAGATCAGTGAGTTGGTGAGTGTTGAATGATATGGGGACACCCTTGACAAAGCTAATGAGGCGGATGTCCGTACCATGGCTGAAATCGTTAACATCCCCCTCGACCTCCAGGTTAGCATAGAAGTGCTTTACCAGATTGGGTTGGTTAGTCACTGTGTAGGTGATAACTGGTAACCACCCAAGTGCACCAAAGGCTACTTCAACATCGAATTGCTGTAGTTGCTTCAGGTTTATGCAGCATTTAGATTCTATATTTTTCTCTTCGAACCATGGGAAACGGGCTTGCGCCACAGCCGGACAAAACCACCACTCATCAAACTACAGAACCAGTGGGAGTGGACGGTTCATGCCCGGAGCGTATGCGTGCTTACTAGCACCTCGACACCGAGACATTGTTTAACTACAAAACAAAACAAAACAATGAGAATTAGTCGATAATTTTTTGAAATTTCGGCAGCATAACGACAGTATTTCAAGCAAAGGCCTCAAACTTACCCAAAAGATTTTCATTTTGAGTAAACCATACGGTGGAACCTCAAATAAATTGAGGGCTTTTGTTCATAGGAGTCCCAAAACTATTTCTAAGCCGAAGAAAAAGAGTTTCTACGGTTAGAATCTTCTAAATCTAGGAAAACCTAGTTTTTGGGCAAGAAACCATGAAGAAACGATGTAAAAGAGAAAGAGGAAGGAAGGAACTTACTTGGAGAGGTTGTGAAGCAGTCTTGGGAGAGAAGAATCACTTTTACAAGCACCGGTCGGACTGTAGCAACTCACTAAGTCAGAGAGGAATCGCCACCGGAGAGAATGGAAAGAAAAAAGTGAGAAAAAGAGTCAAAAATCACGGTTAAAAGGAGTTTTAACCCATACCGATCGATGGTTTGGGCTATACCGGTCGATCGGTACCCCTTGGTACCTGCGACCGGTATCTCTCGGCCAAAGGAAAAAATTTGACCGGTCGACTATACCGGTTGCACCATACCATACAGAGCTGCGACTGGTATATCGACCGGTACCCCTCGAGAGGTCCGAGAGGTTTGTCCGCCTAACCATACCAGTCGCACTATATTTTATAGTGCCGCGACTGGTATGTTGCAACCGGACAAGTATTCTGAGCCCGAAAAATTTTGAGAAAATTTTAAAATTTTGATTTAAAGTTTCCAGTACAATTTTCGCCTTGTACTTGTTAAAGACTAACACTATTATGACAAATGTGACTATTCGAATGTACCTCATGTGTTATGTCTTCTTCTCAGATCCAAATAGGAAGAGTAATCTGAGATGGCAGGCGGAAACGGTCGTAGAGGCTCACGGAAGCGTCACCATTCAAGGGTGCGCCAAGCTGAAGACAATGTGGAAACAGGAACCGTTGATGACCAAAACCTGAACCCGGGAGGTGTAACCTCAATGAGGGATGATGGGGACAGGACACCAATGAGAAATGGTGGAGAAGGGCAGAGTCACAGAGCACCAACAAATCTGTCAAGCCCTCCTCACACCAACTCTGAGACTATTGTGACGAATCTGGTCTACCAGATGGAAGCTTAGTAGAAGGTGTTCTTGAGCGAGATGCTGAAGATGTTCAGGCCACTGGGATATATACCTACAGAAGGTACGCTTGAGTCTGGGGGAAATAACACCGCACTGCCATTGGATGGTAGCACTGGGCCAATGGACCAAGAATAGAACCCACAACTACCACACCAATTTCCATCATCGTCTTCCTATCAAGGGATTTATCCGTACCCACCACCATGGTATGGAACAAATGCACAAGGGTAGAATGACCTAAGTCGAGCAGTTGACAGGTTCTTGAAACTAAAACCCCCTACCTTCATAGGGAAACCAAGGAAACCATTATGGCCGGCACAGTGGGTTGTTGAGATGGAGAAGAACTTCCGTCTGATGACTTGCACAAAGGATGAAAAGGTGCTATTTGCTACACACATGCTTAAGGAAGATGCGAATGCTTGGTGGAATTCTACCCGGACATACTTGGAGATGAAGCACACCCAAATCACCTGGGAAATATTCAAGGGAGCCTTCTTCGATAAGTACTTTCCTAAGAGCTTTCGTGATCAAATGGAGAAGGAATTCCTCAATCTGCAACAATCCCAATTGACTGTTGATGCGTACCAGCATAGGTACTAAGAGCTATTTTTCTTCGCTCCAGCGAGCATGCAAGAGGAGGAAACCAAAAACCGTAGGTTCACTATGGGATTGCGTGGAAGCATTTGTGAACACATTTTGGGTTTGGAGAAGAAGGTGTATAACGAAGTTGTGTAGATCACTCTAGTGATTAAATCAAGCCAAAGAGACAGCTTCTTTGCTCAAAATAAGGGATTGAAGAGGCCTGCTACTGAGACTTCGGGTGGAGAAAACACTAGACCAATCGCCCATACAGGGCTTAGTCTGCTGTGGTGCCAGCAAGGAATACTACTGCACCACCACCACCACAGGTAGCGGGTCAAAACCCTAATGTCAAATGTTTCAACTACCAGCAATTGGGCCATTATGCAAAGACTTGCACTCTACCAAGAAAACAACCGCCACAGCAAGGGAAGGTATTTGCAGTCACTACCGAGGAGGCAGTCGCATCACCTGATGTGGTCACTGGTATGAATTCGTCTCTTGTTATTATTTTTGGTTACTGTATTACCATGTATGAGCATGTAGACTAAGGAATAATTAAATTTCAGGAACTGTAGATATAGCTGGTGTACCCGCCAGAGTACTCTTTGACTTTGGGGCTACACACTCCTTTGTTTCTGTGTCTTTTGAGAAGAGAATGGAGTTACCTGTCAAGCTCTTAACTCCAAGCTTATTAGTTCGCTCTCCGTTGGGAGTAGAAGTGGCCTTGAATGAATGCTATGGACCGCGCCTAGTTATTATTGATGGGCGAAACCTGAAAGCAAGTTTGGTCCAACTTGAGATGGCAGACTTTGACATCATCTTGGGAATGGATTGGTTAGGCCATCATTCAGCTAGCTTATTATGTGCCAAAAAGAAGCTTGCTTTCAAGGATGATAATGGGAAGGAGTTTAACTTCACCGGAACTAAGTTACCTAGGAAGCAAAAGCTGATCCTCTCTGCTCTAAAAGCTAAGATATGCTTAGAAAAGGGAGGAGTGGGTTACTTAGTGTCTGTGGTCGACATCGCTACAGAGGTGCCAAAGATGGATGATCTGGATGTGGTATGAGAGTTTCCATATGTTTTTCTAGAAGACCTACCCGGACTACCTCCAGATAGGGCTACAGAGTTCGTGATAGACCTTATGCCAGGGTCAGCGCCGGTGTCTAAGGCACCGTATAGGATGGCCCCTACAGAATTAAAAGAGTTGAAGACCCAGTTACAAGAACTACTAGATAAGGATTTCATACGACCAAGCATATCGCCATGGGGAGAACCTATATTGTTCGTAAAGAAGAGGGATGGTAGCGTACGATTATGTATCTACTACTGAGAGTTGAACAAGTTAACCATCAAGAACCGATACCCTTTGCCTAGGATTGATGATCTATTCGATCAGTTGCAAGGTGCAAAGGTTTTCTCAAAGATTGATCTTAGATTAGGGTATCACCAACTGAAGATCAAGGCAGGAGATATTCTGAAGACTGCTTTCAGGACGAGGTATGGACATTATGAGTTCCTTGTAATGTCGTTCGGATTGACCAACGCCCCAGCATCGTTCATGGAACTGATGAACCGAGTATGTCATGATATGTTGGACACTTCGATCATCGTATTCATTGATGACATCTTGATCTACTCAAAGGACAAGGAGACTCATGCAACACACTTGAGAGCAGCCTTACAACGACTGAGAAGTGAGATGCTTTACGCCAAGTTCAAGAAGTATGAATTTTGGCTGAAGGAAGTGACCTTCTTGGGTCACGTAGTATCTGTAGATGGTATCAAGGTAGATCCAAGCAATATCACAGCTATAGTAGGATGGGATGCACCAAAATCAGTGGCAGAGATTTATAGTTTCCTTGGATTGACTGGTTACAATAGAAGGTTCGCGAAAGACTACTCAAGAATCGCCATTCCACTCACCAGACTAACCAAGAAAGGAGAAAAGTTCATATGGCAGATGAGTGTGAGAAGTGTTTTCAGACTCTGAAGTCAAAACTAGTCTCTGCACCTATCTTGACCATCTCAGCACCAGGCTTGCCGTTCACCCTATATACGGATGCCTCAGGTTGGGTCTTGGATGTGTATTGATGCAAGGAGAACATGTGATTGCCTACACATCAAGACAGTTGAAAGAGCATGAGAAGAACTATCCTATGCATGATCTGGAGTTAGCAGCGGTTATTCACGCAATCAAGACTTGGAGGCACTACCTTTATGGTGAAAAGTTTCAGATCAAGTCGGATCATAAGAGTTTGACTTACCTTTTTACTCAGAAGGACCTGAATATGAGACAGAGGAGATGGTTGGAGCTATTAAAAGATTATGATTATGACATCCAGTATCATCCGGGTAAGGCAAATGTCGTAGCTGAAGCCTTAAGCAGAAAGTGGGCATTGAAACCTGAGGTAGGACCCAGTACCAACGCTACATTGTGTGCTGCAGCCTCAGGCTCAATAGAGAATGATGAAGAGCATATATTAGAGACTACAGAAGATCCAGTGGAACAAGACTTAATTCATAAGTTCATTGCAGCTTTGAAGATCTCATCGGATCTAATAGATGATGTAAAGTAGCAATCCCATAGGATCCACATCTCAAGACTGTGCAAGCAAATCTAGAGAAGGGTAAAAGCAACCCTAACTTTACCTTGGATTCAGACAAGGTACTCAGGTATCGTGGACGATTATGTATACCTGAGAGTGAGAACTCAAATATCAGAGACAAAATTATGATAGAACCTCATTACACCCCATATTTGGTACATCCAAGAAGCACCAAGATGTACCATGATTTAAGAAGATATTATTGGTGGAGGGGTATGAAAGTGGATGTAGCTCGATCCGTATTCCAATGTCTAAATTACCAACAAGTAAAAGAAAAAAGATAGAGACCCACAGGTTTGCTACAACCACTATCGGAGCTAGCATGAAAGTGGGATTGTATCACAATGGATTTCGTCACTGGCATACCCTTGACACCAAGGTCAGTGGATGCCGTGTGGGTTATAGTCGATTGACTTACCAAGACAGCTCGCTTCATCGCTGTTAGACCTCAGTAGACCATGGACAAGCTAGCCAAGCTATACGTGGATAATATAGTTAGACTTCACGACGTCCCAAAGAGTATAATATCTAACAGAGATCCCCGCTTTACATCAAAGTTCTGAGAATGATTACAGAAAGCCATGGGAACCAAGTTGAACTTTAGTACAGCTTTTCATCCTCAGATAGATGGGCAGTTAGAAAGAACTATTCAAATCATAGAGGATATGCTCCAAGCGTGTGCCCTAGACTTCAAAGGAGCTTGGGACGAGAAGCTATCGCTCATCGAGTTTGCTTATAACAATAGTTACAAGGCTACGATCCAAATGGATCCATATGAGGCACTCTATGGGAAGAAATATTGTACACCTCTATTATGGAATGAGGTGGGAGAGAGAAGGATTAGAGGACTAAAGTTTGTAGAATAAACTGTCGAGCGATTGATCAAATTAAGGAAAGAGTGAAGACAGCTCAAGTTTGACAAAAGCACTACGTAGATAACCGACGTCGAGATCTTGAGTTTGCAGTGGGTGACAAGCTGTTCTTGAAGGTATCACCTGTGTGAGGTCTGAAACAATTTGGTAAGAAGGGAAAGCTATGCCCCAGGTATATGGGACCATATGAGATTTTAACCAGACGTAGTAATGTGGCATATCAACTGGCCCTATCACCATCCATGTCAAGCGTGCATGATGTGTTCCATGTTTTTTTACTAAAGAAATATGTCAGGGATCCATCGCACATCTTGACAGTAGGCCCATCAGACTTGACGGAGGATTTGACCTTTGAGGTGATACTTATGATGCTCACAAGCCGAAAGGTACAACATCTCCGAAGCAAGGATATCTATTACGTCAAAGTGCATTGGAAAAGCCAAGATGTAGAAGAAATCACTTGGGAGGAAGAGAATGCAATGCAAAAAGAGTATCCTAACCATTTCGATGAACAAGGTATGTGCAAATTTTGAGGCCAAAATTTCTTTTAAGGGTGGGGGAGTTGTGAGACGTACATACAAATTTTGGGGACGAAATTTCTTTTAAGGGTGGGGGAGTTGTAAGATCCGTACTCCATGAACCCAATCTAAACCTTTAATTCATGTCGTAACAGGTCTTCCAATCATCACCGGGCAAGACGGGACGAGCGGATGACAACCAGGTATGAAAATGGACCTAAAAATATGATATTTTTCATACCGGTCTTATGGTACCGGTCTAGGGTACCGGTCGACCGATATGTCTACGAGGGAAAACTAGTTAGATCCGAAAATAGATCTCTGCGGGTCTCGCTTGCCAAATCTCGAGCCTAGGGACTTTCCTAACGTAGAGAAACTTCCTAAACCTCAACCCAGTCTATTTAAGGACCCTTAAACCTCCTTAGAACTCTTTGATTATTTCTCACAAACCTTAGAGAGGAGAAAGAGATCGGAGAAGGAGCTAAGAAAGGTGGGAGAGGAGCCGTCGTTGGACGAAGAACACCATAGTTGCAAACCAACGGTAAGTGCTCGAACTTCTCTCTAAGTTAAGCATTGTAGATGATTAACCATGAATTGATCAATACCATGCAAGTCGAGGTATTGATCTAAAACACTTAAATTGTCGTCAAACCTTAATACAGTTGATAAACCCTAGATTCGCATTCTAGGCTAAGGATCATCAAAATTAGGACTTGAATGGAACATGAAACAACATTAACTTGTGCTCAGGCCTAGAATGCATAGGAGAAACCCTAGAACCAATAATGGGTGACCGAAGGAAGGCGAATACCAAGATTGGTGGTCTTCCAGAGGCATACCAATCGACCATACTGGTCGCACCATATGCGATCGATACTGCGATCAGTGCCTCTCGGGAGCCGGTCTGTGGGGGACCGGTTGACCATACCAATTGCACCTTTCCCCACAGTGCAGCGACCGGTATGCACTGTGAGGGATATATGTTGATCCAGTTGTTTTGACCAACGTAAACCCTAAGAAATTAATTCTAATTCAACCCTAACATCGTGTAGGACCTTGTGATAGCGAGTTTAGATTATGTGACACGGAGCAAGCTAGCAATCAAGCATCAGGTAGGGGAATCAGACCTAAACCCTAATAAATTAATAACAATAAAATATTATTAATAACTATGATTCTGTGGAATGGTGTTTGTGCATACTCACATGTCATCTTTACTTTCAGTTATTATATTATTCATGCATACTCACTATGCTAGGTTTATATGTTAGACATATGATTATTTTTGTTGGTGTATGGAATGGAAAGGGCCTGGGGTCTTGGATCATTCCTCACACTAGCACCTTTTCGTATCGCTTCTATCTTAGCATGCTTGGTGCGGGTAGGGTATCAGGGGGAGAAAGTGGCACTGTGGTCTCTGGCTTAGCCATTAGACTCGAGCCCTATCTCTATGCCGTAGGGAGCTGTGCTGGGATAGGGCCTACTGTGATGACATATAGGATTGGCTAATTGCGAGCCCAGTTTACAAGCCCTCGCCAATAGGGGCTTACGTGTTGGTATGGGTAAGGCATCAGGGGATGAGTTGGCGGTGTGTGATCCTGACACTTTAGCTCTATCTCTATTTCGTGGTGGGTGCATGTGGGACGACAGTGGTGTTTGATCCATTGGGCGGATTCATACACTCGTGTATAGAGGTGCGGTGACCGACAATCCTTTCTATAGCACATTGCAAACTTAAAACCAAACCATAATGTGAATGTTATTCATGTATATTGTTTGTTGCATTGTCTGATTTTCTTAGTGAGTTAAATTATGAGCTCACCCTTTTATATATACATATTTTTAGATATTGATGCAGGTTACACTGTCGAGAACTACGTGGATGCTCCAGTATATGGAGGTGCTGCTGCCTTGGAAGTGCAAGCAGAGGAGGACGAGCATGATGCTTCATGCGAGTGCCCTTTCTGCGTGTACCTCTAGGATATGGATGATTTGATTATTTTATTTCAGTTGGATTTTATAAACGATGTAAAGCTATTTATTTTCGTTTTGGTATTTTGAATAATTGGATAATTTATTTATTTATCAATAGAAGTACTCAGTTCATTATTATTAAAACTTTTACTTAATCGTATTCTGATTATGGTTATGTGCAATGGTTAGTATTAGTGGACACGGTCTTATTGAGAACCTGGTGTGAACCGTTGGTTTAGTGGCAGTTCACTCACACTTCTGGTTCAGTTGAAATTAGGGTGTAACAGTAAAGGGTTCCCCTGGTGCTGGAATGGTCAAGATGGGAGCAGATTTCATCTTCGCTTTCAGGGTTTGAAAACATTCTTTACCCTTATTAGTCCAAACAAATTTTTTTTCCTTTCTTGGTCAGCTCGGTAAGAGGTACTGTGATCCTAGAGTAGTCCTCCATGAACCGTTTATAATAATCAACTAACCCTAAGAAACTTCTAATCTCTACTATGTTCTTAGGTGCTTCACCTTACAATTCCTTCTGATGATACCACGTGACCCAAGAGGGCCACCTCGTTCAACCAAAACTCACATTTCTTGAATTTGGCATAAAGCTTCTCCCTTCTCACCCGTTATAAGGTTGCTCTAAGATCCATCGCTTGACTCTCTTTGTCTTTGAAATAAACTAGAATATCTTCTTTGAAAATTATGACCAATGTGTCCAACATGTCATGGAATACTTGGTTTCATGAGCTCTGTAAATGATGCAGGTGCGTTGGTCAAACCAAAAGACATAACTAGGAACTCATAATGCCCGTACCTGATTCTAAAAGCTATCTTCGGAATGTCACTTCCCTTAATCTTCAGTTGATGGCATACTGACCATAGATTAATCTTGGAGAACACCTTTGCACCTTGCAACTGATCGAACAAATCATCAATCTGAGACAACAGATATTGGTTCTTTATCGTAAGTTTGTTCAATTCTTGGTAGTCTCTATACAGTCGAACACTACTGTCCTTCTTCGTTACGAACAATACTGGTGCTTCCCATGGCGATATACTGGGTTGTATGAATACCTTGTCTGATAGCTCCTGTAGTTGAGTCTTCAGTTCCTTCAATTCGGTAGGAGCCATCTAATAGGGTACCTTAGATACAGATGCCGCCCTTGGTAATAAGTCTATAACGAACTTAGTTTCTTGATTGGGTGTTAACCCATGTAAGTCTTCTGGAAATACGTCTAGAAATTCTCGTACAACTTCAATATCTTCTATCGGTGGTGCTTCTTTGGTAATATCCACCACAGATACCAGATATCCAACTCCACCCTTTTCAAGGCATCTCTTTACCTTAAGTGCCAAGAGTACAAGCTTCTGTTTACAAGGAAGTTTGGTTCCAATGAAACCAAATTCTATACTGTCCTTTTCCTTGAAAGACAACTTCTTCTCAGTGCAAAGCAGACTCGCATAATGCTGGCATAGTCAGTCCATTCTTAGGATGACATCAAAGTTTGCCATCTCAAGCTGAACCAGGTTCGCATTATTTCCTATTTGTTCCACTGGGTTCTCATTCACATCCCCCATTTCAGGTGGTGGTGGGGTTGGCCTCCTGCCTCTTCAACTGGTTTTACGAGTACAGTGTGCCATTTTAGACTATTGACTGTCGAAGTTTTTGCATAGCCCATAAGAAGGTACAACCAAAAAGATTATAAACAGCACAAAGAAAATTAGTCCAGTCGCCCTTGACCAGTCGTGCTAGCCACCAGTGATCAATCCAGACAAACTCTGAGATCATTCCTACGAGTGTCTGGTAGACTGATCGGCCAACTCTTTAAGTCGAATTGTCTGATCGGTCAACCAAAATCTAGTTTAAAACATGCTATTTTGAGTCATTCTCTTTCATTTTCTCTCTTGTTTTCTTCTAGGTTGTGACTCCACTAGGTGCTGGTGAGTTGCTATAGTCCTACCAGATATTTCTCAAAACTATTCTCATCGGTCGACGACTTCCATTCAATCCCTAGAGGTAAGTCCTCCAATCTTTTCTTTTCTTTGGATGGATTTTCCTAGGTTTTTATCGTCTTTTCTTGTTTTCTTTAAATTAAAAATTTTCAAACCATGGAAAACTTATTTCCTTCATCAAGATTATTGTTAGTCAATCAATTTGGGGTTTCGTCGATTGGTTTAAGAGCAATCCCAAAATTTTGAAATTTGCCATAGAATTTATGGTTTTTCTCAAAACATCAAATTTCCTTGTAATTTCTTGAAATTTGTTGAATTCTCCTATTAGATGATCATTGCAGGGTGGTTTATGACCCATGTAAGGCCTCTTGCCCATGTAATTGGGTGAGATTGAGGCTTTGGACTAATTTACGCCATTATGCTACCGAAATTCTTAAATTTTTTGACTAATAACCTCTTAATTTGTTTGGTTTTGCAACTTCATTATGCCTCACACCAAGAATGTATATGGTCGCAATGATAACCCGCCTTTTAGGCCCTTTGATGCACTCCGCTTTCATTTAGTCGAAGCTGAGGCGCAATATCCATGGTTTAAGAGCAAAAAGGTCGAGGTGGGGTGTTTCATGAACCTGTAGGACCTAGCCAGGTTTGATGTAGAGGCAGCGTTCGACACCATGGGTTGGATGCCGATGACTTAGTACCAAGGGTTTACATGCCCTGACTTGGTAAAGTAGTTTTACTATAGTTTATAGTTGAAGGGATATCCAGAGGACTTCGAAAGGGACAGAGAGCTGTGGATCACCAGCTGGGTGAAGGATTTGCAGATCTCCTTTGACACCCACCAGTTAGCAGGCCTCTTGAACATTTCAAACTTCGACGAGCTGATCTATTGCACACCCAAGGAGCCTAAATTCATGAATGAGGACTTGTTCCTTGAGGTGAAGAACCAGATTATGCAGCCAGGGCTTAGGGATTAGAAGGCTATCAACTTGCATCACCTTCCTTGGGTATATTTTTGCATCATCTAAAACAACCTCATACCTCAGAGTGGGCATTATAATGAGGTATCACAACTTACCCATTATGTCCTCTATTGCATCTATACCAAGCAACGTATATACTTGGCCTACATTATTATCCATACCATGCATCGAGCTACGACTCCCAACCTGAAGGGTAATTTGCCTTATGGCCGTATGATCACCACCATCCTTGACTGCCTTTCCGTTATCATGGAGGGTGAGAGAATGTATGAAGAGATGATCATGGTAGATCTTGACTAGGATGCCATCACCAAGATGGGCTTGCATGAGGTAGTCACCAGTGATGCAAAGTTGAAGGCATTGGAGCAGCCTCTGTGTCGAGCAGCAGCAGCAGAGGCTGAGGGTGGTAATGACAACCGTATGTATATCGTTGTAGATGACATCCCTCCCCCTACACCACAGCATACGTTTGAGGCTGGCCCTTCACGTCCCCCTCCAAATTCAATGATGTCACTCCTCTTGAAGATTTGAGAGGCTCAGCGTACGATGGATCGACGTGTAGCGGAGCTTGCATAGAGGCTTTAGGTTGTACGAGAGGAGGTACACTGGCTCCGGACCACCTATGCAGAGGACTACGAGAAACATAGAGAGTCACCACCTCCCCCGCCAGCCCAGGGTTAAAGTTTTTAATTTTTTTAACAATTATTTTGGTTTAAATTCTCAGGGTAACTGTCTGATTGTGGGCCATACCCTGTTTTTTTCTTGGAACACATTTTATTTTCAGTCTATATATATAGTTCCATCTTTTTACTATTTGCATTATGGTCTTGCTTTAAGTTCTGTCTCAACCAACAACATGCTTATGGTGTGTTTGTATTAAAGATTTTATTTTTATCTTATCTCAGTTCATAGACACAAGTGAATGTATTTAGGTTTGATTGGCAGAGCCTGAGCATTCTAATATCAAGTTATCACACCCCAATTCTGGTCGAACTAGAAGTGTAAATGAACCATCTTTGAACCAACGACTCAAGCTAGGATCATATAGGACCGTGCCAACAATCAAACCATATACGTCCACATTACAAACAAAGATAATATCTAATAATGAAAGTCTTTATTAATATGAACTGAGGACTAAATGATAAATACGTAAGTAATTCCAGTTATCTCAATGTTAAACCAAAACATAAAATATTAGTAAACCTTACAAGTCTTGTAATCCAAATTTAAAATAAAATCCTAAGAATAAATGCAATAGAAGCACTTGCACGACAAATCATGCTCATCCTCCACTGCATGCACATTTATAGCCGCCATGTGTAAATACGACGACGCATTAATACAATCTTCGATTGTGGTACCTGCATCATCAGTTAAAGAATACGATATCGTGGGGTTAGCTCACAACTTTAGTGAGAAAACAAAACAATGCAACAAACATATACATGATGTCATATTCATATATTTGGTCTGGTTTAGGCTTATAATGTGCTATGGAAGAATAAGTGGCCACCACACCTCCATACACGGGAGTGTGAACACACCCAATGGATCACACACCGCTGTCACCCCACAACACTCACTACAAGATAGAGATAGAGCTAGAGCCTAATGGATCACACATTGTCAGCACTTTCCTTGATCCTCTATCCCATGCCAGTACGTAAGCCCCTACTAGTAAGGGCTTGCAAACTGGGTTCGTCACTAACTAATCCTAGATGTCATCAGGATGTATCCAAGGCCTTATCCCAGCATCCTTCAATATGCCCACAGAGATAGAGCTAGGGTTTGTCAATAAAGCTACAGCTATACACCGTGATCACCCCCTGATACCCTGTAACCTAATAAGTCCGCTAAGGTAACAACGATACGACGATGTTAGTATGGTGAATGGTTTGATGTTACAACCTCTTCCCATTCAACACATTGACCATACATAAACACATGTCTATCCCTATTGTCAATCAGCATAAAGAAATAATAATAAATATGCATGAACAATAATAATAATTATTAGATGACATGTTATGTGCACAAACAATAGAACATAACAGTAAGCACTAAAACCCAAACATAACATGGTAGTTTATTATTATCCAATTAGTATAGGTCTTGTCCCTCACCTGTTGAATAATGATTGCTCCTTTTTTAAGCTTAGGAGATTATCTCAGATTAATTGAAAACCTAAAAAATTAATATAACTTAATTAGAGTTCCATTTTGTCAAGTTATAGTAGTTTATTTCATTGTTTGGTCTGGAAAATTGGCCTATCGAACATTGTTCGGTCGCCTGATTGATCTTTCATTGACCGATCGATCAGCCATGTAGACAAACCCTCATACTTCCCGAGAGTGATCGATCGCCTGTCCGGTATATAATTTGACCGACCGATCACAGGACCGGACAACCCCTGAGTCGTACTCTAGGTTGTCTTGTAGTTTGTTTAATTTCCTGAGTCGATTCTTTGACTCTCACATGGGATCCATCTTAGAGTCATTTTATGGCAATCATCCACCAGTTTTAAATCACTCCGTATAACCCTAATAGCTACAATTTACTACGGGTTTCTATGGAAGATCCAATAACGGCAATCATGATGCTGGGGTTAGATCCACTAATACTGTGAATGAAATCTCAACCCTAACACACCATTACATTCTACAATGATAGGGAATCTTAGACTTACCATTGATTCCTTGCTACTGAAGTCGAAAACCGTCAGCAAGCCTTCTATGCAGATTGTCTACTCTTTTTCTCTCCAAAGCCTTCTACTTCTCCAAGCCTTCTTCTCTACTCTTTCTCTTAATTCTAGGGTTTAGGAATGCTCAAAAGAGTGGGAATATGTAACACCCATATCGAACTAACCGGTCTCACCACCTTAAACCAGGTCTACCTATCATGGTCGAGCCAAGTGGACCAAGTGCGTGAAGAAATCACAAGACCAGGTATGAGTCTAACCCAAAAAATAGTAAATGTAAGGGTAGGGTCGCATGCCTAAACAGGTAGGGTCGACCCTACTTCAATAGAAGTCCAACCCATGACTTTTTAGTCATAGGGTCGGATGAGTCAGAAGGTGTAGGTTCGATGGATCCTGCGACCTTACGTCCGACCCTACATTGACAAACAGAAATAAAAAATTAGGAAACTTTCCTAATTCTAAGGAAATCTTTCCTAAACTCATTGGGACTTATTATGGAGGATTTTTCTCTATAAATAGAATGTCCCTTAGCCTCTTTCACTCCTCTATAACCCTAATTGAAAGTGAGAGAAAGAGAAAGAGAAGGAAGAGAAGAAGAGGAAAAGGAAACTTGAAGAAGAAGACTAAGGAAGAAGAGGAAGTTTAGAGAAACCTCTGAATAAAGGTATGAACCTAATACCTTACCTAAATAAGAGATCCTAGAATAGTTATGAAGAACACAGGATTAGGAGAAACCTAAATCATCCATCCATGGACAAGTTCCAAGAGATTCCATGGAGAAAATTGTTATGGACAATGAATAGTGTATAACTTAGAGTTTTGAGTCATAGAACAATCATAGAATGGACCATGAAAGTAAGCCAAAGGATCCAAACATGAAAGAATGGACTTTAGAATGAAAGGTCGACCCAGAATATGTGTGGTCGCACACGTATGGTCGAATGATATCTGACCCTACGAGACCATAGGATCGACCAAATGCCCTCGAGAAGTCCCAGGTAGGGTGTGGTCATACATAGGGCCGAATGGTTTCTGACCCCACGTCCGGCCCTACACCCTAGGGTCACAGAAACTGCTACCCTAGGTGCTACCCTACATGCGACCCTACAGGTTCTGTTTATCTAAATCTATTGGAATTAATTCTAATTAAAATCTATCGACTTGTTAGGTCTTTCTAGTGTTTTTAAAAGTGATTCATAAAGCTTGAACGAGGATCTACGCTCATTCAAAGGTGAGGGAATAAGACCTAAACTAATTGGCTAATAATAAACTATTTTGTTTATTGAGTCCAACACTATGAATGATTCTATGTTTATATGATTGTAATGTGCATATCACATGTCATCCACTATTCCTGTTATTACTGTTTATGCATATTTAAATCCGTTTATTTATAACATGATGATGATGATGATGATGATGATGATGATGATGATGATGCTAGGAATAGGCATGTGAATGTATGTATGTGGTTAGTGTACTTGATGCGAGTGGAGCATCAGGGGGAGGACATGATACTGTGGTCCATCCTGGTCACCAAACTCTAGCTCTATCTCTACTCAAGTCTTGTCCACTAACATCGTCGTATTGCCATTACCTTAGCATAACTATTACATTGTTGGGCATCAGGGGAGGTGGTCTCGGACCGTGTAGTCTCTGACTCTGCCGGGGGGCCTTAGCTCTATCTCTATGAATGTATTGAGGGATGTGGGGTGAGGCATTGGATACACTATTTGACATTAGGATTGGTTAGTTGTGAGTCCAGTTTGCAAGCCCTCGTCAATAGGGCCTTACGTGTTGGTATGGGTAGAGCATCAGGGGAAGTGTGATGCGGTGCGGTCCTAAGCACTTCAGCTCTATCTCTATTCCATGGTAGGGGTGGATATGGACGACAATGGTGTTTGATCCATTGGGTGGGCTTACACACCTGTGTATAGAGGTGCGGTGGCCACCAAACCTTTCTATTGCACATTGCAAACTTATGAACTAGACCAAAGATATGAATTGAATGCATGCATATGTTTGTTGCATTGTTTTGTTTACTCACTGAGCCGTGATGTGTGCTCACCCTTTCGACGTCGAATGTTTTTAATTGATGATGCAGGTACGACTGTAGAAGATTATATAAATGCTCCTATGTACAGACATGCTGCGGCGATGGACGCTGAAGTTATGATGGAGTCGCACTATTCGTCATGCGAATGCAACTCATGGATTTTTTATTAGATTTTGTTTAGATTATATAGAAAATGTAATAGATTATTTTATTTACTTATGTCTTAGTCAATGAAAGATAATTGGATATTTTATTTATTTTATCACTCTTAGAATTCTTAGTTCATTTAATATATAAGACTTCCGCTATTGTTATTTACTCTGATTATGGTTGTAGATGTGTACCAAATGGACACAGCCTATTCGAGATCCTGGTTGAACAGTTGGTTTATTGACTATTCATCACACCATTCTAAATAGTACGGAATTGGGGTGCAAAAAACCTAGTTTAGAAAGTTTAAAAATGTGAAATAGTAGAGAGCATACCTGAAGAGAAGGAGCGGAAGTCACGAACGGAAGGAATGATCACCAAACACTAGGGGTTGATACTGTAGCAACTCAGGGAAATGAGTTGAGTTGGAAGAAAAGAGAAGGAATGGGAAATGAATCCAAAATCGGGCTTAAAAACCTAATTTTGGATCGTAGGGTCGCAAAATTCGACCAAAATGTGCGACCCTACGTCAGACCCTACCATCGACCCTAGGCTCTCGGTGATCTGACAGAGAACCATGGGTCGGACTTAGGGTCGGACATATACCGACCCTACCATCGACCCTAGGCTCTCAGTAAGCTGACAGGGTTTATTAGGGTCGCATAAGGACCGACCCTACCATCGACCCTACGATGGAAAATACAGTATTTTGTAAGAATAATCTGAAAAATTGGAATTTATATTGATTAGATGGATTTTTTACTTGTAAACAACTTATATTGATTGCCTCACATGTGCTATGATTGTTTTCAGACACTACCACCACCAGAACAGGAAATGGCTGGGCGAAGGGTGACCAGACGAGGTCGTAACCCAATTCCACCACCACTACCTGTGGAGGAAGACAGCCATGTAAGTCATGGAGCACAAGAGAATCTGAATATGGCACAGCCAGTGGCTAGTGGCCAGGAAAATCCTACAAACTTGCTAGCCCCACCTATAGATCTGGCTACAGCGGTAATGAACTTGGCACAACAGCTGCAACAAATACAGCAGGTGCAAGCCAATATGTAGGCTGCTTTAGGCATGGCTTTTCCAGTTGCGCATACGACACCTATGCCAGTAGGGTAGGCTAGCATAGTACCAGGGGGAAGCAACATGGTACCCCATGCACCTCAAACACCAGTCATGCCGGCTTAAGTGCAGAATCCTGAGGTAGCTCAAGGCAGTTACCAGTACCAATCACATATGTATGGGCCTATGCTTCGTATCTGCTGGATCACTCCCGACTGATCGAGCATTTTCTAAAGATGAAGCCCCAAGAATATAATGGTAAGCCAGCAGATCCTTTGTGGCCAGCACACTGGATTGATGAAATGGAAATAAATTTTATGATGATGATAGTGAATGAGGAGGAGAAAGTGCTGTGTGCAACCTTCATGCTGAAAGACGATGCACACCACTGGTGGAAGTCCACATAGACTTGCTTATTAACATAGCACGCCCAATTGACCTGGGTTATATATAAAGAGGCATTCTTTGAGAAGTACTTCCCTAGAAGTTTCAAAGTTTTTATGGAGAGAGAGTTCCTAAGTTTATATCAGGGACAAATGACGGTGGATGCATACCAACAGCGTTATGAGGAGCTGTTTTTCTTTGCACCCGCCAGCATGTAGGAGGAAAATACCAAGACCCAAAGGTTCATCATGGGATTTAGGGGAAGCATCCGTGAGCATGTTCTGAGACTGGAGAAGAAAGTCTACAATGAAGCAGTACAAATTGCTCAAGTAATAGAGTCAAGCCAGAAGGAGAGCTACTTTGCTCAAAATAGAGGTATAAAGAGGCCAAACGGAAATTCATACAATGGAGGGAATACAAGGACATTCAAACTCTTTCGTACACAAGGCTTCAATGTTGTAGCCAAGACTACTCTAGCAGCTTATTCGCAACAAAAGCAAACCATCGAAGGAGTAAAATGCTATAATTGCAACCAAGTAGGACATTATTCAACGGGGTGTCCTAAACCCAGAAAGCATCTTCAGCAAGGAAAGGTTTATGCTGTTACATCTGAGGATGTTGCCGCATCGCCTGATGTGGTCACAGGTATGACCTGAACCATTCATTTGTGTTACATTATGTGAGCATGTAGACTAAAACTAAAACAAATCATAGGTATTGTACCTATTAATGGCATACCCGCTAGAGTACTCTTTGATTCTGGAGCTACTCATTCTTTTATATCTGTGTCATTTAGAAAAAAGCTGAATCTACCCCTCAGATATTTAGACTATAAACTGCTAGTACGATCGCCGATGGGATTAGAAGTGGAATTAGAAAAAGGTTATGGACCATGTCCAGTTCTTATTGACAAGAAGACTTTGGATGCAACCTTGATTCAACTTGAGAAGGTAGACTTTGACGTCATCTTGAGAATGGACTGGTTAGCTCGGCATTCTGCAAACCTATTATGTGCAGAAAAGAACCTGGCATTTAAATACAAGGAAGGAGCAGAGTTTAGTTATGCAGGAACCAAACTTTCTCGTAAACAAAAACTTATCCTCTCTGCATTGAAGGCTAGAAAATGCCTCGAGAAAGGAGGAGTTGGGTATTTAGTATCAGTGGTCGACCTCACCAAGGAAGCACCACGAATGGGGGATATTGATGTTGTGCATGACTTTCTAGATGTATTTCCTAAAAAACTACCAGGACTACCACCCGACCAAGTGACAGAGTCCGTTATAGATCTGATACCCGGAGTCGCACCAGTATCTAAAGCACCCTATAGAATGGCTCCTACTGAATTGAAGGAATTAAAAGTAAAGTTATAGGAATTACTAGAGGGTTACATCAGACCTAGTATATCACCATGGGGAGTGCCAGTATTGTTTGTAAAGAAGAAAGATGGTAGCGTTCAAATATGTATAGACTACCGGGAATTGAATAAGCTGATGATCAAGAATCGGTACCCATTGCCTTGGAACGTTGACTTGTTCAATCAGTTGCAAGGTGCCAAGGTGTTCTTTAAGATTGATCTTCAGTCAGGATACCATCAGTTGAAGATTAAGGACGACATTCAGACAGCATTCAGAACAAGATATGGACATTATGAATTTTTAGTCATGTCTTTTGGATTGACTAACGCACCCGTAACTTTTATGGAACTCATGAATCGGGTATTCCATGATATGTTGGATACGTCAGTCATTGTGTTTATTAATGATATATTGATCTACTCCAAGGACAAGGAAACTCATGTCATGAATCTAAGAGCCGCTCTGCAGCGACTAAGAAAAGAGAAGCTTTATGCCAAATTTACAAAGTGTGAGTTTTGGCTAAATGAGGTCGCTTTCTTAGGCCATGTTGTATCCGTTAAAGGAATTAAAGTGGATCCCAACAAAATTGAAGCCATTGAGAAGTGGGAAGCACCAAAGAGCATTGCAAAAATTAGAAGTTTCCTAGGTCCAACTGGGTATTATCGACGATTCGTGGAAGACTATTCCAGAATTGCCATACCTCTCACCAGTTTGACTAAGAAAGGAAAAAAATTTATTTAGACTGAAATATGTGAGAAAAATTTCCAAACATTGAAGGCTAGATTGATATCTGCTCCGATCTTGACTATTCCTATTCCAGGACAGCCATTTATCTTGTACACTGATGCGCCTGGGTTGGGTTTAGGATGTGTACTTATGCAGGGAGAACAAGTAATTGCGTATGCCTCAAGACAACTGAAGACACATGAGAAGAACTATCCCACTCATGACTTAGAATTAGCGGCAGTAGTACATGCTGTCAAGATATGGAGACATTATTTGTATGGAGAGAAATTTTAGATTAAATCAGATCATAAGAGTCTCACTTATCTTTTTAATCAGAAGGAGTTGAACATGAGACAAGGAAGATGGCTGAAATTATTGAAGGACTATGATTGCGATATCCAGTATCATCCAGGAAAGGCTAATGTGGTTGCTGATGCACTAAGCAGAAAAGCAATGATAAAATCTCAAGGAGAGGTTAACACGACTGCAACAATGTGTACTATAGGAAAAATGTTCAATTACGATAATGAGCAGTTTGTGATAAATGGACCGGGTGAATCAACCAACTAAGGGTTTATTCATTGGTTTTCAAATATGTTCGCAACGTTGAAGATTGTACCTGATATAATTGATGAAGTGAAAGCAGCTATTAAATCAGACCCTTATCTAAAAATGGTACAAGAAGACATCGAAAAAGGTAGGACGACTCCTGAGTTCACCTTGGACGATGAAAAGGTACTGAAGTTCAAAGGAAGAGTATGTGTTCTTGAAACAGAGAATTTGGACATTAGACACTGACTAATGAAAGAAGCTCACACCACCGCCTATTCGGTACATCCTGGAAGTACAAAGATGTATCATGATTTGAAGAAATTATATTGGTGGAGAGGAATGAAAGCAGATGTAGCTAAATTCGTGTCTCAATGCCTAAATTGTCAGAGGGTGAAGGCTGAATGGAAAAGACCTGCAAGATTATTGCAGATGCTGCCAGAACCAGCAAGGAAATGGGACTGTATCACTATGGACCTCGTCACCGGGTTACCATTGACTTCTCAAGTAGTTGATGCGGTCTGGGTGATTATAGATCGTCTGACTAAGACAACTCATTTTATAGCTGTATGACCACATTAAACCCTGGAGAGGTTAGCTAAGCTATATGTGGATAACATTGTCAGATTACAAGGTGTACCTGAAAGCATTGTGTCCGATAGAGACCCACACTTTACTTTAAAGTTTTGGAAAGGATTGCAAAAGGCTATGGGTACAACGTTGAAGTTCAGTACTGCATTCCATCCTCAGACAGACGGACAATCGGAGCGTACCATTCAGATTTTAGAAGACATGCTTCGAGCTTGTGTAATTGATTTTAAAGGATCATGGGATGAGAAACTATCATTGATCAAGTTTGCCTATAACAACAGCTATCAGGCTACTATACAAATGTCACCCTATGAAGCATTGTATGGAAGAAAGTGTCAAACTCCTCTGTTTTGGAATGAAGTTGGAGAACGTAACATCGTTGGACCAGAATTTGTTAAAGAGACTTGTCGAGTAGTCGACATTATCAAAGAAAGAGTTTGGATGGCTCAGAATCGTCAGAAATAGTATGCAGATACTCGACGTCGAGACCTAGAATTTGTCGTAGGTGATAAGGTTTTCTTGAAAGTATCACCTATGCGAGGTTTAAAATGATTCAGACAGAAAGGGAAACTAAGTCCGAGATATGTCGGGCCATGTGAGATTTTAGCCAAACGTGGAAAGGTGGCTTATCAGTTAGCACTACCACTATCTATGTCAAGTGTGCATGATGTATTTCATATCTCATTATTAAAGAAGTACGTCAGAGATCCAACGCACATTTTGACACCAGATCTACCAGATCTATCTGATGATTTGACATTCGAAGTAGCACCAACTGAAATCACTAGTCAAAAGGTTCGACATCTACGCAACCGTGACATATACTATATTAAGGTCACCTGGAGGAGCCGAGATATAGAAGAGATCACATGGGAAGAAGAGAATGCTATGCGGAAGCAATATCCTCACCTTTTCAACTCGGAAGGTACGTACAAATTTTGAGGATGAAATTTTAATAAGAGGGGGAGTTGTAAGACCTGTATCGAACTAACTGGTTTTACCATCTTGTACCAGGTCTACCTATAATGGTCGAGCCAAGTGGACCAAGTGCGTGAAGAAATCACAAGACCAGGTATGAGTTTAATCCAAAAACAGTAAATGTAAGGGTAGGGTCGCATGTCTAAACAGGTAGGGACGACCCCACTTCAACAGAAGTCCAACCCATGACTTTTTAGTCATAGGGTTGGATGACTAAGAAGGTGTAGGTTTGACAGATCCTGCGACCTTACGTCCGACCCTACCTTGACAGACAGAAATTGAAAATTAGGAAACTTTCCTAATTCTAAGGGGATCTTTCCTAAACTCATTGGGACTTATTATGGAGGATTTTCCTCTATAAATAGGACGTTCCTTAGCCTATTTTACTCCTTTACAACCCTAATTGAAAGTGAGAGAAAGAGAAAGAGAAGGAAGAGAAGAAGAGAATGAAACTTGAAGAAGAAGACTAAGGAAGAGGAGGAAGTTCAGAGAAACCTCTGAATAAAGGTATGAACCTAATTCCTTATCTAAATAAGAGATCCTAGAATAGTTATGAAGAACATAGGATTAGGAGAAACCCAAATCATCTATCCATTGACAAGTTCCAAGAGATTCCATGGAGAAAATTATTATGGACAATGAATAGTGTATAACATGGAGTTTTGAGCCATAGAACAATCATAGAATGGACCATGAAAGTAAGCCAAAGGATCCAAACATGAAAGAATGGACTTTATAATGAAAGATCGACTCAGAATACGTGTGGTCGCACATAGGGTCGAATGATATCCGACCCTACGAGACCACAGGATCGACCACATGCCCTCGAGAAGTCCCAGGAAGGGTGTTGTCACACATAGGGTCGAATGGTTTCCAAGCCCACGTCCGACCCTACACCCTAGGGTCGTAGAAACTGCTACCCTAGGTGCTACCCTACATGTGACCCTACAGGTTCTATTAATCTAAATCTATTGGAATTAATTCTAATTAAAATCTATCAACTTGTTAGGTCTTTCTAGTGATTTTCAAAGTGATTCATAAAGCTTGAACGAGGATCTACGCTCAATCAAAGGTGAGGGAATAAGACCCAAACTAATTGACTAATAATAAAATGTTTTGTTTATTAAGTCCAACACTATGAATGATTCTATGTATATATGATTGTAATGTGCATATCACATGTCATCAACTATTCTTGTTATTACTGTTCATGCATATTTAATTCCCTTTATTTATAACATGATGATGATGATGATGATGATGCTAGGAATAGACATGTGAATGTATGTGTGTGGTTAGTGTACTTGATGCGAGTGGAGCATCAGGGGGAGGATGTGATACTGTGGTTCATCCTGGTCACCAGACTCTGGCTCTATCTCTACTCAAGTCTTATCCACTAACATCGTCGTATCACCATTACCTTAGCAGAACTATTACGTCGTAGGGCATTAGGGGAGGTAGTCTCAGACCGTGTAGTCTCTGACTCTGCCGGGGGGCCTTAGCTCTATCTCTATGGACATATTGAGGGATGTGGGGTGAGGCCTTGGATACACTATTTGACATTAGGATTGGTTAGTTGTGAGCCCAGTTTGTAAGCCCTCGCCAATAGGGGCTTTCGTGTTCGTATGGGTAGTGCGATGCGGTGTGCTCCTAAGCACTTTAGCTCTATCTGTATTCCATGGTAGGGGTGGATGTGGACGACAATGGTGTTTGATCCATTGGGTAGGCTTACACACTCGTGTATAGAGGTGCGGCGGCCACCAAACCTTTCTATTGCACATTGCAAACTTATGAACCAGACCAAAGATATGAATTGAATGCATGCATATGTTTGTTGCATTGTTTTGTTTGCTCACTGAGCCATGATGTGTGCTCACCCTTTCGAAATCGAATGTTTTTAGTTGATGATGCAGGTACGACTGTAGAAGATTATATAAATGCTCCTATGTATGGACATGCTACGGCGATGGACGCTGAAGTTATGATGGGGTCGCACTATTCATCATGCGAATGCAACTCATGCATTTTTTATTAGATTTTGTTTATATTATACAGAAAATATAATTGATTATTTTATTTACTTATGTCTTAGTCAATGAAAGATAATTGGATATTTTATTTATGTTATCACTCTTAGAATTCTCAGTTCATTTAATATATAAGATTTCTGCTATTATTTATTTACTCTTATTATGGTGTGGATGTGTATGGTTTAAGCAAATGGACAGCCTATTCGAGATCCTGGTTGAACCGTTGGTTTATTGACGGTTCATCACACCATTCTGAATAGTGCGGAATTGGGGTGTGACAGAATAAGTTGAGAAACATCAGTTATATAGAGGTTAAGTTTCCTTTGAGAGTGGGATTCCAATTAGGAAGGAGTCCTACTCAAACTTGGAAACTTTCCTAAACTCGGAGTCTGTTTATGGGCTTGACCGGTCCACTGACCGGTCACCCAATACGAGGACCGAACAATCTCATTTGTCCAACCGAATAATCTATTTATACATGGCCTTTTGTGGTTCCTTCATCCAGTTGGTTCACTCAACCCAGTAATGATGGGAAGACCTATCACGACATGGTTAGATAGGGTTAGTGGAGTGCGGGTCTTACAAGGAGAACCACAAATTCATTTCCAATAGGATTCCCCATTTTCTTGAGTTTCTCAACAATCCCTACTAATCCTAGAATTTGTTCCCTGATAGTCACACTTTCATCATAAAGTGTCCTAGTCAATCTTGTCATCAAATGACCCATCTACCCATTATCTATTCGGTGCGTGGGTTTGGTAGGGCATGGAGGGTGACCGAGTAAAAGGAACTAAAGAAATGGGGCGGTTGCTTTCGAATGGCAGTCCACCTCCCTCATTTGCCTTCTCCTTTTTCTTCTTCTTCTTCTTCATCTTCTCTTCTCTCTTTTTTTTTCTTCTGTTTCTTGTCTTCCTCTTTTTTTTTTTTTTTTCTTTTCTCCTTTCCTCTTCTTGTTTCCCCTCTTTTTTTTTTTTTTTTTTGTTTTTTTTTTCTCCTTTTTTTTTTTTTCTTCTTCTTCTTGGTTCCTTCTTCTTTTTTTTTTTTTTTTTTTTTTTGCTCTCTTGGTTCTTCCCTTTTTCTTTTTTTTTTCCTTTTTTTTTTTTTTTTTTCTTCCTTTTTTTTCTCTTTTTGTTTTTCCTTTTTCTTTTTTTTTTTTTTTTTTTTTCTTTCCTTCTTCCTTTTTTTTTTCTTCTCCCCTGTTTTCTTCTTTTTTTTTTTCTTTTTTTTTTTTTTTTTTTTTCTTCTTCCCCCTTCTCTTTTTTTTTTCCTTTTTTTTTTTTTTTTCCCTTCTTTTTTTTTTCTTTTTTTCTTCTCCTCTTTTCCTTCTTTTTTTTTTCTCTTTTTTTTTTTTTTTTTTTTTTTTTTACTTCCCTTTTGGTTCTCCCTTTTTTTTCGTTCTTCTTTCCTTCTTTTTTTTTTTTTTTTTTTTTTTTTTTTTCCTTCCTTTCTTTTTTTTTTCTTCTTCTCTCCTCTTCTTTCTCCTTTTTTTTTTTTTCCTTTTTTTTCTTCCACCGTCTTTTTTTTTCCTTCTTCTCTCCTCTTTTCTCCTTTTTTTTTTTTTTTTTTTTTTTCTTCCTCTTTCTCTTTTTTTTCCTTTTTCTTTTTCCTTCTTTTCCTTTTTTTTTTTTTTTTCTTGATCTCCTTGATCTTCTCCTCTTCGTCTTCTCCTCTTTTTTTTTTTTTTTTTTTTTTTTTTTTTCCTCTTCTTTTTTCTCTTCTTTCTCCTTTTTTTTTTCTTTTTTTTTTTTCCTTTTTTTTTTTTTTTAATTTTTTTTCTTTTTAATTTTTTTTTTTTTTTTATATAATATATTTTTCTTTTTTTTTTTTTTTTTTTTTTTTTTTTTATTATCTTTTTTTATTTCTCGTATGTCTCTAAAAAATTTTTTTTTTTCGAACTTAGTTTTGATTTCATTCATGTAGTCCATGGTAGTATTCTTTTTATGAATATTGTCACGAATAATCTCCAGGACTATATGCCTAATTTCCAATAATCATTTTTTTATTAGGTTTTCCCATTTTTTTATTTTTACTATTTCAGAATGAGTGCTAACATCAATGAAATCAACACTCAATAGGTTTCTCTTTACTTATGGCCATGTCTAGGTCAGGTAACCAATATCTAGTTCCTCAATCCATTTCTTATAGTTATCCGTTGAGAGTGTAGGAAAAGAAGCTAACATGTTTCCAGTAATAGACATCCTATGGTATTTAATCATTATAAGTTCTCTAACATAATAGAATTCAAACATTGAGAGATAATTATACATACCCACAAATCAGACTGAGCTAGGAATTTTGAATATACGCAAGAAAATAAACCTTCAAAAAACTCAACCGAAACTACACACTCATCCTTCATGATAAGAATGCACTAATCCTTTCAAGAATTGTGCAATGATTGTAAAAAGATAATGAATTTTGAAAATCCCATCATCTTTGGGTGAATGAAACCCCTAAACCAAAATTCATTAAAACAAGAGCATTTTATACAAGACTTTGGCAATGC